>CM029647.1:42410337-42804658 GCA_017311315.1 Dendrocalamus latiflorus
TGGACCCTATCACCCAACGCTCGAGCGACATGCAGGCAATAGCTCTATCATTGGGCAACAGACATGTAGTCACTCAATAGTCGGACGACAGGTGCTATCACCCAACCGTTGGTCGATAGCACCTCATGTCGCCCAACAGTTGGGCGACTAGAGCCGAGTGCAAAATAATCTATTTTTTATTCAGATATAAGATTGAACAACGTTTGCTAATGGTGGTTTTAGACTATAAAGTAGTGCTATATGATAGTTAGAAATATTTTAGATAGACCGTTGTAATTATATGGCAAAGAAGTTAGCGTTTGAGGTCTTAATTTGTAAATAAATGTAGTAGTTTGAGTATCAATTTCGTTGTTATGGTTCAGAATTCTTGGATAAAAAAATATAATGCATACAAATCATGTTGTACAGTGCAAATACAACTGAAGGTATAAGAGTGATGAATTGGATGCATACATTGATGACAAGTCTCCCTTTCACAAAAACTTGTAGCTAGCTTTTTCATGTTGATTTGACTTGTAAGTGTTAGGAAACAGCAAGCATGCAGGGTAACCGTTAATACTATGTCGTTACCTTTGCGTTAAGTAAAGAACCTTTGGGCTGCCCATTTCTTCTATCTAGATAAATAACCGCTGAAGGTGAGGGAAACGTCGTACATCCTGTTAAAGACCATTGTTCAGGGTTGTCGCCATTTCAGTCCCTTACAACACTGTAGTAAGCTTCTTCTGCCGAGTCCTTCTCTTTTCTACTCCTAAGCCTACAAACAATAGGATCATCTCATTCCCATTTAGCTTTGATTTGCTTTCTACTCCTATGCTAGTCAATGCACTCATCCAGCAGGCTAAAAGGCCAGTCGGATCCATGAGGGTCACGAGCTGTACCTGCAAAAACAGCTTCAAGTTAGCATATACACACAAAACAACATTGAAAGTAAAGTAGGAGTAAATTTAACTTGTAAACAAACAAACAAAATAGTATTAGGCTAGCAGGACACTACTTTGAACAATAATGAAAATAGGATAGTACCACAATAGTTACATAAACAGTATGTGCAACGTACGATATGTGCTATGGCACTACGTACATAAAATTTAGCAACTAACGAAGTATAGATGACAATGTAAAATGATTTGCAGTCTTGGTTCCACTTTGCACACTTGAAGAAGTGGTACTGCAGCCCATGCTGGTGTGCCTACTTGTCGGCATGTGCCTTTCATCATCTGGCTATATGGCCCTCCTGGCCATAGCGCCCGTAGCATCTACCCAATGACCCGGCTTGCGCTTCATCCATATCATTGGTAATACGATGACTCTGTCGATGTCCCTTACCACCCTTCAGCATGTCAACATCTGGAATCTAGGTCCTCTGTGCAATATCCAAGGTTGCGGAGTTCCCCACAACCTTGAAACCCCTAAGCTCACCATACTATGCCTGTGTCACCCTCTCCTTGAAGAAGTACTTAGGCACAAAGTTTAAACGTCCATCTGCACAATCTCGGATGTGACGAGGATATGAGAGCATGGCTTATGTAAGAGCTTTAGCTTATTGCATGTGCAACTAAGTTTGTTCACATGATCTCCAAAGCATACGTTGTGGGTGACAAGAGAACGAGCCGTCCCAAATTTGGCTCTATCCCAGAGGAGCACGTCGAAATGATACTCTGTATTGCCCATCATGTACATTGTATGTGACTGGCCCTTCTCTGTCTTCGCCTGCATGTACATTATAATCTTCGAGCAGTCTGGTGTTTGTGGGTTGGCAGCATGAAGTACGGCATTTGCATGCCTCTCCCTAAAATAGCCGATTGTGTTGTGCAGAACACCTTTCACGATGGCAATAAGAGGTTAAGAATGAAGGCCCCTAAGAACCCAGTTGTACACCTCCATATGGTTAGTGGTCATTATATCGTACCTTGCATCGTCTGTGTTGTGCAGCAGGGACCAATTCTCCAATGGCTCGGCTTTGATCCAGTGGGAGCACTTGATCTTCCTCGAGGTCCTCCTCCTCGGACTAGCAGGTTTAGGCTCTATCAATAGTATGAGGCGTTTGGGTTGTGTTGCCCCATGAATGGGCAGTCCCTGTTCCTTTTGTCAACATGCTTCTTGTTGTGCTCACCCAACAGCGCCCATAAAGTGTCAAATTTGCGCTATTGGTTCTGCATAGCCAGCCTCTTGAATAGCTTCATCAATGGTTGCTTTGGGAACTATTTGAAGAAGTTTGCCCCTACGTGGTGAATGCATCATCTGTTCCTCATATCCAGCCAAGGGAACGACTCCTCGAGGTCTTGCTAAAGTTTTCTTATGGCCTTCAGCATCCTGGCATGGCGATCATGTATTACGCACACACTAGGACGAGCTCCAATAATTCCCACCCTCAAATGTCGAAGGAACCACAACCAGCTATTGTAATTCTCACTTTCGATGACTGTGATGGCCAAAGATATAATTTGATTGTTACCATCAATGCCAATGGCCATAAGGATCTGGCCTTTGTATTTTCCTATCAAAAAATGTCCTGTCAACTGAAATCATAGACAATATATGCCTGAAAGCCTTGATGCAGGCACCAAAGGCTAAGAAGGCCCTCTGTAATACAACAAAACCTAGCGCCGTTGTTGATGGATTGTCCTTCATAGCAGTGTACGTGCCTGGATTTTTTTCCCTACAACACCTGAAGCATATCAGGAAGGTTGTCACACGCCATGCCTTCAAGTAGCTAATCTTGTACTTGAATTTCTTCTCGATAGCCACCATGATGTGCTTGGCCTCCATGTCCTTTTTCTCCACTATCTCTCTATACATCAAATTGGCTATAAAGGTGGACATTAGGTTATGATGGCTTGGCAAAACATTGCTGAGCACATAGGAGTGCGGCTCCAACATCGAGACAATCCAATGAATCTCATACTTCGGGCTATGTGCTCGCACTCACCAAGGACAACCGGCCTGCTTGTACTTGATGGTGTACTGCTCCTGGTTAGATTTGATGACCTGAAATATCTACTACGTGGACAGGGCCCATAGCTTAATGCATCCTACAAGGGTGTCTTGTCAGCAGATATTAAGTGCAACTGAATCTCTATGCCATGGTACTCCCACGGTGATTCGTGCTCGTCATGCGTAGCAACACCTTCAGTGTCAAACTTGTTCCATTCTTGGGGGATGGGAGCTTCGTCCTCATTAAAACTATCTTCGTCATCCTCCTGCACAGCTTTCTGTTTAGGCTAGGCCATCTAGTCATCACTCTCCACTATGTACTCCATATGCTCCCCTTCATCGGCTTGCCCTGGCTCAGCATGCAGTGACTGATCTTCCTCTCCTGCATCTACCACATTAGCCTCATCATGAGCAACATCCTCTACACCCTCTGTAACACTAGCCTCCACCCGAGCTGCTCCCACCACCTGGATGATATCTGTCGGTAGGGCCTTGTACAGCTTCTTTTAGGCATGGTTGCACAAGCAGCACACACTCATATCCATGGCATCGATAGCCTTCTAGAAAGCCCTTCCACACAACCATAAGCACCAATCTTCTCAAGTCTCAACTCCCATCTAATATACATGGGAGATTGGCTCCAAATCCCTTGTATGATGACGCTGCACACCTCAAGGTCCAAGGAGAAGTTGCATGTGAGCCAGTACATCACATCTGCGATTTGTGCATTCCCACTGTCCAGGTGTACCAGAGTGGCCTATGGAAAACTACTCAAGTCAACATCATATGAACCTTCATGAATGGTACCAACACCATAATACACTTTAAATCTAGTGGGTACTGGCATGGCTGATGTTTGCCTGCAAATATTTCCAATATTGCAGCCAGTCAAATCGCATCACATGTTACGGAAGTACTAATGTACTGTAATATAGATTTCTATGGCTGTTCGCCTATCATGAACAACAACACTATTGTGTGGTTAAGGTATCATTCATTCCCTAAGGTAGAGGCCACAATGAAAGTGCAAGCCTCTTCATATCGGTTAATTTTCCCTCATAGCGTAACCCTTCCATTGCCCGTGGAAACATTCTTGCATTGTTTTTTCATTCATTTATTCAAATTAAAAGATTATGTTTTAATTTACGGAGACATATAATATGCTATGCTAGGGTGGCTTACTACAAGCCTCTCATCGATTAAAGCTAGTTACTGCATTTAAATTTGGATTTTCTACTGTACCCATCGTTTGTATATGCGCGCTTCTCCTCCCTTTAAATTTGGATCCTCATAGCTAAATATTCACAATGAAATAAATTAATTATACTCTTGCTTCTCCTCCCTTTTCTTTTCTTTCTCCTCTATTATTACTTTTCTCTCCAGCCATCTAACTGAAGTTACACTAAACAAACTATTTACTTACTATAAAAACATAGACTAAAACATAAATTTTTTCACCTTACGTATGAATATCTCCTCGCAGAAGTAGTTGAACCTCCTCTTCTCCTTCTCCCTCTCCTCTTCTCCTCTCCTCTTTTTCCTTTCTTTCGTCTCATCTCTTCTTTTTCTTTCCTCTTCTCTCCTCTTCTTGTACCCGGCATCAGCAATGCACTCGCACGGGCGCACACGCGAGTTATAAGGGGCATCCAGTCACCGAACAGTTTGGCAACTAGAGGTGTTGTTGCTGAACGGTTGGGCAACAACACCTATCATCCAACTATTGGGTGACTCCTGTATGCCGCTCGGCCATTGGGCGCAGGGTCCAGTCACCCAACGGTTGGGCGATAGGGGGTTACTTTTGTAAAAAATAAAAATATAGGTATACTTTTGTATTTCTTAATAAAAAAGGATTATTTGAAAAATTCCCATGCTGACTGCCTATCTTCTTTTTCATCGGCATTGATAGACAACCTGGCCATCCTATACAAGCACCTCGCCGACCATACACTGGCGGATGCTGTGGAAGGACACTATGCAAACAGTGTCCTCTATCCTATGTCTAAGGATTTTCCAAAATAGTTGAAGGGCACCTTCCACCGTCTTGATATTCTCCTCTGCCACGTCTTTCAGTTAGTCACCTGCTTCCAGTGAGCTAACCTCGCCATCGATGTGGTCCTCCACAATGATGTTGCATGTGTCCAAGAGGCTTGTTGTCGCATGTAGTGCTTAGTTGAGGCAGCGGGCGACTGAGTCAACCTTGCTAAGACCCCTCAACAAAGGGAAAAGAGCCTATGGGTTCAATTCGACTTGATTGTTCAGTCGGAGGGTGTTCAGGAGACACTCGAATGAGTGCGTCAGTGGGTAGACGCATTTGGGGCTTTGTTCATTGATGATCCCGAACTGTCCAATGCCGACCACGTCGCCTATGAAGTTTTGAAGATGAAGATAGAATGCTACCTATGCCACAGAAAAAACTTCGAAGCAGTTAGATTTCTACTTTTTTATCTTTTGTAAGAAGCGATTGGCCATGCTGTTTGGCCAAATGTAAATACAAGTAGTTGAACTTGTATTTACTGTCTTCTATAGATGTAAATGGTCTCGGTATAATGACAACACAACATTACTGACCAATAAAAAATAACTAAGTAATATGTATACTCCTGAGTCATTACTGAATTTGCATTTGTGTATTTGAGAATGTGTTATATATATATGTGAATTTGCATTTATTTATGTGAGAATACATTTAGAACTATCTGTAGTGTATTTATCATAGACTGTTCTACTTTAGAACCATCTGTGATGTGTATTCACAGACGGTTATTAATGTGAACCATCTACGATAAGTAATTATCATAAACAGTTCCCAATAATAATGTTTATAATAATAATTGTCGATGAAATCTCCCATTATCACAGACGGTTCTTAATGAGAACTGTCTACAATAATTATGTTTCACAAATAGTTCATGGTTGTATGTGTCTGGAATACACCGCATTATTAAATACCTAGCCAAACCAGTCCCAACAGATCTGTCCTCATTGGGCTGCATTGAAGGAGGCGGATGGCTTTGGGGAGTTTGGTGAAAGCAAACCACTTGTAGATCTAACTTGTAGATCGATTTGTTCTTATTGATTTAAGGTTAGTATTTGCTTCTAATTATATGCTTTGTAATAAAGAGAGATGATAGGTAGGTTTAGATCTAGCTTAGTAGTTTGCTCCAATTTAAGAATGGGTCACTACTTCTAGTTTACTTCAATATATTCTTACTTGATATATATATTGCTTCATGAGTAGTACATAGCTATCTACTTAATTTAGATATAATCGATTAAGGTGAGTGATAATTATGTGTAAATATTGGGATAGCTAGCTATAATAGTATTAATAATCCAATTTGACACTAATTTGTTACATGGGTAGCATAGATGGACTAAAGTTGAATGTACGTTGAGAACCGTGTGAGTGAAGAGTACATTAATGGTGTGTCTACTTTTAGAAGAGTGGCTGAGCAGGATATGTTGAAGAAGAGGATAAAATATATATACTGTCAATGCATTTATTGTGATAATCTAAAGATGTTTACCAACTTGGCGTAGATCGAAGTTCACTTGATTCGAAGGAGTTTCAAAAAGGGGTATACATGTTGGACAAATCACGGTGAAGAGAAGATTATACAGGAAGGTAGTTATAACATCATCAAGAGAGACAATGATATGCCATTTGTGAACTGTGCTTTCAATGAGGATAGGTTGCACAATGATAATCTGCATCAAATGCTGTGCGATGTAGAACGGAACTATAGTGAGAGAGAGTTTGGTAAATTCGAGGGCTTGATGGAGGACTCCAAGAAACCTTTGTTACCGGACTGCAAGGTGCAATACACAAGGTTATCATCCATTCTTGAGTTGCTAAAATTGAAGGCAAGCAACGGTTGGTCCGACAAGAGTTTCATGGCGTTGTTAGGTCTCCTAGTGAACATCCTTCAGGAGGAAAATGTGTTACCGAGAACCAACTACCAAGTCAAGAATGTTCTTTGTCCATTGGGAATGGAAGTAGAAAGAATACATGCATGTTTGAATGATTGTATCCTTTACTGTAAAGAGTATGCAAACTTACATATTTGTTCGGTGTGCAAAGCATCCTGATACAAGCATAAGAATGACTCCGATGACAACGAGGGTATTGAGGTGATGAAGTAAGGACCTCCCGCTAAGATGTTGTGGTATCTGTATGTAATTTCCTATTTGAAGTATTTATTTGTGAACCAAAAGGATGTAAGATTGCTGCGTTAGCACTCAGAGGAGCATAAGAAAGATACAATGATAAGACACGCTGCTGATTCTACCCAGTGGAGAAACAACGATACGATGTTTGTGGTCTTTGGTGTGGAACTGAGGAATATAAGGTTTGGGTTGAGTATAGATGGAATGAATCCTTTCGATAACATGAGCAGCCGACATAGCACCTGGCCTGTAAATGTATACAGGTACAACATTCCTCCTTGGCTGTGTATGAAGCGGAAGTACATTTTGATGTCACTACATATCTAAGGGCTGAAGCAACCTGAGAACGATATTGATGTGTACCTAGCACCATTGGTGGAAGATTTTGTGACACTATAAAATGAAGGGGTACAGGTATAAGATGCGGACAAATGAGAGAACTTTACTCTATGCGCCATGTTGTTCTGCATAATCAATGATTTTCCTGCCCTTGGTAACCTGTCAGGGTTGAGTACAAAAGGAGCCAAAGTCTACCTGCACTGCATAGATTATACCGAGAGTGTGTAGTTTAACAGCTCACGCAAAACTATGTACATGCATCACCGTAGGTTCCTTCCAAGGCATACCACAAGATAAAGAAACAATTTGATAGAAAAAAGAGGACGACTCAACACCAAGGCCTTTTAGCCAGAAAGACGTCTATAACATGGTTAACGATATCGATGTTGTTCTTGAAAACGGACGTATGTTGAGGATCCGTTAGATAAACATGTGGAAGAAGAGATCAATATTTCAGGACTTGCCATATTGGGAGCACTTAGAAGTTCGCAATTGCATCGACATCATGTGCATAGAGAAGAATGTATGTTATAACTTGATTGGTCTCTTACTGAACATTCATGACAAAACAAAGGATGAGGTCAATGCACAGTGTGACTTAGTTGCTACGAACATTAGGACCGAGTTAGCACCGACAGAGACCGATAAAGGCCAGACGTATCTTTCCCCAGCTTGCTACACTTTGTCTGAACCCGAGAGAACTAAACTATGCCAGTGCTTGCATGGTATGAATGTTCCGTCCGGTTACTCCGTCAGCATGAAGAAACTTGTTTTCATGGAAGACTTAATATTAATTGGCATGAAGTCTCATAACTATCATGTGCTGATGACACAAATGCTTCTTGTTAGAACTATAAGTATTTTGCCGAACAAGGTTCGAGTGACAATCATGAGGTTATATTATTTCTTTAATGCAATTGCTTAGAACGTCATTGATCCCCATGGACTAGATGCTTTGTAGATTGAGGTGGTGAAAACACTATATCATCTTGAGATGTATTTCCCTCTGTCATTTTTTGATATCATAGTCCATCTCATTGTCCACCTTGTGAAAGAGATAAAGATATGCGGCCCCCGTGTTTCTACGTCATATGTACTCGTTCGAGAGGTGCATGGGAATTCTCAAGTCCTATGTATGTAATTGATCTCGGCCGGAGAGTAGCATCATCGAAGGTTACGCAACCGAAGAGGTCATTGAGTTTTACGTCGATTACATGGCTCAGGTCAAACTGATAGGTGTGCCTATTTCTCGTCATGAGGGGGGCTAGAGGGTATCGAGACTATCAGAAAGAAAGCAATAACTCCTAATGTAGATACATACACTCAAGCCCATTTCACGATGTTGTAACATATGACTGAAGTGTCTCCATATATTGACGAGCATTAGTACATACTATGCCAAGAGAATTCAAACCGATCGAAGGTTTGGATAACAAAATAGCACAACTGTTGGTTCAATGAATGGTTGAAGGTGCAATTCACTAGGAGGTCATTATCGGACCCGGAGTTTTCAACCCAGAATCCTTTGCGATTCCACCGCACTATTTCCTGGATCAATAGATAATGCTCACAGATACAGTACTGAAAATCAAATACATATCATGTGGAAGCGTAAATATAATAGTAGACTTACTCATGGGCCAATTAGGTTGAAATCAATAAAATGTAGCAGCAGAAACAAAGCACATCGGTGGGACCCTCAAGACGTGCCCACAGGCAGCCAACTGGGGGTTCACGACCTAGTTCTTGATCTCTTTATCTTCTTCACCATCATGACCTGGTGTACTGCTATAGCATAGTGATATGACTCCTAATTCTGGATTGATTGTGAGAGCAAGGGTGAGCACAAACCACTGTGCTTCGCAAGCCAATACACATGATGCAAATAGATAACATGCAAGGCTCATTAAGGAAAGGCCCGGGTTATTTTATTCGCCATAAATTGCTTTTGAAATATGATACATAGAAATTCCCTAGGACCTAGTAGTTTGAGCTAAAACATAAGGTGTTAAAGAATGCAATAATAATAGCGATCCAGATTCCATCCACCGTTACATGGCCTCTGCACCATATGCTAACCTTTCAGCGTTATAACCGCTTACCTTATCATTGAGGTGACACCCAGGGCAACACAAATCAGGGCTTTTCACTACCCTCCACATTTCCAATTCCACCCACAAAGTTTTTGAAATAGAACTATATATAGTTAAGTTCCCATGTCCGCCCTTGACTGTGGGCATGGCTATTCGAACAGTTTTGACTCTGCAGAGTTTGTACACTTTCACCACAAGAGACAATCCACTCGTTGCTCCACACGATTCCTTAGTCATGTGGTTGAATAGACCATTACAGTAACTTTTCAAAATATCTGGCCCCTTTTGTCATCTCACCCTATGGGCTGCTCCCACTTGTGGTGGGTCCCATATGTTGCACGGGATGTAACCACGTCTACTAGCGCATTCGGGCTCCACTCCCAACAATGCTAGTATGGTTGGAAACTTCACCCTCCACTCGGTGTCCCTTTAGGCCTCCCCTTGCCCTTGCATATCCACTCCTATCCACTACCAGTGAGATGAGTCCGAGGGTTTCGATATATTTACTTAGCCAACTTGCAATTTGCAGACATATGGTTGTACTATTTTACACAGGAGGTCATGACAAGATTCAGCCCTTAGTGGTATCTGGGCGGTTCTACCACAATCCACACACCGTGCTTCCACTGCACCACATACCAGTCCCCATACCATCCGCCCAAATATTTAAGCAAGTTGGGGGTTTTGGGAGCATAAAATAATCATATCAAAATATACCAGTCATTACCACTATGACTTCCCAAATCAGTTTCTCATGATTAAAAGTGATGCTTGGGGTATTTTGGTGCCCCCCGAATATCTAAGCAGTACTAAGCGTGGTGAATGTCTGTAGACTTATTTTTGAAAATTCTAGTATTATAGTTTTTTGCTAAGGTGACAAGGCTCAGATATTCAAGTGTTCCAAATGAGCATAATACTAACAAGTACAGTAATGGGAATATAACTAGAAGCTGGAAATCAATATAACTTTTGCACATAAAATAACAGCATGCAAGCTGATAATTTGAAACGGAATTAATTAGCAGAAAATATAGGTTCAACATGATCAAAGTATTGACTCGCCTTACGCGGTTTACCGCAGTCTTGAGCTCAGTCGAAGCTTTCTCATTCATTGGTCTTGAGTTTATGGTCTTTATCTTCACCTAGATCTTTATCTCGCTTGATCCATAGAATCTTCAGGACTCCAGTTTCTAATTACGTGTTAAACAACTGAATCCAAATAGAAGCAAACAACTCAAAAGATCCAAATAAATCTGAATAAACTCGATTTTGCATTATTATGAGTTAATGGGTGATTTGAGACAAGGTTGCTTAGGTGTGGGTTGTTTTTGGAGTTTGAGCGAAGGAAAGAATGAAGGAGAGAAATCTGCTGAGACAGATGTCAATGAGCCTTCATGACAAGAGGAATATTTATGAAAAAATTCTGCTTCGGATCTGGGGATGGCTAGGCATAGCCGATGGTATAATACGATGACTTGATCTTCTATTAATAACTTCTTTTATTATTTTTATATTTATTTAGGAAGTTCCATAAGTCAGGTCAGACCTATGCTCTGATATATGATCTTAGCTTGTTATTTCTTGAATGGTACTAATTTGTACATCGCAAGAGCATTAACCCTGACCTAGGGGTTCATATATTATCTTTGATCTAACTTGCATTCTAAGCTAAGGGTCAATCGATATGTTAACAATTTTTCAGCATTATTTTCTTGATAGTTTATTTATTACGATCTTTTATACAAGCCACATACTTATAGTTTAAATATTAACAGCTTAACACCTCAATTTATTTAAGGGTTGTTCGTGGAAGTATTTTCATGACCTTTTAAAGATATAGGAACAACAGTTATATTTTAGATGGTTAAATTTTGTATCACTTAATTATATAATGCTTTTGTTGTGCAAGTAGTTTTTACAATATATTATGTAGGCATGTTTCAATTTTATCCATAGTCATTTTATGTGGAATGTTAATCCAAGTACCAATTCTTATTTTACTATCATTATTAACTAAATCTAGCGTTGAGATTTATTTATCGGTGATGTACTAATGGTAGGGATCATATTTTAAATCATGACTTTCTAATTTAAATATGTATTTTATTTTAAATGGTTTCGGCAAATCGTTTAATTAATTTTATGAAGCGGCTTGATTTTGTCATTCGCCTAGTTACCTATGAATTGGGATGATTAAATTTGAACATTTCATCAAAGCCACCTTTGACTAATGCCCCTTTATTAATGATTAGATTTAAAATAAATAATGAAGGCATGTTAATTATTCATGTATGGTAATTAATCAAATATTAAATCTTAAATAATCTTATTTACATCCTAATAAAATTTATTAGCTTCCATGGACTAATTCTAAATTTTCCTTACTTAAAACGGATTAAAGAAAAAGGAAATGAAAATCAAAAAAGGAAAGCAGGGACGGGGGTTCGAACTGGGGATCTACTAACTTAACGCGCGGCTCGACTAGGCTAACCAACCGGGCGACGGCCGTTTTATGATAAGAACAGGGTTTCAATTTAGAAGATGAGTAGCGGCTGGGGACAAAATAGAGGAGGCTGCCAGCCAAAAACAGAGGATGGGGCGGCGCGCGGCAGGCGGCGGCGTCGCCGGAGGGGGGTGACAGGAGTGGTGGAGGGGGTCTGTGAAATGGATTTCTAGGGTTGTTAGGAAGCCACAGGAGGTAACGCTTAGGACCGGGTGGCGTCGGTAAGGGGCGAGTGGCCATGAAGGGTGGCCGACGGTGGGGCCGAATGGCTCAGCGGCGACTAGAGGGGGAGGGGAGGAGACCAAGGGGAGCAGGAGATGAAGATGACTGTGGGGAACTCACCAAGGTGATTTGCGGAGGCGGGGAAGGTCCGAGGCAAGCCAGCGATAGGAGCCCACGGTGGCGCGGCATGGCCTCAGGCGCCGGCGAGCTGGGGTGGAAGGCAGCTCTGGCCGGAGGTTGGGGGAGCTTCGGGGCGTCGAGAAGCTGCTCTCTGCACACAAAATCGAGGAGAGGTCGACCGAGGAGGAGGTGGCGCTTGCGGCAATGATTTTGCCCGGCAATGGGGAAGAAGAGGGCTCTGACGTGTGGTGGCAATGGAAATGAAATTAACTGGGTAGGGAGAGGAAGCACTCCTGGGGACACATTCTGACGTGCTCGCCCTTAGACAATGATCGCCGAAGGGTTGGGACGTCGGTAGCTCGCAGCGGCCGGCGCACGGGTGAAAGAGGAAGGGGTAGGGGAGGAAGGGGAGTGGCACGCAGGGAGCAATGGGGGAGCCTGGCTGCTACTTATAGCCCGAGAGAAGTCACGGAAGTGCGCTGTGGAGGCCCTATTGCCAAAGACGGGGAAACAGTGAGCGGTAGGGCCGTGCGGCGGAAGCGTGCGAGGCGCAGGGTGAGGTGACACGATGGAGGCGCAAGGCGATGGCGACACGGAGCAGTTTGGTGATGTGAATGAGGCAACGCTGCTGATGTGGAGGCGACGGGCACATAGGGAGAGCGGGGCCGCGTGACGCAATGGAGATGGAGGGGAGAAGAAGAAGATGAGGCCGGTGACGGTTGAACAGGAAAGAGAGAACAAACTGCAGAGAAGAAAGAAAAGAAAGCTGAGAGGGAAGCTGGGAGCCAAGCCCAGTGGCAGAGAGGGGGAGAAAGGAGGGAGAGAGAACAGAGAAAGGGAGAGAGAAAAAGGGGCTAGGCCCACATGTAAGAGAGACAATGAGGGAAAAGAATGAGAAAAATGAAAGGCATAAGCAAATATGGAATTCGAATTTTCAATTTGAATTTCTATTTCACATTTAAGATTATTGATTTCAATTTTTGCATGACATTTAAAATTTTAAATTTTCAATTATTTAAATGTGTGTTTGTAATACTCCTTTAACCATTGCTTATCTTTTACCTAAGTAAATTGGATTTCAAATTTTTATTTCTATTATTTAATACTTAAATTTTAATTTGTTTGTAGATCCTTGGATTTTCTATTTCTTTTATTAACACCATCATTGTTTTTAAATTTCGATATTATTTCTCAATATATTAATTTGCATGCCACCAAAACACAAAAGATTTCAAATAAATATTCAAAAGAAATTTTGAATGCCAGGAAAATGCAAAAAAAGTTTTTAAAAATTCCATATTTCTTGAGTACTTGAACTTTGGGATGTTACAGTCATCAAGTGAAATGTTGCAATGGATGGCAAAAGGGCCAAAATTTACAATTGTGACCTGACAAAGATATGACAAAAATAGGTACACATTTTATACAATAGATCAGGATAGAAATAGTACAGTTCAGAAATCAGGTGTTCGCATAGATGCATTTCATGAGCAGCTCAGTACTGCTGGCCTAAGCTCCTACTACATGCTTGTAGAGGATATTTGGGAGCTCGACTATGTAATTTTCAAGATCCCTCTATTTCGGTGCCGTTGGTTCAACTCCCACAAGATGTAAAGGTCAATAAGCACGGAGTCACTACTATGAACCTCGAACATGTAGGATACAAAGATGAACCATTTGTACTCGTTAGACAAGTTGTTTAGTTTTTTTATGTAACTGACCCAGCAAATAAGAAGTGCCACATAGTTCTTCGTGGAAAACGTAGGATTATCGGAGTTGAGAATGTCGTGGATGAGGAAGAGTATAATCAATTTGATGAGTTGCCTCCATTCGGAGATGGCATCAGGCTTGAGGAAGAACCAAGCAATGAAGCAAGCAATATACGTGTCAATAATCATGAAGGGCTTTATTTCAAAGGAAATAGCCGAGTAGAAAGATCCCACATGGTGAACAACTATTTGGAAATTATTCTAACGTAATCAAGAAAGTCAGCATGTAATTAAGGAATTATTCTATTATAATTGATTCAATAATTAAGAAATAATTACATCTGTAATTGTATCTACTTGCTAATTTTCAGAGAACATGCTAGCATTTCTTGAGGCTAGCCAAAAAACAGGATATGTTCTAGCTAAAGAAGGAACAATCACAGGCGGTTTAGTGGCACAATGTAGCATCTCAAAAATCCTATTTCTAAAAAATTTAATTTCAAATTAATTATTTTAAGGTATTTGAATTTTATTTGGATTTATTTGGCTTTTATTTGGTTTTCTGAGTTTTCTGGAGTTTAAAACCTATTTTTTAAATTTAAAAAGTATTTTAAATTTAAAAATTAAATACCAACATTAGTTAGAAATATTTTTATTAAGTCCAAAATGTCACCAGGAGCTTCTGTGAATTTTCCTGGAATTTTTGGAGGTATTTTCATATTTTTCTAAGGCTTAAATAATTTCCTAGCCTTTTCTGAAAATCAAAATCAAATTCTAAAAATAAAAATCTCCTCCTCCACCCTCCGGCTGACGCGTGGACGGCCCAGATCCGCCCACGTCGCCGCCCGGCCTAATCCCGGCCACTTTCCCCCTCTCCCTCCGCTAAGCGGGCCCGGCCCGTCAGCCTACCCGCCTAACCCTCCTCGTCGCCTGATGCGTGGACGGCTCGGATGAGCCGAGTCCTCGTGCCGGCCCATCCCGCAATCCGCACCCCGCTCCCTCTCTTCTCTCACTGCCCCGCGGGCCCCGCCCGTCAGCCGCCTGCGACCCCGCTCCCGCTGCCACCTGGGCCCGCCTGTCAGGCCCTTCTTCCCCTCCCGCGCGCCTCCTTCCTTTCTTCTCTCCCCTGCTTTCCTTCTTTACTTTGGCCGACCATATCCGCGTCAAACCTGGCTCTTTCCTCCGCCCTCTCCTCGGTTTTGGAAACCGTGAGCACCGCTGGGACCGAATCCCCCAATCCCGCGCCTCTCTTTCCTTCCGCGCCCCTCCTATTTCCTTTCTTTCCCTCCCCTTCCTTTTTCCGGCCGCTATCTCCGGCGAGCAATTGCGCGCCCGTGCCCCCTCTCCGCCCCTATAAAAGCCCCCCTCGGCTTCGCCTCCCTCCGCCCAACCTCCCGCTGACCTCCCACTCCCTTCTCGAGCACCGTAGCACCCCGCCACCGTGCTCTCGCACACTCCGAGCTCCGCCGCACTCCGGTGAGCGATCGCTGCCGCCCCGGTCCTCCCCGGAGCCCGTCGTCGCCAACTTGAGCATCCTTTAGCCATGCGAAGCTCCCCGACCCCTCGGCCGAGCCTCCCCACTGCCGGAGCACCATCGCACCGGAGCACCCGAGCCCTCTCCGCCACTTCCTCGCCACCGGCCGCCTCCGCTCGTCGCCAAACCCCACCGACCTCGCCGTCGGCACCTCCTCTGCACCAGGGATGCATTTTGGACTTCCCCTGAACCCCTCCGGCCACCCCTCGCCGCCGACACCGCCGTCCCCGTCTACCTCTGCCCGGCCCTCGCCAGTAGGTACCTCAAAAGGTATACCTACCCTATATGGGTAAGCAACACCCGAGCGACCGACTGGCTAGCACCGTTACTCTTTCCCCCCTGGCTCCCTCGGCGCGAGTTCGAGCCCCCGGCTCCGCACGCTGAGGTTGAGCCAATTCTTTTATTTTCCGCGTTGACAGATGGGCTCCACCCGTCGACCGCTGTCGGTCTGTGGGCCGGCTGACATCTGGGCCCCGCCTGTCAGTACTTCCGCTGGCATATGGGTCCAGAGCCTGATAGGTCCCACCTGTCAGTGACCAACATCTTGTACGGTCACTGACAGAGGGGTCCCACATGTCAGAGACCGAGCGCAGTGGGCTCACTGTCATGTGGGTCCCACCTGTCATAGACTTAGAGAAAATAATAAAAGAAAAAAATAAAATGTAAATTCTGCAAGTGGGTCCCACCTGTCAGAAATTTAATAATTTATGGATTTATTTGAACTGAGATCTTTAAATAAGCATAACTTTCTCATTTTAACTCCAAATTCAGCTGTTCAAATTTCTAAATTTGTCTAAAATCATAAACTATCTAAATATGTGCTCTTTTTGAATTTTATTTGATTTTTTAGTTGTATTTATTTGTTTTGTTTGCTTCATCTTTTCGCGCATAGATTCCACCGTTGCCGAAGATCTCTCCACTTCACAGCAAGAAGACCCAGAGAGCGTGCAAGAAGGCAAGTCTCCTTTGATCATTTTGAACCTATGTTTGAGAAATATTTTTAATTGTTTTAAATTTATGTGCATCGTTATTTACATAGAACTCTAGTTTTGGTCTTAAGGCATTAGGTAATCCAACCTTGTTATGCCCTCAATTGAACTTGAATGCCATGTATCCTTGAAACCCTAGCATCAAATTTTGTCTCGATAATGAGAATTACATAATCCTTTGGTAATATTAGAACGGTAGTAAAATGCTTAGTCATGCTATTTAAATTCTTTTGTAACTTGGGACCGGGAAATCATATTTCATTCAACTGGTAATTGTATAAGTGGTGACTGGTGTTGCCACTGTTCTTTTAAAAATAAATAAAATGTAAAAGTTGGTTTAGACTGGGGCGGATGGTTGGTTTGGATTGGTGCGGCAAGCACGAGGTCTTGTAAAGTGTATGTCCCACCCTAGTCGATTAAGGACCGACGCTTGTGATTGTCCAGACTGAGCACTACCGTACAACCCCGAGTCTATATGGGATATGGGTACGACCTAGCTGATTAAATCATGATAGTTTAGTTTTGGTGCCACCAGTGGAAAGTGGGTGCCAGGGAGTTACTGGTTATTCACAGTGAGGGACAGGGTTTAACTGTACTCATATGGCGCAAGAGGGGGCTTCGGACGGGTGGATTTAACCCTTCTGCGGTGAAACCTCAGCGGGTGGTGTCTAGCTAGACTAGAGTGAGGAGAAGGCTTTGTGATAATTTATCTGTGTCTCATGCCAAAGGAAGCGTGGTGACCGTTAAGATAATTTATCTCTTGGGGGTAAAGTTGTACAACCTCTGCAGAGTGTCAAACTATTCGAATAGCCGTGCCCACGGTCAAGGGCGGGCAAGGAATGCATTCACATGGTAGATTTATGGTTTTGGTTTTAAAAACAAAGTTTTATATTTCGAGAGTGGAGGGAACTCTTGGAAGGGATCCTGGCGGTTGGAGCCAGTGTGGGTGGATGTAACCCGAAATTCTAAACTTTATCGGTTAGAGTTGGTTAACTAGTGTTGGTGGATATAACCTTCACTATAAAATGCTTATTAGTTTCAGTTAAAACAATTAATTGGTTAAAATGATGCCTTCAAAAATATTTAGTAGTAATTGAAATAAAACATTGCTTTGTGCAAAAGAACCATATAGCATTCCTTTGTCAAGCCTTGCATCTATTGCATTTTTCCCAAGACTTGCGAAGTACTTTATGTACTCACATGCTGCACTTAAAATCAACTCAGAAGAATATGAAGCTCAAGATGGAGACTACGACTACTTCGCTTGTGGATTCGACGAAGGATTCCCAGAGTACTAGGTCGCGCTTCCCCAGTCAATTGCCTGTGGCGTATTGATGGGTCTTTGCCGGATTTATCTTCTGCTTCCGCTGTGTTTCGTGTATGCGAGGTCTTGAAACCTCATTTGTAATAATGAGACCTTTCGGTCAGTACTCTATTATTGTAATAAAGCATACTTGGTGATGTAATCATTTCTGTTTGACTGTGTGCACTAGCTTTGATCTGAAACTAGTGCTGTAATACACAGAGGGCCCGGGTTCGAAAATCCGGGGTCCCGACACACAAACCATTTGTGATATACGTTTGTGATATACGTATCACAAATGGTTCCATAATAGAACTATTTGTAATATGCTTTCTCATCACAGATGGTTTCATAATAGAACTGTCTGTGATAGTTCTTTAATAGAACCCTCTATGATAGTTCTTCTATAAGTAGGGCCCCTGCTAGGGTTTGCGCCCTTACTTCTCACTCATGCACTCATCTATCTCCTCACCCCCCCTTTACCACCACCACCACTGTAAAACCCGATGTCTCCGTCCTCTCCTTCATCACCTGACGTGGTGGCCCCGTCGCCTCTCCTCTTGAAGGTATGGATCCCAAATCTGACTTTTTACTTCATGTGTGATAGATCCATCCATATCTGTTAATGTGTGTTAGAACCAAAGTTCAATGTGTTCGTGAATTCTTTCCTGCCCGTTGCCTCTCCTCCTAAAGGTATGGATCCCAAATCACACTTTTTTTTACCTCATGTATGTTACATCCATCCATTTATGTTAATATCTTTTTTGACGTGGAATCCAAAAAGGAATGAGGAAATGGATGTGGAAGGGAAGATGAGCCTACTTGTGTTAAGCTAGAAGTGGTAAGGTTATTGGAGGTGATCTCGGTGTGATCCTCACACGGATAAAGATGTCGATGGTGGTCCCTTGTTGTTGCCAAAGTTGTTGCTTTGTGGTCCTCATAGTCGGCCTTCTGGGTCTCTGGTGGTCCACGCTATGTTCTTGTCTCCCCTCATCCGACTCTTCTCTGTTTACTTCTATGGGTGGGCTGCTGGTTTTGGGATGGGACTCTCTGACCTTTGGTCGAGAGATGAAATGCTGCATTTCTTTGGTTGGCTTTGGGGCTCTATGCTTGTGGCTTCCTTCAGTTGGCTTTGGGGGCATGAAATTATCTCGATTGTCATGTAAAAAAAGGGCATGAAAACTGTGAGTCGAAATAGTAGTTGTACAAGAGAAACATTACAGCACTATACACTTAGGCTTCAAAAGGCATGAAGCAAATTTGCTTCATGCCCTTTCAAGCCCAGGTGTATGGTGCTTTAATGATCGTCTTGTAGTTATTGAGAAATACGTGTCACATCACTCAAAATCCTAGTCAGGGAGAAACAAATTGTGAGGGCATATGAGGATGGAAGTTGTGGTGAAAATAACCAAAAAAAGTTAGGGAATGATTTTAGAGGTAAATTATTGGAGTTGTTGTTTCTGTGTTGTGGCTTCCTTCGGTTGGCTTTGGGGGCTCTCTCGGCTATGAGTTAGAGTAGTAGCTGTACAAGAGAAATATTACAGCACTGTACACCTGGGTTTCAAAGGGCATGAAGCAAATTTGCTTCATACTCTTTGAAACTCAAGTGTATGGTGCTTTAATGTTTGTCTTGTAGTTGTTGAGAAATATCAATTTGAGCAGCCTAACTACTTTCTAGAAGAATTTGTGCACAATTGCTACAAGATCTATTTGGAATGGTATGTTATTGTTCCAAAGAGATCTTGTAGCTATAATATATTCCAAAGAGACTTTCAAAGGGTATAAAGCAAATCACACACTCCAGTGTGTCAAGTTCTTTGAAGTAAGTTATGACTATTGTTTCTTCCTTCTCATGCTGTGTGTTAGGCTTGATTGTTGTTTTAGGCGTAAAAGAACTTTTGGGCTACCACGCCATTCATTTCTAAATAAAGGGGGTGGCAGCCCAAAGGTTTTTTACGGCTAAAACAGTAACCAAGCTCAACACGCCTAAGACAGCAACCAAGCCCATCCTGAGATACTGGACTGTGTGATTTGGCATGTTAGTGTTGCAAAGAGACCTTGTAGCAATAATATACGTCACCGAATGTTGGACTGGACTGTCCTGAGATACTGGACTGTTAACATAGGAGATGAGATATTGAGAAGCCGTTGACACGCATGTTGGTATAGTGCCAGGATAACATTGGCGATGCATAGGGGTGAGATGTTGTGATTATAATATATCAACTCAGTTCGCAGTGTGGTCAAAAGGGACTTCAAACCTGTAGAACTCTGTGCTCTCCAAAAACTAATAAGTGTCTTGTTGTGGTTATACATCAATGTGTTGTGGCGCCAGTCAATAGGAAAACCTTTAGTCATCTTCAATTCATAGAGAAAGCTCATTCGAAGACTTGGTACAATTTTATCAATCCAGCCAGGACCGTGCAACTCCTGTGGTGCCAACCGAAAGGATTAAAGTTAAATTTCACACATAGACCGGAATAAACTTAACTTGGCAAAAACTCTTAGTTAGTCGACCAGGTGCAACATTTCATATTGCCACCTTGGCTTTAAATTCCTAGCCACACAATGGATTTTTTAAATCCTTCATATTAAAGAAATGGATTTTGTGATGAAGGCATGAGTTACGAGGCTACAAATGAAGTAGCACCCTGTCAGATAGAACACTGAGTCGCCCTATCCAATGAGATCTCTTCATGTGATTCTATTGATGATCTTGAGCGCACCACTATCGTAGACACCTTCCTGTAGAGATTAGGACAAAACAAAACAAAGAAATGAAAGCAACTGGGTGTTACCTTTTTTTAATTATTTTATGAGTCAGTCTTTCGAAGTGAGACGAAGAGCAATGAACTCAGGTTGAGTGTATTTGTGCTGAGGCGAAAGACCATGCCGCAAAGAAGAAATAAATCTTCACACTATTGAAAGTGACTTGTATCAAGGTCAAACATAATAACAAGGCAATCCATCAAGGCCGCCTAATTAGCGATTGCGACGTATAGTTGATGGCACAACACATAGTTATGCCCATTTTGCGGTTAAAGTTCATACCACATTTTGGATGTATTTTATCAACCAAATACCGGCCATGTAGCCACTATGGGGCCTACTGGCTGGATTGAAGTGCTTCACCAATTTGCACTAGCGTGCTATACTAGCCCTATAAATTTGATGTTGGCTGATGTGAAGGATGATGTGTCGAAAATCCATCAATGATTGATGCGATGTCCAAACCCAGTAGAAGATCAGTGACATCTGGGTATTGTGGGATTTAAAGCTGTTGGAAGTGTCCCAATACCAAAAGTGGTCATGGACATCCAAACCCAGCAGGTAGTCGATGGTGCCCAACCTAGTGGATGATCGGTGACGTCCAGATACTAAAAGCAGTCGATGACACCCCAAGCCTAGTGGACGGTCGGTGATGTCCAGGTACTGTAGGCAATCTAAATCGTCCTGGTGCTGAAGACGGTCATAGACGTTCAGGCCTATGAGTGGTCGGTGACGTCCAGGTACTGTGGGCGGTTGGTGACTGTTCGACCGAAATGGCGACAGAGGGGGGGTGAATGTCGACCTAACAATAAAAATTGCACCCAAAAAGTCTCCACTTAAAGAATTGCCTCTCCAATAGCTATGAAGAGCTATGAAGGGGTTAAAATATACTCTCTGGAAACTTGAACACTCGGAAGAAAAGACACGACAAAAAGAGAAACCAAAAACCCACAACTTCACCAAAAACAGCAGGCAACGTAGACTGCCAGGGGGAGGCCGGTCTGACCGCTCCCAAGCCGCCAGTCAGACCACCCATTGGCTGCCGGTCTGACCGGTGTGGTTCGGCCGGTCTGATCGCTTTCGTCCCTCCGGTCAGACCGCCCCACGGTTTTTAGAGGAAACAGCAAGCAGTTTTTCAAACTAAAATCAAAAACTTTAAACTGCAATAAAATTGGTGATTTCTCTCTAGAGATTTTAGTCCAAAACTGAGAGAAAACCTCTTAAATAACAATGGGAGCACAAGGAGCTAAGAGAAGCCAACTCACAGACAAGAAAAGAGAAATTGGGACAAAAACTGAAAGATAGAGTGCTACACAAAAACACAAATTCCCATCTTATCTCTAGTCCTTTGTCCATGAAACTCAGACATTAGCAAGGGAATAGCCTTGTGACTCTGAAACTCAAATTTGGGCACATTCTCTCAAGGGAAATCAAGAATCACCTTAAACCCTAGAAAGTCCAAAAATTGAACTTCTACAGAGAGAGAGAGAGCCAAAATCCAAATTTCTCAACAATCCCAAGTCCTTTGATCCTGAGCTTTTGCAAAAACATTAGCAATGAACTTAGGACACTAAGGCTCAAATATCAGGCAAACTTATGAGGGGAAACAAGAACTACCCCAAAACCCTAGAAGGGGAAAAAGAAGAACAGAGAAGGATGAGATGCAAAAACTGAAATTAAACGTGGTTTGCTCTCAGGATTGACTAGCCAAATGGCTTTGGAACATCACCTAGATCACAGCAACCCAGTTTGCACCTTCCCAGCAAGAATCAACTCAAGAACACAAAAGCTCAGAAATCAACCAGAGGGAGCATTGAAGGGAAAAAACAACCAGAGAAGTAAGAACTCAAAAGATTTCTTGAAAGCAATCATTCCCATAACAATAGGGATCACAAAGGAGTCCCCATACATGATTACAAATAGAGGAATGATTACGTAGTAGCTTAACTCATTCCATCTCACCCCAACTCAAGAACTCCTCTCCCTGTCTCTCAAGAACACACACAGGAGACACAAAGGAGACACACACAACAGAATCTCTATTTCTCCCAACCACTAAAGCCTAAAGCCAAAACAACCCTCTAAAGCCCATTTTGACTAAAGCAAGTCCTACCAACTTCTGAAACCCTAGAATCCATACAGCCACAAGGAGGCACCTCCTCCTTATATAGCCTTTGGCTAACGGGTCTCCAACCCATTACGCCCACGAAATCCCGAACGGAACCCGCTACCGCTTTTGCAGCCTCGCAAAATCACCAATTCGCCCCTCCTGCACCTTCCGGGAAGCTTCTGCGTTCCTTGTCATCCAAGCCTCGCAACCACCTCGAGTCTCCGCCGTCTTCGACACATCCCGATCGTTCTGACCTCAGCGTCACCTGCGCCTGGTCCGGTCACCTCGTGTCTCGCCACGACTCCGCCTCGACGTCCTGCAGCCATCACAAACAAGAAACACCTCAAATAGCACCGTTTGATACATGAAAGCATAAATAGCATCAATGAAGCATAAACTCGCCTAAACAACCAATCGGGAAGACGAATATGCAATAAGACCGTCCAACCATTCCCGACTGCGCCAAATGCCGACCTGGCACAAATCACTCAAACGAAACTCAATCTTTGCACAAACTTGTCAATTACTCATTATAAACATGTGGTCACCTCCACATGGTCCATCAATCCCCCCCTTGATGAGTATATTGACAAACCCAGAAAAAGCATAAAGTTGAGTTTGAAAAGAGACACGAGTCAAACATGGTCCAAGAGAAATCAAAGAAGCTATGACCATGTCAACGAAGGAACACTAGAGCTACAAAAGAAAGAGCAAATTTTTCTCCAAAGCTCAAGAAGGTTCCCAAATGGCTTTTTCTCCGCTATTCTCCCCCTTTTGGCAATAAACACATCAAGGATGCAAAAGAGAGAATAAGGTCACAAGAATGGATGAAATGGCTGAAGTTTGTTTATTTTAAGCATTTAGAGCCATGAAGATTATCCAAAATGACCATATGAGAATTACATCAAGCCATAACACATAAACATGCTATCTAGATCATGACAAGATATATATAAGCCAGCTAAACCAAAGAAGTCACAATCTGAAATTTTAGTGCAAATTCTTAGCATGTCAAGTCATTCATGATCATAGTCTAGCTAGAGATATCCAAGGATAATGCAAACCATGTCAATAAGCTAAGCGGAAGCAAGAAGTTAGTATTGAGTCAATCTTAGAGTGCTACAAGTTCTAGAATGAGACATTTGGTTAAGTACTTGTAACCTTTGTTATTTTAGTAAATTGAGCACATTTGATAAGTTTTTCTTTAGAAATCTCATGATTGTTGCCAACCAGATTTTTGTTTTATCATGTGCTAGATCTCAAGCCTTATGCGACCACTCCAAGCAAGAAGCTTAAGAAGATGGTCTTGGTCATCCAAAACTCCCCCTGAGTTCATGCCGAGTGCAATGGCAAGCAGTCTCATGAGAAAGAATTGGTGAGATCAGTTTTTTTCGCACAAAAGAGATCTTTTTGCCGACTTAAATGATAGTACTAACTCATAAATGGTTGTACTAACTTATGCAACATCAAGAACTAGCATAGCTCGATCTAAAGCTCAATAGAGATTCAAGACTCAACTCAGCTTATTTGACAAGTCATGAATCATAAGAGGATAACTAAAGGCAGACTAGTCTCAAAAATTTAACATGACATGAATTAATTCAAGTTGTGCATTTTAATCATGGCAAAGACTTGACTACACATATAAAGTCATGATCAATCTAGCAATGAAGCACAAATCATGGCAGGATGTAAAGCAATGGAAACATGTCATGAAGGATAATAATCAAGGCTCCATGTAGTTATATTACAATGCAGAATGCTAAAATGCAAGAAGATCCAGCTCCCCCTCAACATGTGATGCAACTTTTAGTTCAAGTAGAGTTATGTCAATATTAAGCTCTAGAAGCTCCCAAAAGAACTCCCCCTGAACCAAAGCAATAAATGCGAGAAGCTCGCAAGAAAAACACAAAAGGCAGTCCTTAAAGCATAGATAAGATATAGAGGATACTATGGCTCAGACTGACTCTCATCTACCCCATATGACTCTAGGACTATCAACTGATCATCTAATACACTAAGGAGCAAACACGTACCCCGTTTACCCGAGGGTGGCCCGACCCTCGCTAGAACCTATAAGAAGTGAGTGAGCTCAATCTAGTGAGAAGAGAAACAACTAATAAGCAGCATCCTAGAATCATAAGATAAGAGCAAAAAGTCTAAGCATCTAGACAAGAAGACCACTCTAACCTATGCTAGAAGGACTAACCCCAATGCACCCCGAATGCAATGCAACAGAAAGGAGCAAGAGCATAATCAATATAATAAAGCAGTAAGGCACAAAGCTCCCCCTCACAACAGTCCATAAGGACAAACTACCCCAAGCTCTCCCCGTAGAGCTGAAAACCTAGAGCTATCCAGAGTCTTGGTAAAGATATCAGCCAACTGGTGGTCACTCTCCACAACCTGGAGCACGATGTCACCCTTCTCTACATGGTCTCTAAGGAAGTGATAGCAAATATCGATATGCTTGGTCCGAGAATGCTGCACAGGGTTCTTAGCAATGTTAATCGCAGAAGTGTTATCACAAAAGAGTGGAACACTGTCGATAACTAACCCAAAGTCCCACAGGGTCGAGACCATCCAAAGCACCTGGCTACAGCAACTGGCTGCAGCAACGCACTCGGCCTCTGCAGTGGACTGTGCAACATCGGACTGCTTCCTCGAAAACCAGGAAACAAGAGAAGTGCCAATGAACTGGCAGGTGCCCAAAGTACTCTTCCTATCTATCCTACAGCCAGCAAAGTCTGCATCCGAGTAGGCTCTTAAGGAAAGACAGGAAGAGGAAGAGTATCAGATACCATAGTCAATGGTAGCTCGAAGGTACCGAAGGATGCGCTTCACCGCCTGGCGGTGAGACACGCGAGGAGAAGCCTGAAACCGAGCACAAAGACACACAGCAAAGTGTATATCCAGTCTCGAGGCAGTGAGGTATAAGAGGGAGCCAATCATGCTGCGATACTCCTTCTGATCAACTGGCTCGCCGTCCTCATCTGGGTCAAGAGTGGCGGAAGATGCCATGGGAGTTGACACGGGCTTACTATCACTCATGTCGAAGCGTCTCAGGAGGTCGCGAGTGTACTTGCCCTGATGCAAAAAGGTATCCTCCTGAGTCTGCTTGATCTGGAAGCCAAGGAAGAAAGTCAACTCACCCATCATGCTCATCTCAAACTCAGTGCTCGTGACATCCGAGAACTGTGAAACGAGAGCATGAGAAGAGCCGCCAAAGATGATGTCATCCACATAGATCTGGACGATCAGAAGGTCATCGCCATGCCGACGAATGAACAAGGTCTTATCCACGTTACCCATCTCAAATCCATGACTCAACAAGTAGGACTTAAGCCTCTCATACCAAGCTCTAGGGGCCTGCTTAAGTCCATACAACGCTTTGGAAAGCTTGAAGACATGGTTTGGGTATTTGGAGTTCTCCAAACCTGGAGGCTGTCTCACATAGACTTCTTCCTTAATAAACCCATTGAGGAAGGCACTCTTGACATCCATCTGGTAAAGCTTGAAACCCTTAGAAGTTGCAAAAGCAAGCAGGATTCTAATGGCCTCAAGTCTGGCTACAGGGGCAAAGGTCTCCTCGAAATCTAGACCCTCAACCTGAGAAAAGCCCTAAGCTACCAGTTTAGCCTTGTTTCGAATGACTACCCCATCCTCACTCTGCTTGTTCTTGAACACCCACTTAGTTCCAATGACATTGTGACCTCGAGGGGGCTCAACAAGCGACCAGACCTTGTTTCTCTCGAAATTCTCTAGCTCCTCATGCATAGCATTGACCCAAGACTCGTCAGAGAGAGCATGAGAAACATCCTTGGGCTCAAAGGAGGCAACAAAGGCAGAATGGAGACAGAAATGAGACATGCCGGATCTTGAGCGGGTGACTCGCTCAAAAAGGTCTCCAATAATCTGCTCAGAAAGATGGCCTTTTTGGATGTGTCTAGAAGGTCCTGGATGAGAAGAAGAAGTGGCCTCTACCTCATGAGCTGACGAGGTAGGAACAGAGCCACTAGCTCTAGAGGAAGCAGAAGGCATGGGATGATCGCCTCGAGGTGCGGTGGAAGATGGTACCTCGGGTGGAGGATGAGGAACTGGATCGGGTAAACAACTCTCATCTCCATCATCCTCATCATCCACAAAGATGGGCTTGGACTGCTCTAAAAAACCTGAGATATCGGGCCTAATCCCCGAACTGGCCTCGTCGAAGGTCACCTCACAGGTCTCTACCATTTTGCTAGACTCGCAGTTCCAAACCCTATACGCCCGCGAAGAAGTCGAGTAACCTAGAAAGATACCGTCACAAGAACATGACTCGAACTTGTCTAGGTTCCCGGACTTCAGAATGAAACACTTGCAACCAAACACGCGAAAATGCGAGACACGGCTTTCGCCCATATCTCAACTCATAAGAAGTGCGATGCAAGTGTGCCCAAAGAAAAACTCTGTTCGAAACATGGCATGCGGTCGTAATAGCCTTAGCCCAAAACTTCCTAGGTGTAGAATACTCATCAAGCATCGTCCTAGCCATCTCGACCAAGGTACGGTTCTTCCTCTCCACGACGCCATTCTGCTGTGGGACGTGCGGAGAAGAGAACTGGTGCTCTACACCTGTCTCATCGCAAAACCTCTCAAAGTAGGAATTCTTGAACTCCGTACCATTGTCACTACGGATCGCTCGTAAGGCACCCGGGAGCTCAACAAAAAGCCTACTAAAAAGACCTCAAAAATGTGTAAACGTCTCATCCTTCGAGGCTAAGAAAAACACCCAAGAGAACCTCGAGAAGTCATCGACCACGACAAGAACATACCGCTTCCCTCCTGCTGACTGCACTCGAGCTGGTCCAACTGTATCCATATGGAGCAGCTGTCCTGGTGCATCGGTAATAGTAACTGTGACCGAAGGATGAGAAGCGGCAACCATCTTGCCATGCTGGCAAGGAGCACAAACTAGATCTTTGACCATCTTGAGTTTCGGCAGACCACGAATGAGATCATGGCCGCTAACTCGGGTCAAATAGTCAAATCCAATATGACCAACTTTCCTATGCCAGAAAGAAAGATCACGGGACTCCGAAGCAACTAAAAACCAGAGAGGATCACCAGAAGACTCAGAAAAATCAGCATGAAAGATCCTCCCAAAACGAGAAATCTTGCAAACCAGACTACCTGAAGAATCAAGAATTTTGCAATTATTTTTCTTAAAGCTCACCTCGAAACCGTCATCGGTAAGCTGAGAGACTGAAAGCAAATTATACTGCAGCTTACTAACCAAGGCAACATCTTTCAAAATGAAAGAATCATTAACACGCACTGTACCTTTGGCGATGACGCGCTCAGATGAAGCATCTCCGAAGGTGATCGCCTCATCACCTGGAGCACGGGCAAGAGAAGAAAACCAACGGGAATCTCCGGTCATGTGTCGTGAACACCCGGAGTCTACAAACCAAACCTTTCCCTTCCCTGCCCGGCGAACCTGAGTCAACAAGAGAGTAAAGTCTCAGTACTGGGATAAATCAAGAGTGATTTTGGCACCCAATACTGAGTAACACGTCGAGCAGATGAAGTAGTCAAACACGACTGACCTCTATCTACCCTACGCTCTCTGTCACTCAAAGAAGCAGACGGTCTATGTGTAGACCTGAAGCTGTTGTTGGGCTTGACTTCTACAGAGGAGCGAGTCAAGACACCAGCAACATGCTGATCACGCTGCGGGTAGCTATCTCGACGGGGGAAACGAGACCTACCCTCAGGACGGTGGGAGTCATGACCAGGAGCATATCGAGGACGAAAACCAGAAAACTCGAAAAAACCGAGTCCTCGATGCTGCCCAAACCCATCCAACTGAGCAGTCCTAGACCTCGTGTGGGTCTTATGGGCACTCACGGTCTGGGGATGACCCTGAATACGCCTAAGAGCCTCAGCACGGTCTCTCCGCGCGATCTTGGCGCGCCTGAACCATCGCTCGATCGAGTGTCCATCCTTCTGGCAGAAGGTGCAATGGTACTTCACCTTCTGAGAGGTAGAAGTACCACGGTGAGGCTTCGCCTTCTGAGAGGCCGAAGCAGCAGGTGGACTCACCTTGCTGTCAGAAATCCCTTGGACAAAGCCCGCTGACTTAAATTGGACTTTCTCGGTCCTGGGCTCAATCTCGATCACACCTGCGGCTATAGGCTAAGCACGGCAGGTGGATGCTTTCTCATGTTCTCATAGAAATCGTATCCTAGACCCTGATTAAATTTGCAAATCTTGGATTGGTCTAGAATAAGATTCAGCTTCTTCTTGCCTCCTACAAACCTCTCGAGAGTGTTCATGGGGTACTGACACTCCCGAAAGAGAGATGTGCAAGAAGAGCAGGGAGAAGAAGAGACTGCAGGAGGTAAGGGAGCAGATGACGAACCAATAGCAGAAGAGTGAATGGTTTGTGCACGTACAGCTGACTCGGAAGGGGCAGTCCTACTGCTAGCAGTTTGGTTCACATTGCTAAGCGTCTCAACCTTACCCTTGGGCTTCTCCCCCACATCAGCAATCACATCACAATCAGTTGATGACTTCACTAGTTGATCCTTAGTTAGCTTCACACATTTTTCATTCAAAGCAACGAGTTCAAGTTTTAGTTTGTCACAGCTAATGCATGGTGAGCTAACAGGGTCCTTAGTCGCGAACTGAGCCATTTTCTTATTAGTGTCAATCATTTCTTGAAACTGTTTTGAGACAGATTCAAATTCAGCAGTTAACTTAGGACAGTTCAAACATAAAGCAATGGGCTTGTTGTGGTTACAGACCAAACAGAGAGAGATGTGGTAGTGGAGAGTAGGAGAATGACTGTAATGGCCTGGGTCTTCCCCATGGCCTGTATATATATATATATATATATATATATATATATATATATATATACATGGGGAGTGCTTTTACAATTATACCCTTACATCTGAGTATCCCCTTCAAGGGCACTTATGTCATTACACATGGCCTATTCTGGGCTTTATAACCTTCTACCAGGCCTGCTGGGTTTAGGTGGAGGCCACCCCTACAAAAGGAGCCTCTCATGGTGAAGGGCTTCACATGGCCGAAGCCATGTTGCTGAGTCCTTTGGCCCCCTCCGTCCCTGCGGCCTGTGAACTTTTGCGGACTTGATCGAAGGCTGGGGCCGTAGCCGAACCCGACGCCTTGATCGGTGGTCGAAGTAGACGAGCGTGCGCTCCGTCCCCTAACCTTCGAACGGGTGGCAGCGGAGCTAGCGCCTAGTCGTAGTAGACGCGCGCGGGCTCCGTCCCCTACCCTTCGAACGGGTGGCAGCGGAGCTGGCGCCTAGTCGAAGTAGACGCGCGCGGGCTCCGTCCCCTACCCTTCGAACGGGTGGCAGCGGAGCTGGCGCCTAGTCGAAGTAGACGCGCGCGCGCTCCGTCCCCTACCCTTCGAACGGGTGGCAGCGGAGCTGGCGCCTAGTCGAAGTAGACGCACGCGCGGCCCGTGTCGATGCCGATGTCGGGGCTGAGTCCCGCCGTCTGGGAGTTGGTACCAAGGTCCCGTGCGTGGAGGCGATCGTGGCCTCGCGGTCCGGTAGTGCGCTTTTAATGGCGCCTGGAACCGCGCTGGCCCCTGACTTGTCAGGGGTCAGCCCGTTGCGCCGTACAGCCCGCCCTGGGCACACGGTGGCTTGTGATTGGCGCATCGTGGGATGTGAGCGGTTGCGTGCCCGCAGCCGTTCGCCTTTTTCCTAGGGAAGTGGGACGCGTGGCGGACGCGTGCTGGTACGTCATGCTGCCTGGGCACCTAGCGGGCGCGCGCCTCCAGGTTCTGGCGGTTCTTTCCAAGTCGTGTGTAGCCGAACCGATGGGTTCTTAACTTGGTTAGAAGGTGGGCGGGCCTTATAAGGATTTAGGGTTGCGATGGGGGCGCTTGGTCTTGCCTGTCGCTTAGCCTTGCTTCTTCCGTGTTGATCGTAACGCAACCTACTGCTGCCTTGATACTTGTTGCCCTGATCTTGGAGAGGAATGGCCGGCCGTGGCGATGCCTCCCATCATCCCGGCAGCGGCTTGCCTTCCAGTCGGGAGGAGTTGTCTGTCCCTTCTGGGGAGTACGAGCTGGCGCTGCGGGGGCGTTCTCGTGCCGACACACGGTGGGACGCCATGGAGCACTCGGGGGGGCACTGTTCCCGTGTGCTGGGGAGAAGTCGCATAACCGAGGAGATGCTGCAGTGGCTCGTCCAGGAGAGGAAGATCGAGGAACGCGATGGGGCTCGCCTACCCCACCATGACGAAACAGAGCCGAGCCCCCAGGAGACGGAGGCAATCGTCTTCATCGCATTCTTTGACGCCGGCCTTCGGATGCCCTCGACGATGTTTGTGGGCGAAGTCCTGCGGGCCTACGGGTTGGAGTTGGCACAGCTAACGCCCAACGCAATAGTCCGTCTGGCCGTTTTCACGTGGGCGACGCGAACAGAGGGCCGGTGTCCCAGCGCGAGCCTGTTCGCTACATTGCACGACGCGTGCTGTCGACCCAGGAAAGTTGGGGAGGGGGCTATGTCCAACTTCGGCAGTGTGGACTTCGTGTTGCGGAAGTCATGTACGACCCTGTTCCCTGCGCCGGCTGCCCCGTGGAAGTGGGAATCCGGCTGGACGCGCCGGTGGTTTTACTACGTCGTGACCAGCCGGAGCGACCTGCTATGCCGAGGTGGGCCAATCTCGTTCAACAGCTCGCCAACTGTGATGCCGGAGGCTGACGACCCACGGAGGCTATGGAGGCTTGTCGGTGTGACCCGCCGGCTAAGTATGCGCGATCTGGTTGAAGAGTTCACGATGTATGGGGTGGCGCCACTTTCCGCCCGGTGGAAGTATGGGCAGCGGGGCGACGCCCGTGAAGACGGGGTTACCCCGTCCGTGTCTTGCCTTCTCCCGCCCTCCACTCCTTGTAAGCCATTCAGCATATGGTACGCATCCCGTTGCGTCTGCGTAACCCTTGTTTGATGAACATACCCTCTTTTGCAGTGGCTCGGCTAGAAGACGCAGAGCATGCAGGTGTGGCGTTCTTCGGCCCGTACACGCTCAAGGAGCACAAGCTGCGCGAGGCCGTGACTGCGGTGGCGAAACAGGGCAGGTAAACCATGCCTGCGAAGTCCTGGGCATTGCTGTGCCCGAACGCGCGGCACCGGTGGAGACTCCTGGAGGATCTGCAAGCCATGTCGGTGACGGCGACCAAGCGGGGGCGTTGTCTTCAAGGCGCTGAGCCCGCTCCACTGCTGGTGTATCCAGCCCGCCGGCTACCTCGGCAGCCGGCCCCGCTGGGTTGGGATGTTCAACCGGCGGTGGATCCGGCCGGACTGCTTTGGGGGAGCGCGCCGTCTCAAATCCGTTGGCGGAACCATCCGTTGGCACCGTCGAGCCTGGGAGCTCGGGCTTCGTTGGGCTGGAAATCACCAACCCGAGAGAGGACGTGGTTCCGTGCGAAAGGGCGACGGCAGGCGGTGCTCTACCACCCACCGCGGCCGCCCAAGACACGCCTGGAGCGGCAGCGGCTACATGCGCGACAGGACCTGCGGCTGCCAGTGCCACCGAAGAGCTGCTCGCGCCGCCGCGGGCAAAACGTCCTCGGGCTCAATCCCCTTCGCCTCCAAGGGGCCGATACGGCGTTGCAGGTCCCGTCCTTGGGGATGTGGCGTCCGATGCGGCCGACTCGGCTGAAGGAGCCGAGACCCTCATTGCCCACTTGGCGGTTGAGCAGGTACCATGCCCTGCCACGACAAAGGGTGCAGAAGGTAGGCTCGGTTCCTTCTCGCACGACTTCGCGAAACTCTCTCCGATTTGCTCGCCCATTCCGTCGACAACAGGCGAGACGAAGTCTCCCAGACGCGGTGAACAATCGAGCAACGGGGGTGCACGCGAGGCCCCAATCCCCATGCAGGGTGTCCCGCAGGCACCTGCCGCCGCCGAAAGTGGCCGAAGCCCCCGCGGTCCCTGATGCGGCGATGCCGGAGCTCGTCCTCTCCGACCTGCTCCCACGCCCGGAGATACTCCGTCCTCTTAATGGTGCCGCGGAGCGTGCCAGTGGCAGCGTTGCCCGACAGACGTTGTCGGCGTGCGAGGGGGACCTCCTGGCGCTCGCACTGCGAGCTTCAGAGATGAAGGTAAGCATCATGCGCTCGTAGCTCCTTGAGCGACGCCAGGCAACTGCTGACTCTTATTGCTGCCTCCAGACACTTGTCATCAGCCAAGTGTTGGACGAGGCCCGGATCCGGGAGCTGGGAGTTCTGGAAGCCGGTCTTCGCGCCGCGGACGATGCCCATGCCGTGAAGGACGAACCGCTTCGCGCGCTGGAAGGTGCCATGGCGGCCGCGCAGTGCGAGACCGAGGACACCCGTCGTGCCGCGGCAGAAGAGCACACCTCCTTCTCGCGGCAGATCGCCGCTTTGGAGGAAGAGAGAGCCCGGCTGGCCGAGCGTCTTGCAGAGAAGGACCGCGCCCTGACCGATGCGTCCGGGTCGGCGTGGAGGGCGATGTAGTCTCTGAACCGAGCCCTCCGGGATCTGGGCGTCGACGTGCCAGACGCCACTCACGGGCCGGAAGACCTGGCGGAAACGCCCGGGCTGGTCGAGGAGGGAGCGGGCGTCGCGCTCCGCAGCGCAAAGACCTTCGGCGAGCATTGCAGCTTCCTTGGCGCGTGTCTCGCCCTCGCCATGCTTCACACTCATGGGTGTAGGCATGTTCATGAGTTGGCGAACCCTCACCTGGACCTGCCTGCCCGACCGGGGGCGATATCGGACGCCGTTCGCTTCATCGAGCCTAGCCTCCAGAATTTCCACCGGCGGATCTGGGGCCACGTCGGGGAGGATGCGGTCAGAGTTGCGGTGCAGCAAACGCTACATAGGGAGGTGGACCTGCTTCGCTGGCTCGAAGGGGTTCCTCGGCGCCATGACGGCGGTACGGGCCCGTCGACGCCGCTCGAAGGCTAGCCACCTGGTCAGGTGGTAGGAGAGCGGTGTACTCATGTTTTGCAGCCATGTAATGCCCGCATGTTTTGCAATTAATCGAAGTAGCACTTGTTCTGAACACTGTATGCTGTCTTGGGCCCGCGTTTTGTGTGAGGCCAATATCTTCACCTTGGAAGCGTGCCATTGGTGGAGTAGGCATGCGAACGGTCCCGACCCTACTCGATATAGACTCCCGGGCGCTCCGGCGTCTGCTCCCATAAGATGCACAGGAAGGAACACCCGTCTCATTTATACTCCGGAGAGTGCGCGGGATCGATATCCACGTCTTGTTTATACTCCGAGGAGTACGCACAGGAACAGCGCCTGTGCGTGCGCGGGATTCGCGTCTTGTTTAGACTCCGTAGACTGCGCAGGGAAAACATCCGCGTCTTATTTATACTCCAGAGAGTGCACGCAAGGGCGTCCCCCCGCTGCGTCTCATACAGAGTGCGTGCGGAGGCGGACCTCAACGCTACGACTTAATTTAAAGTCCGTAGACTAGTGCGTGCGGAGATAGACCTCGACGCTACGACTTGATTTAAAGTCCGTAGACTGCTGCGTGCGGAGATGGACCTCGACGCTACGACTTGGTTTAAAGTCCGTAGACTGGTGCGTGCGGAGATGCACCTCGACGCTACGACTGGATTTAAAGTCCGTAGACTGATGCGTGCGGAGATAGACCTCAACGCTACGACTTGATTTAAAGTCCGTAGACTGGTGCGTGCGGAGATGAACCTCGACGCTACGACTTGATTTAAAGTCCGTAGACTGGTGCGTGCGGAGATGCACCTCGACGCTACGACTGGATTTAAAGTCCGTAGACTGATGCGTGCGGAGATAGACCTCGACGCTACGACTTGATTTAAAGTCCGTAGACTGGTGCGTGCGGAGATGAACCTCGACGCTACGACTTGATTTAAAGTCCGTAGACTGGTGCGTGCGGAGATGAACCTCGACGCTACGACTTGATTTAAAGTCCGTAGACTGATGCGTGCGGAGATAGACCTCGACGCTATGACTTGATTTAAAGTCCGTAGACTGATGCGTGCGGAGATAGACCTGGACGCTACGACTTGATTTAAAGTCCGTAGACTGATGCGTGCGGAGATAGACCTCGACGCTACGACTTGATTTAAAGTCCGTAGGCTGATGCGTGCGGGAGACTATGCACATTGTGACCAGAACCAACGATGCTTCTTGCGAACAATGAGCTTTATTGAACTCCCGTTTGCGCGGGCGAGCATCTTACAATGAAGGGCTGATACCGCCACGATTCGGCTTCTATGCGTAATATCGCCGCAGCTTGTCCGCGTTCCACGTGTGGCGGAGAGTCTGTCCCTCGAGTGTGGCGAGTCGGTAAGCTCCCTTCTGCAAGGCTTCCATCACGATATATGGACCTTCCCACTTTGATTCCAGCTTGCCCACGGTCTCAGCATGGAGCGCCATTCTGAGGACAAGATCCCCGGGCTTGAACCCCCGTGGGTATATGGAACGGTCTCGAGTGCACACCGTCTGCCGCGCATACTTCTGGATGTGCTGGGCTGCACTCGCCTGCACCCCGTCGAGGAGGTCCAAGGACACGCGGCGCTCCTCGTCGGGGGCTTGGACGAGGACCCTCCGCGAGCCTGCCTTGATTTCCTTAGGTGTTACTGCCTCGTCGCCAAAAAGGAGCTTGAAAGGCGTAAACCCTGTCGGGCGCGTCACCGTTGTGCGGATGGACCAGAGGACAATGTGAAGCTCGCTCGGCCACTTGCCCTTCGGTAGCCCGACTAGGCGCTTCTTGACGGCGATGGATATAGCGCCGTTCGCCCGCTCAACCGTGCCGTTGGATTGGGGGTGCCCGACCGAGGCGAATCGAAGTATGATGCCCATGCTGTCGCAGAACTCTTTGAAGGGGGCGGCATCGAACTGCAGGCCGTTATCGACGGTGAGTTCCCTGGGCACGCCAAAACGACATATGATGTTCTGCCAGAGGAAGCGCTGCATGGCCGCCGAGGTTATCTTTGCCAGGGCTACCGCCTCCGGCCACCTGGAAAAAAACTCCAGCGCGACAACCACAAACCGCAGGTCCCCTGGGGCTCGGGGAAGCGGTCCTACTATGTCGACGCCCCAGCGTGCCAGCGGCCACACCGGGGGAATGGGGTTGAGGCTCATCGGGGGCCTGCGGATGATACGCCCCATCCATTGGCACCCCTGACACCGACGCACGAGGTCCTGTGCATCACTGATGGTGGTCGGCCAGTAAAAGCCTTGCATGAATGCCTTGCCGACCAACGATCTTGGCGCCAGGTGGGACCCACACATCCCTGCATGGATCTCCGCGAGGAGGTTCTTCCCCTCCTCGTCCGAGAGGCACCGCAGGAACAGCGCGCAGACCCCCTTCTTGTAGAGTATCCCTTCAAGCACCTGGAAAGATCTAGCTCGGTGTTGTAGACGCCGGAGCTCGGCGGGGTCGTCCGGCTCGGCGATGCCCTGCAGAAAATTGAAGATGCGCTCTCGCCAATCACCTTGTTGGACGATTTGATGAACAAGGGCCGCGTCTCGGGTGTCTTGCGCGATGGCCGCTTGTGGTAACACTTCATAAAAGGCCCCGTCAGGAGGCGGCAGCTGCTGGCTAGCCGCCTTCGCGAGGGCATCGGCTTGCTCATTTTCCGCGCGAGGAATGGCCTTGACCGTGATGCCCAAGAAGTGTCGTTCCCTCACTTTTACGGCCGCGAGGTACTTGGCCAGCTCGGCGTTCTTGGCTTGATACGACTTGTCTACCTGGCCTGTCACTAGACGCGAGTCCGTGCGGACGAGCACTCGCCGCGCACCAATTGCCTTGAGCTTTGTCAGGCCGAAGAGCAGCGCCTCATACTCAGTCGTGTTGTTGGTGGCTGGAAAGGCGAGGCACACTGAGTACAGGAGGCGCCGCCCCTCGGGCGTGGCGATCACTGCACCTACGCCTGCGCCCATGACACCGTAGGCTCCGTCGACAGTGAGCGTCCAGACCGGGTCATCGTGCTTCTGGACAGGATGCACCGGCGGGGTCCATTCTGCGAGGAAATCGGCGAGAACTTGAGACTTGATTGCCGTCCGTGAGGCGTACGTCAGGGAGAATGGGGCGAGCTCCGCAGCCCACTTGCCGATACGCCCTGTGGATTCCTTATTGTGCAACATCTCCGCCAAGGGGAACGAGGAAGGCACCATGATCGGGTGGGCCAGAACATAATGTCGGAGCTTCCTGGAAGCCATGACCAGCGCATAAGCGAGCTTTTCAAGCTCCGTATACCTCGTCTTGGCGCCTTGGAGGGCTTCAGAGAAGAAGTACACGGGTCGTTGTACAGCTCCCTCTTCCAAGACAAGAACGACGCTGACCGCCGTGGCTGACGCGGCCAGGTAGAGCAAGAAGGGAGCCTCTGGCGCTGGGGCGACTAGAGTGGGGAGAGTCGCCAGATGTTTCTTGAGCTCATTGAAGGCTTCCACACAATGATTGTCCCACCGAAATCCGTCGCACCCGCGGAGTGTCTTGAAGAACGGCAGGCCCCGCTCCGCCGCCCGAGACAGGAAACGGCTAAGGGCTGCCATGCGGCCCGCCAGCCTCTAGACCTCCCGTGTCGTCTTCGGCGGCTCCATATCCAGGATGGCCTCGACCTTATCAGGATTCGCCTGGATGCCCCGTCCAGATACGAGGAAACCCAGGAGTTTGCCCGCCTGCACACCAAAGACACATTTGTCGAGGTTGAGCTTGATGCCTGCCTTCCTGAGGTTATCGAAGGTCTCCTGGAGGTCCCGGCCGTGCAAGGCGAGCTGGCGGGTTTTGACTACCACGTCGTCGACGTTGGCTTCCACATTCCTCCCAAGCTGGGCGGCCAGGGCAAGCGCGATGAGTCGAGTAAAGGTAGCACCTGCATTCTTCAAACCGAAAGGCATCCTGACAAAGCAGAAAGTCCCAATCGGCGTAATGAAGCTAGTCTTGTCCTCGTCATCTTCGGCCATGTATACCTGATGGTATCCAGAGTAGGCATCCAAGAAGCTCATCAGCTCGCACCTGGCGGTAGCGTCAACCAACTGATCGATGCGCGGCAAGTGGTAGTTGTCTTTTGGGCACGCCTTGTTGAGTGCCGTAAAGTCAATGCACATACGCCAAGCCCCACTGGCTTTCTTGACCAACACTGGGTTAGCGAGCCACGCCGGGTGATGGTCCTCGCGAATGACTCCGGCCCGGAGAAGCTTCGTCACCTCTACCTTGGCCGCCTGTTGCCAATCTATGGACATACGGCGGAGCTTTTGCTTGACCGGCTTCGCGTCGGGGCGGATCGCCAGGCGATGCTCGATTATTGCACGATCTACACGCAAAAACGTCGGCATTGCTCTGAAGCACGCGGAGTAAGTCGCGTTCGACCTCCGACGGGAGCCCCTCGCCAATGGACACAAATTGCCCCTCCGCCGGAAGCGGCACCTTCTTGACCCTGCCCTCGGGGCGCGGCTTAGGTGTCCATCCCGGGGCGGAGGGCGCGTCACCGGCCGTGTCCGCGAGGGCGTGCACCATACGAGGTGGATCCTGGCTGCTGACTTCGGTGCGCCTGGCAAGGTCCTGGTCACCGAAGATGGTGATAACACCCTCCGGACCTAGGAGCTTCATGCATAGGAAGGCGTGGTGCGGGATTGCCCCGAAGGAGTTGATGGCGGGCCGCCCCAATATGACGTTGTAGGGGTGCGGAATGTCCACGACATCGAAGACGATATGCTTGCTTCGGTTGTTCCCCTCCTGGCGGAGTGTAACTGGGAAGGACACACTCCCCAGGGCCTCCAGGGGCTGGCCTCCGAAGCCTTGAAGCGGAGCTCCCGGCTGTCCTAGATGATTCCGGGGAATCCCCATACGATCGAGGGCCCCTGCGAACAAAATGTTCGCGGAGCTTCCCCCATCAACGAGGATGCGCCTGACATCGCAGCCTGCGATGTGGGCCTGTATGACCAAGGGATCTCGGTGAGGGAACTCCACGCCCCTGGCATCATTCGAGGTGAAGGTGATGTTGCAAGGCGACATCCACGGCTCCAGCTGCTCCAAGGGAGCCCCGGATGGGGAACCTCCGGTGATGACGCTTACGGAAATACCAATAAATATCATAACTCATTGCCTATATATAGATCCATGATCCAACAAACCCAGCAATGGAAAGAACCAGTTGGTTTCCTCGACCCACAATTTTATTTACAGCCGAATTATTTTTCTATAGAAAATTCGGGTTTATGACGTCAGCATGACATCAGCCCTGGGGTGGTTTGACTGACGGGTGGGCCCAGTCTACGGTGGACTAGGTCCATGGACCAAAAGGTAGCTGAGGTGGCAAGGAGGTGAGGTGGTGCTGACATGGCTTCACACTTGGCTATTTTGGCTGACGTGGCGGCCAGGTGGCGCTGACGTCAGCCACGTGGCTCGGGAGGGCTTTGGTGCTGACGTGGCATCCACATGTCTGCCATGTGTGTGCCACATGGGCTTGAGCCCTGATGTGGCAGGACACATGGCTGTCATAGGGCTGAAGAGTTGGCACAACTGCTGGCTACTGGCGTGGCGCTGACCGGGCGGTTCGAACACTGGTGTGGACCGCCATGTGGCGCTGCATGGCGGCCACATGGGCTGGCGAGATGAGGTGGCGGCACCGACGGAGATTGGCGCATAGGACCCTAGGGCTCACCGGCGGTAAGAGCCACGTCGTCGGCTGATAAGGAGTGGAGGGGGAGAGGAGGCCATGGGAGATTCATCTCACCTGGGCACGGGTTACAAGGACGACCCAAGGCGGCTGGCGATGGTGAAGAATGGCGATGTCGCTCGAACTCCGGTGAGGAGGGAGCTCTAGCGATGCTTCTCGATGGCGGAGGGGCGGAGGGTGGTCGCGGAGTGGTAGCGAGGCTGAGGGTGACAACGGCGAGGCTCAGCGATGCCTGGCTCGGTCGGGAAAGCTCATCGGAGTTGCTATCGGCGCAGGAGGGGGAGGAGCGACACGGGGGGTGGCTCGGATCTCAAGAGATGAAGCTGAGGGAGGAGAGGGGTGGAGTGGAGGGAGGGAACGCCGAGGGGGTATTTATAGGGGTTTGGGAGGGCGAAGTTGGCGCGAATTGCTCGCTGGAGATCACGGGAGGTGGCGGCGATTGCGGAGGAGATGGGGAGGCGGGTGTGGGGATTGGGGAATCCGGTGCGAGATTGGTGGAGGAGATGGGCACGTGGTGTATGGGAGAAGAAAGGGAAAGGGCAGATGTTGCGGAGGCCAGGCGTTAGTGAAAATGGCGGAGGAGGCGGTGGTGCTTGCGGGAGGAGGAATAAGGAAGGTCTGACGGGTGGGGTCGAGCTATCAGCGAGAGAGAAGAGAGAGGAGAAAGTGCGGGCGGTCGGATGCATGCCATGCAGTGCAAGGAGAAAGTGGGTCATCAGATGGAAATGAGGGGTTAAGTGGAAGGGGACGGCTGAGATTAGATCAGGCGGCGGAGGATGAAATCCAAACCGTTGATCAGAAATAAAGAGGTAAGAGGGAGAGGATGGCTCAGGGTGCATTGAATCAGGGCTAGGGTGGATTGAATTGGGCTTGACACATGTCAGCCCAGGGAGAGTTTGGCTTTAAAATTTGTTTTTAATTTTCAGAAACATTAGGAAGTTTTAAAAATAATTATAAAATAGAAAATAAAGTATAAAAAATCTAGAAAAGTTCACAGAAGTTCCTGGAGCTATTTTAGACTTAGAAAAAATATTTTCAACTTAATTTGGTACTAGATTGTTATACTAAAAATACTTTTTAATTCTAAAAATAGATTTTAAACTCCAGAAAAACCAGATAAAAGCCAAATAAATCCAAATAATTAATTTAAAATAGGATTTTTTATAGAAAATCAAAATATTCTTTTATTTAATAATATTTTTAGGTTTTTACTTAAATTACTTTTCAAATCCAGATTTTTTTACAGTAGAAAATCAAGGCAAAACAAAATTAAAACTTAGGTAAACAAAACACATATTTTTATTTTAAATTATTTTTACTATTATTATTTTTTTATACCTGGGCTGTTACAATCTACCCCCTTAAAAAGAATCTCGTCCTTGAGATTCGCACGGGCTAGCAAAGAAATATGTTTGAATCTTGCTCTGTATGGCTTGAGTGGCAGTCTGATTTAGTCATCCTTTTGCAAACTTCTGTGGCCTTCTATTTGCTGTCTGGAGGTTGTTGGCAGTTGGTGCTCCAAAAACTTATCTATCTATCCTGAGTTGTTCAACCGCAACCTTACATAGGCGACCAAAAACTTACGTCTAGAGTAGCTCCTCTACTCATGCCCTGCTCTCCTTCCTTGAGTCACTTCCATCCGTCGGCTGGACCTCATCATCCGCCATCAATGGAGGTGTCTCCTTACCGCTCAGGAAAGGGAAACCACCCTTAGCCTCGTTCTTCTCTTCAATGTGCGCAAAGCGGAAGAAGCACTTGCGACAGTGGAGAGACACATGGTTAACCTTGCCGATCAAGCAAAAGCAGGCGATTCTGGGGAAGGTTATCATGGCATCCTCTTTATGGGCTATTCTAGTGATTTGCCTAGGCTAGAGGAAGAAGTAGAGAGGGCAAGGACAATCTTCACGGCATTCGAGAACTCAGCAGCTGATCCTCCAACTCCAAAAGTAGAAGAGGAAACATATGAAACCCAGAAGATTAAGATCTAGGAATATCTTCTTTTTTTTACTTTTGTAATAAATTTGACTTGAATTTGTCTTTTATAAAAGTGATTGGTCACACTTATCTGTTTCAGCTGATCAGTAGCTTTTGTGGTTCATATGACAAGGACAAAACACTGACTGTCATAAATAAAAACCGTCTGTGATTGTTTCATAGATGGCTCTAACTAAAAGCCATCTGTGATATCTAGCATTATCACATATGGCTCACCATCGATGACCACTGCCAGTGTGCAATTGCAATCACCGGCATGCGCTGTGCTCGGGCATCCCTAGCACCAAGCCAAGCCATGAGCAGGCCTTGAGCCTAGCTCGCTGCATGCCTAGCAGGACATGTCGGCCCAAGGCTAGATCCAACCCAGCTAACCAGTTGGGTTATGCCCAATAGTATCAGCCCACTACTATTTAAGCCCAATCCAGTATTGTTCATGGCCTAAGCCCTATACTATTTAGCCAAAATAGTCAACCCAAACCCATTACTATCATGTAGCCTAACCCGTTAGGAATAGTGTTGGCCCATTACTATTCACTCAACCATTACTATTCATCCAAAATCTATTTAGCATATTTATACCCATTTCGAGCCCATTTAAACCATTCCCAGCTCTGTTTAGCCCAACCAGACTTCATTAAAACCTAAACCCACCTATGTTCAATTTTTTTCTAAATTTTATTCCTCTTTTATTTTATTTTATTTTCCTAGATCGGATTCTTTCGAGCACGGACTTATTTGTTTATATTTTTGCGATAGCACCCGGATATGCCAAGCCATCCATCTCAGGAGTAGGTCAAGACATTGAAGACCTAGCTCCAATTGAAGACTTTGAACAGCAAAGCAAGCCACATATTGTTATCATATTGATCCTATATTATTTTATTATTTAATTATCAGTACTTTCATTATTATTATTTGTGCACTGTTATTTATTAAAAATAATTATTAAGAATGACATGATAATTAGGTAAGTCCTACCACTAAAAAAGTCCTATTTTACTTGATGGCTACATTCACCTTGACAATCTTAATAATAATAAATTATTGTATAATTAATCATCAATAGATTGGACAATCAAATGTTTTACACTATTCGGCGTCTTGCCAATAGACTATAAAATGGTAGTAGGGTTAAGAATGACTCTAGAAAGCCACTAGATGGCTGGAATTTATGACTTTATCCTAGGGTTGAGGCTTTGGTATGAATTGGTGGCAGTGTTGTATCGCATTGTCTTTGTGATTAGTTGCCTTACTTGCTAAAAGTAAAGATTAGAACCTTATGTTGAATGAAGTACATAGATATCACTCAACCACAAGTTTTGACTTGTCAGACTTGGTTTAGTAGCTACTCAATTCAATTAAATATCTATAAGAGGATTATGTTTTCCATTACGGTGGAACAACCCGCATACAACGGGGTGGTATGGAAGTGAGACTGGAAAGTCACTTGCCATATTTCACAGCGGTATGTCCACTCAAAGTCGGGTCGTAGTTTCTGCATTGGCCTGTGGATCCTCGATAATGGGTAGCCATGAGCCTACCGGGTAGTAGAAGCTAGAAAGAGGATATTAGTGAAAGACATTGTTTTCTCAACTCAGTCACATGCTATCTGGTTGCGTGTCTATTGCATGGCATTAAGAGTTTGAGACATCTTGTGGGTAAAGCTAGGTAACTCTATAGAATAAAACTATTAGTATTCAGATACGCCGTGTTTCCCATAAATAAAGATGTGTTCAATAGGTGAATCCAATAGCAAGACATAAGTAGATTTGGTAATATTTCAAATTTGGTAATTAAGTTGATTAAACCTTTTTCCTCCTAAGAAGTTAGTATTTTATTTTAGAAAGTTGTTTACAAATAAACATACATCCACAAATATAGGAGTAAAACCAATATAATCACATCTCTTGAAATATTGGCAAGTAGTTAATTAGTATTCTTCTTGTGACTTGTTGAGTACGGTTGTACTCATACTTGCTAAAATATCAATAAAGGAATCTTGGGAAGATAATGAAAAGCCCTTCGAGGAAGACTTCGAGGATTCCTTTGGAGTAGACGATTACTGGTTTTAGGTCTTGTTCTCGCTCAGGCACACCTGTGGTTTTTCTTTAGTGGTGTAATATAACTTTAGGCTTGGACGCCCTATTGTGTAAAACTTAGTTGTTATGCCATAATCTTATAAGAAGTTTAGATTGTGGAATAAGCATATATTCATTTGGTATACACTCGACTACAGTACTTCACAGTCGAACATCCTAGTCAGTTGCAAGGAATTCTAACGACCTCAAAAATGGGGGTGTTACAGCCCAATTACAATTAGCTCCAATTAGAAGAATATAAAAAGGTTATTAAGTATGGTCATTCATCTTCTAGTCTTTTAGAATTTAAAAAGGTGTGATATATAGAATTTTAGATGCATCTTTAGGATTAGGATTCCTACTTTACTTTGAAGAAGGATTTCTACTCCACTTTAGAGGAGAGCTAGAGGGATTATCTAAAGCTACAAGGGTGGTCGTGGAGAACCCAAGCAGTAAAACAAAGAAGCCACTCATCCAAAGGTAGGGGTGCACAAGAGGATTAGAAATTAGGTTATTCTTTAGCACTTGATTCTTGTATAGGGCAAGAATTCGAAAGTCCTAAAAGATTCGAGAGGTTGGGAAAGAGCGACGATTCCTCATACTCTTTTAATGTTGTACTTAAGAAATTTATGATCGGTTTTATCAAATCTTTTATTTTTTGTTGTGATTACTTCAATGTCAATATTTTATTTTTTCTTTGAGATTCATTTTCTTTGGTTTCGATATCAAATACGTACACTGATATGATCTAAGAGCTGTTGCTTGTAAAAGGAGTGTCAGATAACAAGGGTTAACCACTGAGAGTGAGCACGCTAGCTAGCTAGCACAGAGTACAGACAGTATACTGCACTCCACAATGCATTGCCTGGTATAAATTAAGAGGAGCTAGCTAAGCTCGCTAGCGCACGTAATAAGGTTTGGTAAGTCTTAGCTGTTGCTGTACGTTAGCTTAGTGTTCATCGATAGCTGGTTGGCTAAGTTCAAACGAACTGTATAACCAATGAGTAATTAAGTTCGATCAATTATTAGTTAATCTCTAGTGCTATATTTTTTTAAAAAAAGGAAAAGGTCGATCGATCGTCACCGAAAGCGAGCAAGCATGCAGGCATTTCGGCCGTTTGGCACGAGCTAGCTGGCAGAGCTACGTGTACGCCGGTGATGCGTCGTGGCAAAGGCATTGCAGGGCTACCACAGGTTGTCATCGTGGACCGAATTTTAGATGGGCATCAATCGCTTATTCATATAAGCCGTACGTACACTAGCTACACATAGCTAGATATGCCTTTAATTTGGCATCTCCATTAGCTTTTTCCAGTGCACACGTGTCGCCTGGCCAAGTTAGATGGAGGAGCAGTCAAATGTGTTAGATTATTGTTCAATGATATACGTATGCTCCTCCTTTTTTTCTTTTTCATTTTCTCTAACACAAGGCAAAAGAACCTAAGATATACATATATGTTTGAGTGGAACTAAAGAATGGCTGGGAATTGGAGCCAGCCACACGTACCGACAAGCTGTTCTTTTGGATAGCGTTAGTTTGTCGACCGTGTGTCATCCTAATTAGACACTAATAGCCAGCACAGGACTGTTGAGAGAGGCACGCACACATCAGTTTGTCTTGTCACCATGCACTACATGCAAATACGCATTTTTGCTGAGGCAAGGGAGTGGCAAAGGAGGGCTTTAATTTGCTTGTTGGAACGAAAGCAGGTAGGAACCAATCGAAATGGATGCTAGCTAGCTAGGTTGACGTGCTTTTCAATTTGTCCCGCCCACAACCACGCACCAGATCGATGCCAAAGATTTCCTGGGTGTGCTGGAAATAGCATGGTATCCAATTAAGGCATCGACACGTCACGCCTTTTTTTTGGCGCCAACGGGCACTCGCCGATCAGCGACAAAAAATCCCGACAAGGGACATATATTCGATCGAGCAAACCTAGCTACCTTTCGCGCCATAGCATAATAGTTATGATGCGTTGAGTTTGTTCTGAGGTATATAAATGTTGTCCTAGAAGCAGTGCAAGCCGCAGCTGCTGCATGCCCAGATGCTCGGGATATTGGGGTTTTTGTTTGGACCCTCCAAATTAAAAGAGGAGATGTCTAAAATACACATGAGAGGGGTGTTTCCTGAAAAAAAAAAGAATAGGAGTGTCCTACAAAAGATTAGGATCGATGGCGCTTGCTTACCCGTGCTCAGGGGAAAAACGCATGGCTGAAGTGCCAAAATGTCAGCACAGATTCAACGAAGAGTGCGTCGATGTAGCAGTAGTAGTCGAACGTCCTCCGTTCAAACGTCTCCTCGTGATCGTCCTAATCAACACCGCAGTCACAATAACGCCTCTACTGAAGTCCACATGTCCAGGGATGAAGCACCGTGCGTCGATGTGCTAGCACCAGCGCGCACGGCAGGGGATATGAGAGATGGCGGCTAGGGTTTCGACGGGTGTGTTTTCGAGATCCATCCTTCAGTCCTCGCACCTCTCCTTATATAGCCTCCAATCGGATCCATATCCGTTACGAGTAGAGATCGAATTCCACTTGGAAACTACCATCCGACCCCTTATCGTTCTAGCCCATTAAGTGTGTGACCCTGTAGGTTCATGTGTATTTAGCCATGGGCCGAAAACTCCTTTTCGACCCATAAGTCAGTAGCAGTCCCTAGCAGGACATAACGACTCTAAACACACATAAAGATCACGTCGGACGAATCTATATAATGTTTATGTACCAATCCCTTTGCCTCATGATACCAGATCGACTCGTGGCTGAAGTGGATTACTCAGTTGTGATTGACTCCTCAACCACATTTGATATGGTCATACACTTTCTTAATCCAACTATATCGAGGGACCCAGAGATATCTCTCCTGTTATATAGGAGGGGCAAATTCTATTTTGATCGCTCATATTCCTCCGCATGTTTCATAGCTAATCTGAAAACTACCTTTATTACCACTCAGTTACGGAGTAGTATTTGGTAACCCCTAAACAAACTATTACACATGTAGGAAACAATGATGATATCAGGTCTAAGGATCCTACATACACTATGATATTAGGTCTAAGGATCCTACATACATTATGTATGAGACCAACTGATGACATTTAAGAATATAACAATTCTTATAGTGTCTTATGATGGGTCAATCCAACATCATATCCTCTAACACATGTCCACATTATTGATTTGATATCTCATATTCATAGTCCGTGAAACATAATCATTAATCAATACATGTACTAATCTATAATCGTCCCATATAATGATATAAGATTAGATATAGTTTAGAATAACATTAAAACATAAATAAAAAGTTTCATGAACAAGTCACATACTTATTGATTAATACGAAAGATATTTATTCAAGAGACAAAAGAACATTTTATTCAAACGTTTATAAACATAGAAGTGATACAATTATCTTTATGATTATCTCAAGAGCATATCACTAACACGCCATACACATATGCAGTGTGTGCGTGTCCTACGAAATATGGAGTACGTACATTGTATAGGACCAATCCGATATGTACAAATGAATTAACAGCTAACAAGTGAGGTCAGCTGGCTCAAGGTGCATGCACGTCCTCGAGTGGTGTGATCTGTCTGACGTGGCAATAGTTCGAGCCTATTAATTATTCATTAGAAATGAGCTGGTCAGCGGAACGCGACGCGCATGGGTCCGACACAGAAAAAGTAAAGAAAACCGCTCATGCATGCGCGCGCGCCTTTGAAAACCTCGGCCGGTCTGGTATGGTATCCGATCGAGCAGCCAGTCTCACTCGCCCTCCTCTCCTCTCCTCTCCTCTCCTCTTCTCTATAAATACTGCCAGTTGCCTCTCTCCATTTCCACACCACAACAGTGATCTCTCTCTCTCTCTCTCTCTGATCTCTCTTGCACGTACTGCTCACTAGCTAGTTCAACTTCCATTCCAGCCTAGCTTGCTGCTATATATAGTTTTCACTAGGCAAGCCAGTATAATACAGGTGTACTAGCTAGCGGCGGTCATGGCGAACGTTGACTTGGTCGATGCCGGAGAGCAGCACAAGGAGGAAGCTGCAGACGACACGGATGACTACTGCCTCAAGGGCGTGAGGCACCTCTGTGACAGCGGCATTACCAGGCTGCCCGACAGGTACGTCCTGCCGGCCTCCGAACGCCCGGGCGCTGCTGCCTTCAGGAGCGACTGCGTCAGGGTGAAGCTCCCTGTCGTCGACCTCGCGCGCCTCCGCGTCCCCTCCGAGCGCGCCGCCGTGCTGGAGACGCTCGATGCCGCGTTCCGGGACTATGGATTCTTTCAGGCACGCCCTACATATATATATGCATTGAATTTGTACATATACATATGCACTACGCATGCATGCGCGAATTAAGCACGCGTTTGCATCAGGGGTCTGGGATTCGCCCCGAAACGTCCGAATTTCGGTGAGATTCGTCCATTTCGGACAGCTCCGAGAAAGTAGTGAACCGGTGTTTGGCCAGCGAAATTTGTCAAAATTTGTCCATTTCGTACAAAATTTGTCAAAATTTGGTCAAAATTCGGTTAAATACAAAATGTTTGACTGGTCAACATAGCTGAAAACCGGTCCGAAATTTCCGAATTTTCCGAATTTCGTCCAATTCAGTGGCCACCGAAATATTTAGCAATTTGAATCCCGGAACCCTGGTTTGCATGGGGTGCGTACTTTAATTACAGAATGTAACTGTATATGTATACAGGTGGTGAACCACGGCGTGGGCGGCGAGGTGGTGGGCGGGATGCTGGACGTGGCGCGGCGGTTCTTCGAGCTGCCGTTCGCGGAGAGGGCGCGGTACATGTCGCCGGACGTGCGGACGACGGTGCGGTACGGCACCAGCTTCAACCAGGTCAACGACGCCGTCCTCTGCTGGCGAGACTTCCTCAAGCTCGTCTGCCAGCCGCTGAGCGCCGTCGTCCCCTCCTGGCCCCACGCGCCAATCGACCTCAGGTACGTACGTGATTAACCTAGCTTTCAGAGTTTCATTCATACCGGGCCGGCCGGGCTCACAGTCCAAATCCGTGTCTTTCTTTCTTTTTTTCTCTCTGTGGGAATTCAATTAATTCCGCATGCAGGTCTTCTATACGGATGGACTGCATCTGAAACTGACATGCTATATATCACTGACTAGCTTGCATCGATCCCGGCCCGGCCGGTCATCTCGACATTGTACAGTAATCCGTGCATTCATTCATCAATCATCATCCAACGTGTGCACGCACGTGCAGGGAAGTGGCATCTACGTACGCCATGGCGAACCAGCGGGTGTTCATGGAGATCATGGAGGCGGCGCTGGAGGCCATGGGCATCATCGGCGGCGGCGTGCTGGAGGAGCTGGCGGCGGGGTCGCAGATGATGACGGTGAACTGCTTCCCAGCGTGCCCGCAGCCGGAACTCACGCTGGGGATGCCGCCGCACTCCGACTACGGCTTCCTCACGCTCGTGCTCCAGGACGACGTCGAAGGCCTCCAGGTCATGCACGCCGGCGACTGGCTCACCGTCGAGCCCGTCCCGGGGTCATTCGTCGTCAACGTCGGCGACCACTTCGAGGTACGTACGTGTACTTACGAACGTACTACGTACAGTTAAAATGAATAACTGCACAGTAGCTGCGTCCATCGTGGCAAAAGCTAGCCGTCAAACGAATGAATAGTTTTGCTGCGCAAGTAAAGTACGTATGTTGATGGAATCCTTGATTTATTTTAGGACGACGTGCTGGTTCCAAGCTAGAGTATAGTAGTTGCATTTGGCAGCGATAGCACCAAGCCAATTAATTAGTACTATGTACGAGAGATTGACCTAGGTAAAAAAAGCAGCTTTTTTCAGCCACAATGTTAAGAGCTAGTCAAACGCAAAAAGTACAGACAGTAAGTACTGCACACATGTCATTAGCTAATTAATTAAGGGACCAACGTCCTTGATAAATTAAAGATAGTGAAAGACAGTTTAATTGATAGTGAGTCCAAAATAGTATCGATGCTTGATTGATCGATTATTATTACAGGTCAAACAAGTGAGCTATTAGCTAGCTAGAGGCATGACCTCTAGCTCTGGCTGTATTTATATTGATACTTTAGCTTATCCTATCAATGTATATTGTTTTCTTGAAAATTAATTTAGTTGAGAACAAAGTATAATTAGATGCAGGAGCTTAATATTTTGTTCAGGAAAAAAAGATGAAGTATCCAGCTCCGGCTGATTTATCAATTATCTAAAGCTCCAACTAATCTTGTGAACAATTAGTAATATTCAGAAAGCTCCGGCATGCAGATATACAGCAACGGGCGGTACAAGAGCGTGCTGCACCGGGTGCGCGTGAACTCGACGCGGCCGCGCATCTCGGTGGCGTCGTTCCACAGCTTGCCGGCGGAGAGGGTGGTCGGGCCAGCGGCGGAGCTTGTGGACGAGCGCAGCAACCCGCGGCGGTACATGGACACCGACTTCGCCACGTTCCTCGCCTACCTCGCCTCCGCCGAGGGCAAGCACAAGACCTTCCTCCAGTCAAGGAGGCTCAATATCGTCTCTGATCTGGGTTGACTTATCTGTTTTAGCTTCCATGCTAGGAGCTAGAGGAAAAGTCAACACGAACCCCGGCCTTTCAATTAATATTTCTTGGTCTTAATTTCCATGAAGCAAGCTTGACTGGTCCTTTCAGTCTTGTTCCCTCCCAGCTCGACCGGCGTTGTTTTTGTTTTCGCTGCGGCTTATCGAATTTAGTCTTAGCATGAGTGAATTAAATGTCAATAAATGATAAGCAGTTTTAAAAGGCTATTCTAATAAGCCATTTTAAAACAACAGCGTAGAAGTCCACGTTTGTTTGTTAAGGATTCCTCTACGTAGATTAATATATAAATTGTAAAACAAGTACTGCTAGCTAAGCTAGCTTCTAGCTCGATGATCTGAAAGCAGGCACTGTGCTTAGTAATACACTCCATGTACTTGGGCTTGTTACCTTAGTATGGTCAATTAGTATCACCAGTTTTCTGTTTCGAGTATTGTAACATGTATGCCATCGAAGATGTAATGCATGGGCATTCTTCTCTACATATATATATTCTGGTTGTATAAATTAATGGTCGATGGAGTGCAAATATTATTAGAGCAATGTTTCTATACTTTTCTTTTTAATAAAAGTAGAACTTATCTTAAAATAAATAAGAAGATAAATATCATCTATTCATCATTTATCGTGTTTTAAAATTGTGCAAATCACTATTAAAGAAGCATAGAAGCACCTTCCATATTATTATTGATGATTTGGAAACATCGATGATCTCCATCCGGTTCTTGGTTAAGTACTTGATCTCTGGTAGAGGTGCAAACGGGTCGGATTCAGACGGATATTGTTGTTACCATATCCTAACCCATATTTTTTCTCCGGATTCGGTACCAATCGGATTCGGTGCCGGATCGGTCGGAATTAACCCGTTTGTAAGGAATGCATGCAGTACAACAAATGGAGTAGGAGGACGTACTGTCAAGAACTAGATGTTACTACTTAATAGCTGATGTAGAAGATTTTATTTTACCATTGCAAAAGAAAATGAAACGTCAAATAGTAGCACTAACCTGAAATCAAACTTGAAGACGTATCGGATTCGGACGGATATTGCTGTTACCATATCCTAACCTATATTTTTTTCTCCGGATTCGGTACCAATCGGATTCGGTGCCGGATCGGTCGACCCGTTTGCACCCCTAATCCCTTGGTTGAAATAATGCACTGCTCAGCTCATCGACGATCGACCGTCTCAATTAATTAAACTGCCAGCGTACGTACGTATGCTCACAAAAGATTGAAGTGCCCTAGCAAGCTAGTAGCTCTTTATTTCGCATTCATCAATCAATGAGAGCTAGAAAAAGGAGAACTATATGATTTCTAATTGCTTCCTTTTAGTTGGTTATTGGGCTTTTCCTTCTTATATGATTTCTAATTAGTACCTATGAAAGCATCGGACGTACAACAATCTGTTGCTCCGAATTCTAGTAGTTCATCGAATTAGTGCTAATTAAATTCTCTTTAGTCTATAGTAAACCCTATGCTAATTACACCGAAAACCGTAAAAAGTTAACGAACGCTAGAAAAAAAATTACACCTATAACGTGTTGTCCTTTCTTTTTAAGCCTTTGATCTCCTGTGCTATATATGCTACAATTCATGCTCTCTCCATGCATGTCATATATCTTATTTCTATCTGCATGTGTGCGACTGTATATATGTGATACCCAAGGCTTCTCACAATGATAGCAATTTGTTGTTCAAGTTTCAATATTCATAATACCTTAATTAACTTTAGACCAAACGCATGCGAAATAAAAAAACTTTACGATGTAGCTACATATATTTAGCATATTTAAAACTATTTTCCTGTAATGTGCCGAAGTGTAAAAAATTCACGGATAAATGAGCGGTGCTCTGTCAGTAAATTTTGCAAAACTACGACTTTTATGCCACAAAAAATAATATAAAAAGTGAGAATGAGCAGAGTCAGCAGCCAAGGAAAAATGGACACGTACGTTATGCAAATAAAAAAGAAAGAGATTTGAGGCCTGCAAGGTCAACCACATTGGACAGTTTCAATCCTCAATAAAGAAAACAGAGAACGGTTTATCCGTTGACGTCAACAAGATGGATAATATCATAGCATTTGAGACTCGATGCCAGTTCGTTCCAGTGCAGTTGTATGTGTGACGATCGAATGGGTTGACAAATGTACGCATCGATCGATCAATAATTACGCAGCTCAGCTGGCGCAAACCAACTGTGATGTGATGACGATATGTATTAATTCATAAAATGAACACGTACGTATACATCTCTTGGAAGCTCGACCGATCGAAGTGCAATGTACCAGTTACCTAAGAAAAGTTGAGGATATACAGTACAAGAGCGAGTCAACTACTCAAAACTCTCTCTCTATATATATATATAGTATAAATAACAGGGGCACCTAGGTGTCTGGGCATCAAGTCTCTCTACCTTTGGATAGCTTTTAGATGCGTACTAGTGTGATTGAGACTTTCCTTCCATGATTGATTTAGCATGCCTAATATATTACATACCATTGCACTAGCACGTATCTAAAAGCAATCTAACGGCAGGGAGCCTAGGTGTCTGGGCACCTTGGTGCCCCATTTCAGCGTCATATATATATATATATATATATATATATATATATATATATATATATATATATATATATATATATATATATATATATATATATATATATATATATATATATATATATATATATATATATATATATATATATATATAGCGCGTACGCTACAGGCAGATCGTGGGGCGTGCGCGTCACCTGACTTGCTACAGCGGTTCGTGCGTACTGGGTTTGACAATAACTTTTCGTAGCATTGCAACGTGAAAAGTATCACCAAACAAAGTAGGAGTTACTTTCACCGAAGTTTTTCCAATTTGCAAAACGTTAGTAGCTTTCTCTCTTTGAGTTATTATTCATGTAACATTAAGTTATTGTCACCAATTATGTCAAACATTTTTTCGGCATGGCAAAAAGTTATTGTCGTGTGTGAGTGAAGTTATTATCAAATACATGTTGAGTTCTTCCATACATCAGTTTCATTATTCAGATTGTTAATGTTAGATGTTTCAACAAGAGAAGAACACATAGGCATTGAATGATCACTAAATTTTATTTTATTTTTCATAATGAACAAGATTGAGCACACAAGAGTTGTTGTTCAAAATAGCAAGTTTCAATTCATCCATGTGATCACAAGTTATGCTTATTCGATATACAAGAAATTGGTTTTCTACACCATAATCTCTAATCAAACTAAGCTTATACCCACGGGTGTAGGCACTAAACAAGAATTTCGAATATGCATGTTGTGGTCACTGACCAAACAGAGAGAGATGGTAGTGGAGAGGTGGGAGTGTTCTGTCTCACCCTCCCCCTCATCCTGATATATATATATTCACATAGAGTATGCTTTTACAGTTATGCCCTTACATCCGTACATCCCCCTTAGGGGTACTTATGTCATTACACATGTTATTCTAGTTCTTATAACCTCCTAACAGGCCTGCTGGGCTTAGGTGGGGGCCACCCCTACAACAGGAGCCTCTCATGGTGAAGGGCTTCACAGGGCCGAAGCCATGTCGCCGAGTCCTTTGGCCCCCTACGTGAATTTCTCCAAGCTTGCGGTTGGGGAGCTCGAGGTGTGGGATGGAAGGTGATGTCGAAGTACAGTGGAGCTGGTGCCTTATCGGAAGCAGACGCGCGCGCGCTCCGTCCCCTACCCTTCGAACGGGTGGCAGCGGAGGCTGGCGCCTAGTCGAAGTAGACGCGCGCGCGCTCCGTCCCCTACCCTTCGAACGGGTGGCAGCGGAGGCTGGCGCCAAGTCGAAGTAGACGCGCGCGCGCTCCGTCCCCTACCCTTCGAACGGGTGGCAGCGGAGGCTGGCGCCAAGTCGAAGTAGACGCGCGCGCGCTCCGTCCCCTACCCTTCGAACGGGTGGCAGCGGAGGCTGGCCCCAAGTCGAAGTAGACGCGCGCGCGCTCCGTCCCCTACCCTTCGAACGGGTGGCAGCGGAGGCTGGCGCCAAGTCGAAGTAGACGCGCGCGCGCTCCGTCCCCTACCCTTCGAACGGGTGGCAGCGGAGGCTGGCGCCTAGTCAAAGTAGACGCGCGCGCGCTCCGTACCCTACCCTTCGAATGGGTGGCAGCGGAGGCTGGCGCTTGGTCGAAGTAGACGCGCGCGCGCTCCATCCCCAACCCTTCAAACGGGTGGCAGCGGGGGTTGGCGCCACGTCGAAGTAGACGCGCGCGCGCTCCGTCCCCTACCCTTCGAACGGGTGGCAGCGGCGGCTGGCGCCTAGTCGAAGTAGACGCGCGCGCGCTCCGTCCCCTACCCTTCGAACGGGTGGCAGCGGAGGCTGGCGCCTGGTCGAAGTAGACGCGCGCGCGCTCTGTCCCCTACCCTTCGAACGGGTGGCAGCGGAGGCTGGCGCCACGTCGAAGTAGACGCGCGCGCGTTCCGTCCCCTACCCTTCGAAAGGGTGGCAGCGGAGGCTGGCGCCTGGTCGAAGTAGACGCGCGCGCGCTCCGTCGCCTACCCTTCGAACGGGTGGCAGCGGAGGCTGGCGCCACGTCGAAGCAGACGCGCGCGCGCTCCTTCCCCTACCCTTCGAACGGGTGGCAGCGGAGGCTGGCGCCTAGTCGAAGTAGACGCGCGCGCGCTCCGTACCCTACCCTTCGAATGGGTGGCAGCGGAGGCTGGCGCTTGGTCGAAGTAGACGCGCGCGCGCTCCATCCCCAACCCTTCAAACGGGTGGCAGCGGGGGCTGGCGCCACGTCGAAGTAGACGCGCGCGCGCTCCGTCCCCTACCCTTCGAACGGGTGGCAGCGGCGGCTGGCGCCTAGTCGAAGTAGACGCGCGCGCGCTCCGTCCCCTACCCTTCGAACGGGTGGCAGCGGAGGCTGGCGCCTGGTCGAAGTAGACGCGCGCGCGCTCTGTCCCCTACCCTTCGAACGGGTGGCAGCGGAGGCTGGCGCCACGTCGAAGTAGACGCGCGCGCGCTCCGTCCCCTACCCTTCGAAAGGGTGGCAGCGGAGGCTGGCGCCTGGTCGAAGTAGACGCGCGCGCGCTCCGTCGCCTACCCTTCGAACGGGTGGCAGCGGAGGCTGGCGCCACGTCGAAGTAGACGCGCGCGCGCTCCGTCCCCTACCCTTCGAACGGGTGGCAGCGGAGGCTGGCGCCTAGTCAAAGTAGACGCGCGCGCGCTCCGTACCCTACCCTTCGAATGGGTGGCAGCGGAGGCTGGCGCTTGGTCGAAGTAGACGCGCGCGCGCTCCATCCCCAACCCTTCAAACGGGTGGCAGCGGGGGCTGGCGCCACGTCGAAGTAGACGCGCGCGCGCTCCGTCCCCTACCCTTCGAACGGGTGGCAGCGGCGGCTGGCGCCTAGTCGAAGTAGACGCGCGCGCGCTCCGTCCCCTACCCTTCGAACGGGTGGCAGCGGAGGCTGGCGCCTGGTCGAAGTAGACGCGCGCGCGCTCTGTCCCCTACCCTTCGAACGGGTGGCAGCGGAGGCTGGCGCCACGTCGAAGTAGACGCGCGCGCGCTCCGTCCCCTACCCTTCGGAAGGGTGGCAGCGGAGGCTGGCGCCTGGTCGAAGTAGACGGGCGCGCGCTCCGTCCCCTACCCTTCGAACGGGTGGCAGCGGAGGCTGGCGCCTGGTCGAAGTAGACGCGCGCGCGCTCCGTCGCCTACCCTTCGAACGGGTGGCAGCGGAGGCTGGCGCCACGTCGAAGCAGACGCGCGCGCGCTCCTTCCCCTACCCTTCGAACGGGTGGCAGCGGAGGCTGGCGCCTAGTCGAAGTAGACGCGCGCACGCTCCGTCCCCTACCCTTCGAACGGGTGGCATGGGAGGCTGGCGCCTGGTCGAAGTAGACGCGCGCGCGCTCCGTCCCCTACCCTTCGAACGGGTGGCAGCGGAGGCTGGCGCCTGGTCGAAGTAGACGCGCGCGCTTGCTGGAGCCGGAGGCGAAATTGGAGTTTGTCCCCTTCAGTCCGGTAGGGCGCCTTTAATGGCGGCTGGGACCGTACCGACGCCTAGCCTGCCAAAAGGCGGGTTGCTGCGTCGTGCCGTGTCCGTTCACGTGGTTAGGGCACGCGGCGGCTTGTAACTGGAGCGCCGCGGTGTGTCAGGGATTGCATGATCGTGACCGCTTGCGTTGACGGTCCTTGGTTCTGCGGTCGCGTGTGACGTGTATTGCCATGACGTCTTGTCTTTGGTTACGGGGAATCATGCGAGACGGACCTTTGCACTGCTACGGTTGCATCTGGCACGCGGATCGTTGCGACGCTTCGGTAGCGGCGGCATGGGCGAGGTGGCTTGAAATAGCCCGCCCGTAACAGCGTCCCCGCACCTTTACGCCATCTTTCCTGCCTGCTCCGCCCTCTACACTTTCGCGATATTTTCACCGCTTCAATCTCTTTGTGGGAAGCGATGGCCTCCGGTGGTAAGCGCGGCCAGGCGGTTGGTGGCTCTGGCATTCGCCGTCGACCGTCACCGCTGGTGGTGAAGTACTCGCTGAGCGAGTGCGACCCGGCGGCGGCAGACAAGTGGTGGCTGGCGACGGAGAAGGAAGGCTCGTTCTCCGGCGAGTTGGGCCCTTCGCTTGTGACCGAGAAGGTCATCCAGCGACTGCTGCGCGAGGGGAAGCTTTCCGATCGCCAGGCGGTACGACTGCCCGCCCCCGACGAGACCGAGCCGCACCCCGAGCCGTCCGAGGCGATCGTTTTCGTCGCCTTCTTGGATGCAGGGCTCCGCATCCCGGCGGCGGCTATTGTGGGCGACGTGCTACGGACCTTCGGGCTGGAACTGGCGCAGCTGACTCCAAACGCCGTGGCCAACTTGCCGTGAACAGTTGGGCTTTGTGGTCGGGAGCGTGCTGGCCCAGCTCTTCTTTGTTTGCCTATCTGCACGAGGCACGGTGCCAGCCCAAAGACCGGAAGGGCGAGACACTGTCGAACTTTGGCAGTGTTAGCTTCCTTCTCCGGCCGTCCTGCACCAAGCTTTTCCCCGCGAATTCGACTCGCGGGAAGTGGGAGTCCCAGTGGATGAAGCGGTGGTTCTACCACCATGTAGAGAGCGGGAGCGGCCTCGAGTGTACGGGGCGGCCGATCGCGTTCAAGACTTCGCCCGGCCGGACACTGGACGACGAAGACAGGCGACTGGCCCGACGACTCGTGGGCTTGGCGGCCCGCTTCAATATGCGCGACCTCACCGAAGAGTTCGTGATGTACGGCGTGGCGCCACTTGCGAGCAGCTGGCGCCTTGCCGTTGAGAGTCGTCGAGACGACAATGTTGAGCCGTCGGTCTGCGTACTGCCGGCGCCCCCCAACTCTCGTAAGTGCCGACCGCCTCGCTCCTTTTGTCCGCGCGTAGCGTGTTACGTATTCACCCCCCTTTTTCTTCTGCTTTAATTTAGAGATTAGCTTGGATGACGTGGAGCGACTCGTGCGCGTGTTCCTTGGGCCGTATACCGGCAGGGAACACGAGCAGCGCTCGTCCGCAACTTCGTCGGCGGGGCTAAGGCGGATAAATCGTGTGTGCGAGGCCTTGGGCCTTGCCGTGCCGGACCGCCCTTGTCCGTCTTCGCAACCTCAAGACGCCGGTGCTGCGAAGACGAAGGCGCCGTCTCGCAAAAGGGGCCGAGGCGGAGCACCTGTCGTTCTTGGCATCGCAGCCGCGCCTGCTACTACCCCCGGCGCGGCCGACGCGGAGTCGGATTCGGCGAGATATGCCGACTCAGGCTTGGAGGCTGGGGACGCCAGGGGCAAAGCGTCCTTCGGGGGTTTCCCGGACGGCGGGCTCACGACGGCCCACCAGAGGGAGGAAGCCTCGCATCCCCTTGCGGTCGTCGAGACGGGACCCGAGCCGGCCGACAGTGTTGAAGTGGGGCGCCCGGTTGTGGCGGCTACGACGTCGGAGGCGCAACCTTCGGTGACGGCCGTCTCGACGCCGGAGACGCAGCCTTCGGCCATGGCCGCCGCGATGCCGGAAAGGCAATCTTCGGTCGTGGCCGCCGCGATGCCGGAGAGGCAACCTTCAGTCGTGGTCGCCACGACGCCGAAGGCGCAGCCTCCGGCCTCCTCTTTGGGACCTGTTCCCCCGGTGGTTGCTGAGACGGGGGCGCTGCCCCCCATTCCGGCCAAACAGCCATGCCTGCGGCCGTGGCTCCACCAAACGTCGAGGGGGTTCACTGTGGTGACGGGCGTCGACAGTTTGTGGGACTCCGACACCCATGCCGAGGTCCCTACGGCGCGTGTTCCTCCTATGCCTCGGACCACGCCGTCCACCTTGCCGGAGCGATCTACGGCGACGGCAAACGCGGAAGCCTCTGTTCCTTGCGGAACCATACCTCCGGAAGGGGCTTGCGCCACTGTTCCCGTTCCTGGGACTAGGGGTGAAGGCTCCCAAACTCCGCCGGCTGCCACCGAGGGTAAATTGGCATGGGTTATCCTGGAACGTTTTTGTTGCTCCTTGGTGTGCTCACACGCACTTTTGCCTGCAGCGTCGCTTATCCCGGAGGAGGAGCCTTTGCCGGAACGTGAGGGTTCCGGCGCTGTTAGCACGAGCGTTCCGCACTCCGGCCCTGCGGACTTCGTCCCCCCACCGGAGACACTGAGGGCATGGCATGGCATTGTGGATGACGCGGCCGCCAGCGTCAGGCAGCAGGCGCTACCCACGTACGGGGTGGACCGTCTGAGGGACGGCTTCGAGGTGTCGGGGGTGCGGGTAAGTACGTAGTTATATGATAACACCCTGACCATGCTGCGCTTGCTGAATCACTTTTTGCCCTACAGACCCTGGTGCTGGGGCAGGCCCTGCAGACGGCCTACGTTCATGCGCAAAGGGCGCTGGAAGATAGGCTGCAGGCCGCCGAGGAGCAATTGCACGAGGCCGCTGGGGTTCGGTCCGCCCAGGATGCCCGAATCCACCAGCTTGAGGCGGAGTGCGCCGAGGCGAAGGCACACGCCGAGGGGGCTGCCGCGTCGGCGCGGGAGTCGGCCACCGAGGCGGCGCGGATACAGTTCGCGGCGGAGCGGGATGGCTTTCTGCAGCAAGTCGCCTTGCTGGAGAAGGAAAAGGGCGAGCTTGCCTCGACTTTAGCAGAGCGCAACCAGACGCTTGGCGAGGCTTCGGTCCTTGCGTGGGACGCCCTGCAAATGCTGGAAGCCCACCTCCAAAGACTTGTGGGTGCAGTGCCAGATCACGCCTTCGTCCCGGAGGAGTTGCTACAGGCCCTTCGCTGGATCCATGATGCCGCCGACGTTGCGCGCAGGGCTGCGACGAACTTTGGCGACCACTGTGCCTATGTGGCTGCGTGTCTGATGTGCGCCCTCCTTCGGCACCGTGGTTGTACGCACATTGCCGGGCTGGAGAACCCTCAGCTGGAGATGCCGGGCGGGGCCGGAGTGATGTCCGGTGAAATCCGTGCCGCTCGCCACCCCGTCAAATTCTTCTACGAGCGGATCTGGGACTACGTCGGGATAGCCGCCGCGCAGGTTGAGCTTCGGAAGTCCCTTCATGGGGAGGGGAGCCTCGGCCAATTTCTAGATGAAGTCCCGCGGCGTGACGAGGGTGGCGCCGAGGCCTCCGAAGATGCCGAAGGCTCACAGGTGCGGCGCCAACGCGGCTAGGTGTGGGCGTGCGTTGTAACGTCTGCCCCTTAATTGAATGAATAAAGTGCGTGCTTGCTTCACGAACTGATTACTTGCCTTCATCCCGGGCAGCTTCCTTGCTGGGGGTGACTGCTCGCGTTTGACCTTGCAACCCGGCGGCGCCTTCGACGCTGGCAAAGGGCCGAGGAGTCGTTGAACTTTTGGGCAGGCCGACCTTCTTCGAGCGAGGCCCCAGCTTTAGCACGTGTTAAGGACGAGCCCGCGGGATAGCGGCTTAGAACGGCAAGGATGTTGCCGAACCTTTGTACTTGTGTGATTTTTTCGGTATGCAGATTTTGTGGCATTTTAGGATATGCGCTGTGTGTTGATGCCACTTCGGGTTCACCGGTACGCCACATGCTGCGCGGGGATGGGATCTCCGTGCTCGACGCGCCCCGTTGGCGAAGTAGTTGCGCAAGGGTTCCTTAGAACGGCACCTGCGGGGGCAGTCCTTGGCGCCTCACCTTTTTACAGTCCGTAGTTGGGCGGGCGCGGAGGCAGACCTCGACGCGTCGCCTTTTTATAGTCCGTAGACTGGCGGGTGCGGAGGCGGACCTCGACGCTTCGCCTGTTTATAGGCCGTAGACTGGCGGGTGCGGAGGCGGACCTCGACGCTTCGCCTTTTATAGTCCGTAGACTGGCGGGTGCGGAGGCGGACCTCGACGCTTCGCCTTTTTGCAGTCCGTAGACTGGCACGGGCGAGGGTGGAAGTGCGCGCACGTTCCGTTCCTCTTGCTCCTCATGGCGGGGGTAGCCTCTGGCGTGCTGTGTCTTCGGCAATGCACGCCGTGCTCACCTCCCGCAGTACGCGAGGGTGAGCCTTGCTCTGCTACGATTAACATTCGTGTCCTCCGCCCGCGTTGCTCACCTCCCGCAGTATGCGTGGGGGGCCTCCGCAGTTTTATTTATACTCCGCAGAATGCGTGGGGTCAACATCCACGTCCTATTTATACTCCGCAGAGTATGCACAGGGACGAGGTCCCTGGCATGCGCGGAGTTCGCGTCTTGTTTAGACTCCGTAGAGTGCGCAGGGAGAACATCCGCGTCTTATTTATACTCCGCAAAGTATGCACAGGGACGAGGTCCCTGGCATGCGCGGAGTTCGCGTCTTGTTTAGACTACGTAGAGTGCGCAGGGAGAACATCCGCGTCTTATCTATACTCCGCAGAGTATGCACAGGGACGAGGTCCCTGGCATGCACGGAGTTCGCGTCTTGTTTAGACTCCGTAGAGTGCGCAGGGAGAACATCCGCGTCTTATTTATACTCCGTAGAGTGCGTGCGAGGGCGTCCCCTCACACGTCTTTTGTTTATACTCAGGCCCGTCACCCTTGGCTACAGCGAGTGCACACGCGGACGTGCGACTTTGATTTATACTCAGTCCCGTACCCCTGGCTACGGCGAGTGCACACGCGAACGTGCGTCTTTGTTTATGCTCAGGCCCGTCACCTTTGGCTACGGCGAGTGCACACGCGAACGTGCGACTTCGATTTATACTCAGTCCCGTACCCCTGGCTACGGCGAGTGCACACGCGAACGTGCGTCTTTGTTTATACTCAGGCCCGTCACCTTTGGCTACGGCGAGTGCACACGCGAACGTGCGACTTCGATTTATACTCAGTCCCGTACCCCTGGCTACGGCGAGTGCACACGCGAACGTGCGTCTTTGTTTATACTCAGGCCCGTCACCTTTGGCTACGGCGAGTGCACACGCGAACGTGCGACTTCGATTTATACTCAGTCCCGTACCCCTGGCTACGGCGAGTGCACACGCGAACGTGCGTCTTTGTTTATACTCAGGCCCGTCACCTTTGGCTACAGTGAGTGCACACGCGAACGTGCGACTTCGATTTATACTCAGTCCCGTACCCCTGGCTACGGCGAGTGCACACGCGAACGTGCGTCTTTGTTTATACCGCGGGAACGCGCGCGCTGGCCAAGCCTGCGCGCGCGTCCGCCGCGTACGTGCGCGTGATGAAGAAAGATTGGCGACAAATGGCGATCTTCATTATATCCCCGTTTGCGCGGGTAAGCAATTACAAGGGGTGGATATACTAACCGTTTGTCCTTGGTGCGGCCGAAGCCTCTAGTCGCTAGACATCTGCAGGGCCCGCCAAGGCGCCTCTGAACGGCCCCGCGGATCCCCGCGCTGTGACGCCAGCTCTAAGGGCGCCGCTGGGCTTCGCGACGCGGATACCTGGTACCTGGCTCGATGCGCCGGGCCATATCCTGGTCGCCTCAGACGGTGATGATGGTCTGGGGACCCGGGATCTTCATGCATAGATAGCCGTGATGTGGTACCGCGCCGAAGGAGTTGAGGATTGGGCGCCCTAGTATGGCATTATAGGGGTACGGAAGGTCGACCACGTCGAAGGTGGCATCTTCGGCCCGCACGTTGTCATCTTGGCCGAACGAGACTTGAAGACCTATTTGGCCCAGCGCCCGCAGGGGCTGTCCCCCGAAGCCCTGCAGTGGGATTCCCGAGGGCCCTAGGCGGCTTCGAGGGATCCCCATCTGGTCGAAGGCTGCCGCAAACAATACATTCGCGGAGCTACCGCCGTCCACCAAGGCACGCCCCACGTCGCATCCCGCGATAGTGACCCGGATGACCAGGGGGTCCTGATGAGGGAAGTCCACGCCTTGGGCGTCGTCGGGTGTGAATGTAACTTCGTGCTGCGCCCAGTTCGGCGGTGCTTGCGCTGGGTATGCCGCCACGTGATGTAGTCTTCGCGCATAGGCCTTCTGCTGCCGTGCTGAGGCGAATTCCAGCGTAGAGCCTCCGGATATGATGTTAATGACCCTGCGGTGGGTTGCCTCCGGGCCTGCAGCGACAGGAGGCCCTCCCGAGGCTGCTGTACGTGAGCTTGGATCCGTAGGGGGCCTTCCTGAGGCTGCATCCCTTGCGCCTGTACCTGCGCGGGGGCTTCGTACGGGAACTGGACGTGGGCCACCGCAGGCGGACGCGTCTCCGGGTTCCTGTCCCTAGCGGCGCTTTGGCGGAGCGCCGCGATGGAGACACACGAGCGTGTGTCGTGGGTGCCTCGGCCGTGGACTTCGCACCACAGCCCCTGGTGCTGGTCGTCGTAATCTCCACGGCTTTTATCGTCGCGGCGTCCCCGACCGCCACAACCAGCGAAAGCGCTTTCTTCGCAAGCGCCTTCGATGTCGAGGACGAACCGGCCTCGGCGCGACTTCTGTTGGCCGCGCTTAGGCCCAATGGACGGCTCCTTGTGCGGGGCTTCCCCGCGTTCGGGCGCGTCTTTAGACGACTCCGGCTTGCGTTTGCCCCTCGAGGGGCCGTCCTGCGATGGATCTTCGGTTTTTGTCGAGCCACCGACCTGGTTGGCGTCGGAGTCATCTCCTCGCCTTCGGTGAGCGTCTTCTTCTGCCCTGGCGTACTCCTCCATTTTGTCGAAGAGCTTCGCCACCATCTTGATCGGCTTTCGCGCATTGTACTCGGCCATCGGGCCCGGACAAAGGCCCTGTATGGCTGCATTAACGACAGTGGTTTCATTAACGTCTTTCACTTGGCATCGAATCTTGGCGAAGCGCTTGAAGTAGTCCCGGAGCTTCTCCGAGGGCTTTTGCTTCACAGCGAAGAGTTGGTCCGCGTCGACTCGCTCGACATAGTTTCCCTGGAAGTTGTTGTGAAGGCGGTCGCGGAGCTGCTCCCACGTGTAGATGGAGCCCAGCTCTATGGTAAAAAACCAAGAGAGCGCCACTCCTTGCAGCGCGAGGGGGAGTCCCTTCGCCTTCGTGGTGTCGTCTCCGCCCGCGGCCTCGATCGCGGTTTCGTACATGCGCACGAACTCGCGGGGATCCGTGTCGCCTTTGTACGGGTCGACAACGCTAGGGAACTTGAAGTCTTCGGGCCACACCGCCTGCTGCAGCCCCGCCGAAAGCGGGGACTCCGGATCTATGCGTCGCAGCGGCACGCGGCTAGACGTGGGGGCTTCGCGGCTGTCCGCCCTCTCCGGCGTGGGCTCGGGCGCGATTACTGGCACGGCCTGCTGGCTCCGAGCCTCTTGTATATCTCGGACGGCTCCGCGAAGGTCCCCTAGTTCCCGCTGGAATGCATTGAGGGATGCTAGTAGGGCGCTTTCCACCGCAGGTGCTGTCGGGGCCGCCGGAACGCCCAGCGGACGGGTCGGTGCAGGGAGCATCGCCTCACGATCTCCGGATCCGCCGGATGCTTCGTTGCGGCTACCCCCGGCCGTCTGACCCGCGCTGCCGGCGAGGGTGGCGGGGGCTGTCGTTGCGGTGCCAGCGACGGGGTTGGATGTCGTTGCAGCGGCGCTGGCGGGGTCGGTCGTTGTAGCGCCAGCGACGAGGTTGGATGTCGTTGTAGCGGCGCTGGCGGGGTCGATCGTTGTAGCACCAGTGACAGGGTTGGATGTCGTTGTAGCGGTGCTGGCGGGGTCGGTCGGTGTAGCGCGAGCGTCGACGCCCGCGACCGCTGCACCTGCGCCGCCGCCAGCTCCTTCGGCGGCCGATGCCGAGGCCCTGGTATTCACGCGCCGCTCCGACCCAGCCGTCTTCTTTCCCTTTACCACCGCTGATGAAGCTTTTTTCGGTGCCATCCTTCTTCGGTCTTCAGGCTTGTCCTTGTCCTCCCCACGGACGGCGCCAACTGTTGTGGTTACTGACCAAACAGAGAGAGAGAGATGGTAGTGGAGAGGTGGGAGTGTTCTGTCTCACCCTCCCCCTCATCCTGATATATATATATTCACATGGAGTATGCTTTTACAGTTATGCCCTTACATCCGTACATCCCCCTTAGGGGTACTTATGTCATTACACATGTTACTTTGGTTCTTATAACCTCCTAACAGGCCTGCTGGGCTTAGGTGGGGGCCACCCCTACAACAATGCAAGTTCAGAAACTTTCTTCATTGCACATTCCAAACTAGCAGCCTCATTAAGCATGATATAGCATAATGCATTAGCAGGGGATATTCTATTAAATACTTCCTTATGTGTAATTAGTTTGACATGTGAAAAATTATGAGAATTTAGATCAACACATGGTTCATTCAAGTAAACACATGGAATATCAAAAGATTATACTATAGCAGATATATACTCACAAGGTTGCTCTATGTCTTGTGGTAGCACCAAATTAGTACCTTTGTCATTATCGTCCTCATCAGATACTGTAGGTACCTCAAACTTCTCCTCTAACGGCATAAGATGCACCAGATCATCTTTCATCTCTTCAAGTATCTCAGTGGTATCTGTAGATGGAGTAGGAGCCAAAACAATGTCAGCATTTTTTAGTTACCTTAAGTTGCACCTCGTTTATGACTGTGGGTGGTGGAGGTACAAAACGACGTCGCAATTTCTTCTTCATCTCCTCCCATGTGTACATGTAGTGGAACTCGAGATTCGACCACTAATGTTGAACATCACCAATCAGTGCCGTCCTTGCCATGCTCATCTTCTCATAAGGATCAAGATCTTGTCTTTTAAAGTAGCTATCCATCATAGTCACCCATAAGAAGTAGTCCGACGATGTACTCTCAGCGATGAGTGGCATGATATATACCGGTAATTGTTTCCCTTTGAGTTCAAATCTGCCCACGATGACATCATAATCTACCAATTTTCTCAAGCCTGTCATTGTTAGTAGAAAACAAGGAAACAAATCACAAGTAAATGTTCCTATCAACTACTAGGATATGGAGGCTCAAATCAAGTCACGCATCTCTCAAGCTCTTACTAAATTCTTACAAGTTCTTACCAAAGCAAACAGGTGGTGCAACCGGTGGTTGGTTCGTGATAACTTTGACTTAGGTGATTGGTATAGCGATTGCCGGTACAGCGAAACATGTTTGGTTAGTAGAAAAGTGGAGCTTGGATAGGCTATGTATTTTGTAGCAAAGGAAAAACAATCAATTAATTTCAGAAATTGCACAGAATTGAATTATAGTTCGTATCTAACATTTAGCCTATGTTGCTGATCAACCAAGGATAGAAGAAGGCAAAAATATATGTATGGCAATGTATAGGACTGGTAAATACAAGATAATTCAATTGAATGCAATCTGTAATTGAAGAACACAAGGATTGACCCAAAACTTGAAAACTGAAGATTTCTATTCACTGGACAGCACGTCAGTATTTCGACCTTAACTTTTTGTTAGTTGCCTTTTATTCAATGATTCTTTTTTTATCCATTGCCTGACGGATTTTTCTACAACGTTTGTTTTGGGGCCAAGTTCTGGAAACCGACTGAAAAATTCGCACAAAATTCACAAGTGCCGGCTGTTGTAGATTCAATTCAGAAATTTGGGACAACTTTCACCACAGAAATCTTTTAACTGGCTTGCGGGAATGAAGCGAAATTTTACAGAAAGATGGATAATGAAGTTATGAATCTAATGGAGGTGGTCTCACTCAAAAAAGATCATGGAATCAAAAGTTATTGCTTTTTTTGGTGGCAGCTGCAGAGAAAGGAAAAATCAGCCGAATTGGAATTAGGGTTTGGGGTGGGGGATTTTTCTGTTTTGTTTGGATTTTTATAGGAACAAAGATACGACCATCAACTAGAAAATTCTAAGACGAACACAAATTCAATTTAGCAAACCAAAACTAACAAATTGAAAGGCACAACGGGTTTTGAACAGCAGAAATTAACTCTTCTTTTTTGTGTCAATTTTTCTGGACTATGGGAAATAAAAATCAATCTACTAACTAGAGATACAAGAAATTACTATCGGTCAACTGGAGCTCTGATACCAACTGATGAGGCGATGGGGCCCCGATCTTCCGATAGGATGATAACTATCGATTTTGGTGGAAGTGACTCTTTTGATCCGACTACAACCATACGACGTCACTTGCGCCTTAGCAATCGCTGAACCACACCTAAGTTGTTATCAACTATGCCAAGAATGCGATTGACCTGACCACGAAGGTCTATTCCTGCATGCAACTGAAGAACACGCAAGAACAAGATAACAAGCAATCTGAAATTGCAAATATTTATATTAAGCTCAAAAGGTGGGATTCCGCAAAGGTTCTTTACGGTTAGTCTAGCCGACACAAGCGAACAACAAGAGTTTTCACAATGGAAAACTAATCAAATGAAATCCAAGAAAACTAGAAGGGTGCAGCCTCCTTAAATAGGGGTGGAAAAGCCGCACAAAACTAAGGAAAAAGGGGTGGTACTATTCATGATACTGTTCACATGAATAGTAACCCGTGAACAGTATGGGCCTAGGAGGGGGAGCACCTCCCCTTTGGGCCCAAACATTACAAGGCCTAATTTGACCCAAACAGGTGATGCAGCACTTTCTTTGGGTGATTGCAGCAAGCACAGGAGGAATTTGGAGATGAGGCTACATCCATTGGAAAGAGGACGAGAAAAGCTTTCCATGAATACTCATGGACCTCAAACGGACTCCGTATGTGAAAGTCATGCACATTTGAAGTTGGGCCATTAGGCTGAATCCGAACTGATCTGGATGCTGAATTAGATTCCAAAACATGTCCAAGTTGAACTCTTGCTTGAATTGGTGCAAAAGTGATGTGGTGCTATAAAAATATATATTTTCATCATTAGGTAGCATCATATTCTCATTTAAAATATGTTGAAACTGAAGAAACGAATTCACCTTTAGTTCAATCTTGATATTGGGCACTATGGTCGTATGTGTTGGTGGCGTGGTCACATCACAACCCATTTTGGGGATCGTCAGCTCCGGCCGCCATCTCCTACGCTGGCGGTGAGCTCGCCGTTCTTTGGCTGGAGGAAGATGCCCTGTAGCAGAGAGAGAGAGAGTGTGTAATTAGTTAGCTTAAGACAGTCATTAATTAATGGTTAAGACAACAGTTAAGGCTAATGATTGGTAGTTAAACCCATGACTCACTGACATGTGGGCCATGCCCTTTAATTAAATAGTAACCGGTCCTACCTGTCATAGGTATAGAAAAGGAAAATAAAAATAAACAAAAAATTAAAATTCTACCGTGGGTAAACTGAGGACTTCAAAAGGGCATAACTTATTCATTTTAACTCCAAATTGAGTGAAACAAATTTCTAAACTCATCTAAACTCAATATATATCCAATGGAACCGAAACAAAATTTTTTGAAGCTCATTTGAATTTTTGTGAGAATTTGTTTGGTTTACTGATTTTATATCCAAATTTTCGTGCAACGTAAAAATAGCATATGAGGCCCAAGAGGAAGAAGCTGAGGCTGAAGCAACTCTTGACGACCTAGGCCAAAGCAACTACGACCAATGTGAGTTAATACTTTGATCATGTTGAGCCTACATTTTCTGCAAATTTACTTTTTTTAAATTATCAAATTGCATGCTGTTATTTCATATGCAAATATATGTTTGTTTTGAAGACTCTATTTATATGCCTATTATTTGACTTGCTAGTATTACACCTCCTTTGAAACATTGGAATATTTGAACCTTGTCACACTAGCGAAATTATAATGATAAAACATTCCAAAAAAGTCCTTATTTATACACCATGCTTAGCACTACTTAGATATTCGGGGGCACAAAAATGCCCCAAGTGTCACTTCTTAAGTATAAAAACTGATTTGGGAGGTTATGGCAGAAATGATTAATACCTTTGGATCTGATTATTTTAGGCTCCCAAAAACCCAACTTGCTTAAATATCTGGGCGTATGGTATAGGGGCTGGTGTGTGGTGCAGTGGAAGCACGATGTATGGTTTGTGGTAGAACCACCTAGATGTTACTAAGAACTAAATCATGTCATGATCTCGTATGTAAAACAGTACAACCACAAGTCTGCAAAGTACAACTTGGCTAAGTAAATCTATCAAAACCACCGAACTCATCTCACCGGTAGTGGAAAGGAGGTGAATATTGCAAGGCCAAGGGGAGGCCTAAAGAGACACCAAGAGGAGGGTGAAGTAACCGGTCGTGCTAGCGTTGTGGATAGTGGAGTCCGAATGCACTAGTATCTGTGGTTACATCCCGCGCAATGTATGGGACCCACCGCAAGTGGGAGAAGTCCATAAGGTGAGATGACAACAGGGGCCAGATATTTTGAAAAGTTACTGTGATAGTCTACTCAACCGCATGACTAAGGAATCGTGTGGGGCAATGAGCAGATCGTCTCTTGTGGGTAAAGTGTACAAACTTCGCAGAGTCAAAACTTTTCGAATAGCTGAGCCCACGGTCAAGAGCGAACATGGGAACCTAACTAGATATAGTTCTATTTCAAAAACCTTGTGGGTGGAATTGGAAAAATGGAGGGCAGTGGAAAGCCCTGATTTGTGTTGCCCTAGGTGTTGCCCCAGTGATAAGGTAAGCGGTTATAATGCTGAAAGGTTAATATATGGTGTAGAAACTATGTAACAGTGGATGGTATCTGGATCGCTATTATTATTGCATTCTTTCACACAATACATTTTAGTTCAAACTGCTAGGTCTTAGGAAATTTCTAAATAACATATTTTAAAAGCAATTGATGGCAAATAAAATAACCCGAGCCTTTCCTTGATAAGCTATGCATGTTATTTATTTCATCCTGTGTATTAGCACGCGGAGCACGGTGGATTTGTGCTCACCCTCGCATTACCAAAATCAGAAACAGGGACCCAACACCATTATGCCTACGAGGAAACCCCTGCCACGGATGGAGGAACCAACGAAAGAAACTAGGACGGCTTCTTCGATTTTGGGTCCTAGACAAATAGACTTAATGGAGATTGTGTGCACATCTAAGTATAGATAATATATGCTGCACACATTTACCCCTTAGTCGCTTATCTGTGGATTATGGTCTTACTTCTGCTTTTGCTTCCACTGTTGTCTTTTGTATGTAAATATTTGTCCTGGTCAGCCCTTGTGTAAAACTTTCACTCGATGCGATGTATTTTAAACTCTGATATGTAATATATGGTTTATTATGTTTCATGCGATGTATGAGTTGATGCAGCAATGTACCTGTGAGCACTATCTACTAATCCAGGGATTAGTGCGGTGATTCACAGGGGATTCTGGATTGAAAAATCCAAGTTCGACACTCTCCCTGCTTTTATAGGCCAACATACCTAATCGTGTTCGATTCAAACACGAAAACAACACCTAATCTCTTCCTCAAATCAAGGGACCTGAAACCCTTTCCTAACTCGAGGTTTATTCAAACTCTATCACTTATAGCACATGGACTTTATCTATAACAGTTCAAACTCAACACGTGATGAAGCCTCTAGGATATCCCCTCCCGTAGCTCTATCTTGCTTCTCATCCTCAATCTCCATGTGCTCCAGCATTAGCCCAACCACCTCGCATGACATCCTCAACCGTCTGTACCTCAAATCTCCCTATCCTAGTCTCGGTTCTCCATGTCACCAACCATAATCGTCTCCATGCTCTCCTGCATGTGGAATGACCAAAGAAACATTTTTCGCGGCACAAGCTCTTCCTAGCTTGATCGTCATCAGCACAACAACACATAACACCCATGTCCATCTAGAACAAGAACAAAACCATCCATGACTAATCAACCTGGTCGTACACGACCAATCACCTCAACGCTACCAAGAAAACAATCTGAGACTACCAATTACAACTGCCAAAAACCATCGCTATCAGATAGAGGTCACAGAGAGCGTAGGGTAGATAGAGGTCAGTCGTGCTTGACTACTTCATCTGCTCGACGTGTTGTTCAGTATTGGGTGCCAAAATCACTTTTGATTTACCCCAAACTGAGACTTTACTCTCCTGTTGACTCAGGTTCGCCGGGTAGGGAAGGAGAAGGTTTGGCTTGTAGACTCCGGTTGTTCTCGTCATATGACCGGAGACTCCCGTTGGTTCTCCTCCCTAGCCCGCGCTCCAGGTGATGAGACGATCACCTTTGGAGACGCTTCGTCTGGGCGCGTCATCGCCAAAGGTACTGTGCGTATTAATGCTTCTTTTATTCTTAAGGATGTTACCTTGGTTAGTAAGCTGCAGTACAATTTGCTTTCCGTTTCTCAGCTTACCGATGACGGTTTCGAGGTGAGCTTCAAGAAAAACAATTGCAAAATTCTTGATTCTTCGGGTAGTCTGGTTTGCGGGATTTCTCGTTATGGGAGGATCTTTTGTGCTGAGTTTTCTGAGTCTTCTGGCGATCCTCTCAGGTGTTTAGTTGCTTTTGAGTCCCGCGATCTCTCTTTCTGGCATAGGAGACTTGGTCATATTGGATTTGACCATTTGACCCGAGTTAGCGGCTACGATCTCATTCGTGGTCTGCCGAAACTCAAGATGGTCAAAGATCTTGTTTGCGCTCCATGCCGGCACGGCAAGATGGTTGCCGTTTCTCATCCTCCGATCACAGTTACTATGACCGATGCACCGGGACAGCTGCTCCACATGGACACAGTTGGACCAGCTCGAGTGCAGTCAGCAGGAGGGAAGTGGTATGTCCTTGTCGTGGTCGATGACTTCTCGAGGTATTCTTGGGTGTTTTTCTTAGCCTCGAAGGATGAGACGTTTACACATTTCCGAGGTCTTTTCAGTAGGCTTTCTGTTGAGCTCCCAGGTGCCTTACGAGCGATCCGCAGTGACAATGGCACGGAGTTCAAGAATTTCTACTTCGAGAGGTTCTGTGACGAGACAGCTGTAGAGCATCAGTTCTCTTCTCCGCACGTCCCACAGCAAAATAGCGTCGTGGAGAGAAAGAACCGTACCTTGGTCGAGATGGCCAGGACGATGCTTGATGAGTACTCTACACCGCGGAAGTTCTGGGCTGAGGCTATAGCCACCACTTGCCATGTTTCTAATCTAGTTTTTCTTCGGGCACACTTGCACCGCACTTCTTATCAGTTGAGATACGGGCGAAAGCCCAGCGTCTCTCATTTTCACGTGTTTGGTTGCAAGTGCTTTATTTTGAAGTCCGGGAACCTAGATAAGTTCGAGTCACGTTCTTGTGATGGTATCTTTCTAGGTTACTCGCCTTCTTCGCGGGCTTATAGGGTTTGGAACTGCGAGTCTAGTAAAATGGTAGAGACCTGTGAGGTGACTTTCGATGAGGCCAGTCCGGGGACTAGGCCCGATATCTCAGGTTCTTTAGAGCAGTTCGAGCCCATCTTCGTGGATGGTGAGGATGATGGAGATGAGGGTTGTCCACCCGATCCAGACCTTCATCCACCCCTTGAGGTACCGTCTTCCACCGCACCTCGAGGTGATCAGCCTCTGCCTTCCGCTTCTTCTAGAGCAAGTGGCTCTGTTCCTACCTCTGCTGCTCATGAGGTAGAGGCCACTTCTTCATCTCATCCTGGACCTCCTGGACACATTCAGAAAGCTCATCCTTCCGAGCAGATTATTGAAGATCTTTTCGAGCATGTTACTCGCTCAAAATCTGGATTATCTCAATTATGTCTCCATTCTGCTTTCATTGCCTCCTTTGAGCCCCTACCTCCTGATGATGATTGTTTCACTCCTGATTATGAGGATGAGTTTGCGGTAGATTCACTCTTGAGTTGTGATGAGTTAGATATAGATGATGAGAGCTTTGTGCCAGATGACGATGAGTTCATTATGGATATACTTTTGAGTTCTGAGGTTCCACATCTTGATGAGGGGGCTGCTTCCGATGTCGAGGAGGAGCACATTTCTATTGATCTACCATCAGCTACTTCCTTGCTCGACATCGCCCCTCGGGAGGTTTCTACTACCGTACATTCTCCTTCATCTACACTTCAGGTAGTATGGAAACTCTTCCCCGACCACCTCAGGTTTGATTTCCTTGGCTCAGACGAGACATATGCTATTACTAGTTGTGCTCATCTCACTGATAGACCTCATGATGTGCTTTATTGATATACCTACATGATTGGATATTCGATTGATGACTTAGAGGGTGTTAACCCTATCACACATACTTGCCATATTTTTGAGATTATTTGCAGGGTTATGCTTGTGTATCATCGATTGCGAGTGGACTTGACTCGAGTCGATATTCCTTGGGATCCAGGTGGATTTTGAGGCATGCTATTTCATGAGGAGGGCGGACATGTGCCTTTTCCATGTCCTGTCCTTGGCCCTCCTCCCGCTACATCCAAATGAGCATTTCTTTATCTTTTTATTTCCATTCCTTTTGTTAGTTTTTGTTGGTTTCTCTTCTTTTCTTTCTTTTTTATTTTAGGTCCCGTGCTAGATCCTCATCCTTGCATGTGCGAGAAGCATCGGATGATTTGTCACTTCCACTACATCATATACGCCCGGTGAGCTGTTTCTTACCCCTTTAAGCACATTCTTGATTCATTGCTCAATTTAAGCTTGGGGGAGGACTTGCATGTGTATGGATGACGTTCTAGCATGATTGTATTATGTTTGTGAGCATTTGAGCTTATTGTCGTGTAATTGATGATATTTGGTCATTTTTGTGCTTGTGTTGATGATATATGCCCATTACTATTGCTCTCATGTTATGCTTGATTGTATATATTTGCCATGTGAGCCCATGCCTTATTATTCTAGAAAGGTCATGTCGAAATTTTCATTGAGCTATATTGTCACTAGTTTCTTGTATGTCTTAAGTCACTTGGTATCATTTTATAGAGCTTGAGCTTTGGTTATTACCCTTGATGTGCTTAGAAACCTTGTGATCATATAGCATTTGATTCATTGCGAGTTACACATGTGTTTTGACCATTTGCGGATTGAATTGGTTCTAGTCATTACCTCTTGAATGATCATATCTTAGTTTCATGCTTTGGCATATGTTATTTTAGATCTTGATACTTTGCTTGAATGTACATTTGTGAAAGGGGTAGTCCTATCTTGAGCCAATAACTTGGTTGATTTATCTAGGTATCTATGTCTCGGGACATGTGATTACTTAGCATTAATGAAAACCGGTTAAAGATGCTTAATCAAAACCAAAAAGAGAAAAAAATTGTTTTGCAAGGAGTGAGTGAGTTAAATAAGTGACTTTGTCACATTGGATTGCAAGCGTCTGAATAAGTGGCATTTTTGCCCAATTGAAGTTTGAATGTGTGAATAAGTGGCAAGTTTGCCCAAGGGTGTGAATAAGTGGCACTTGTGCCCAATGTGTGTTTTAAATTTGCTAAAAATCAACAAAAATTAGGTATCATGGCTCAAGTGTGGACTTTTTCATAAATTACATGCGAGTATTAGTCTCTTTATCTCAAATAGTATATGCCTTAGCATGACTCTTTGCTATGCTCATTCTTGATGTTATACCTAGTTCCGATGCTTTACAATTTTGGTTGGATTCATGTGATCACTTGAGTGTATCTCGACACTTTTGTGTATAACTTGATTTGGTCAAATGCTATAGTTATCACTTTAGTATCTTTGCTTGATATTCATTCTCATCTTGGATGGTCCTCAAAACTCGAGTTAGATAATCTCATTTCACATTGTTATATGCCTCTTGACTTGTTACATGCATTTTACTAGTCTTTTACCTCATGATTATTTGTTGTCCAGGTTCGATAATATCATGCCATTTACTTGAGGACAAGTAAACGTTTAAAGCTTGGGGGTATGACATGCGTCATTTTTATATACTTTTACCTGTCATTTTCCCCCATTATTTTTCGCATTTTGGGACCATTTATCATCATTTACACATTTTACCCTATTTAATTGCTCGAAATGGACCTTTTTACATTTTTCATTATTTTTCTGCAGGCCGGCGCGATTTAGGCGCATAAACGACAAATCTGGCATTTCGGGACTGTTCCGTGCAGATGTGCGTGTCGTCACGGACACGTAGGATCAAACCGCGATTAAATCGGAGTTTCCAAGGGCCAAAAAAGGAAAAATCAATGGGAGAAGGACCTATGTGTAAACCCTAGAAATTGTCGAGGACTAATCTGCAAATCGCCAAAACTCCCATTCGGCCACAAAGATCAGCCGCCGCCAGGGGAATCCTTTGAGCCCGGTTTTCCCTTCTTCCTTCATCCCCTTGCTTCTCCTTCCCCTACCCCCATCTTCTTCTCCACCCACGGCGCCGGCGAGGCCGGGTCACATCTCGCCGACGGCCACCTCTTCTTCACCTCACCGCATCCACCTCCGCTCCCTTTGCCGCTTCCACTTCCGGCCGCCTCCCTTCACTTCCCGGCTAGCGCCGCCCTCACTCCGCCGCCTCTTCCTCCGCCGCTCACCCCACTTCCGGTCGCCACCTTCCTTCTTCCTTGGCCTCCCCTTGCTTCTCCTCCTCCCACTACTCCGGCCTCTCTTCCACCCTGCTTCTTCGGTGCGCCCACCACTTTCTTCCCCTTTCTACTCCTTGCTCTACTCCACCGCCGCCTTCTCCACATCAGCGCCGCCACCGCACCAGCTTCCTCCGGCGCCGTGACTCCTCCGTGCTTCTTCACCGCCACGCCTCTTCACCGACGCCGGCGACTCCACTGCAGCACTTGCCGCCGACTGCTGCTACCCCACCGACGGCCTCCTCCTCTGCTCTGCTTCCTCTGCTCTACTCTTCGGTTCATCCCAAATTCTTCTCCCTTTATTTTTTTTGCTGCTCATTATTACTGTTATCAAGTAATTGTTAATTGTGCACTTTGATTTTGAGATGTTTGATCTGGAATGCGCTGTGAATTCTAATCTGGGAATGTGAATTTTGTTGATGTCTCACTGTGATGGTGCATTGAGGATTTTGTTCAGAGATCTGTAATGCATGAGATCAGTGGATATTATATAGTGCCCTGTTCTGTTATTGTGAATTATGCACTGTTATGTATGCATATGCTTTGAGATGTTATTGTAATTATGTTTTAATTTGTTATGTGTTCTAGTGTCAGTAGTGTGTTTGTGCAGCTGTCAATGTCCAGTTTATGTGTGTGCTTGTGTTGCGCGATTTAGCGAGTCGGCGATCGTTTTCTCCCCCTTGCTGTCTCAACCCGTCTAGTGCTTCTAGATCTTCCCTTGTGCTTCTCGACCTCCCCCTTTGCTTCTCTCAGCGGTCGTTCGATCGTTAAGTCGTGTGAGTGTTCGTAGCTGTGTTTGTCGTGTGCCGTCGTTGTCTAGTTAGCCTTCGACCGTATTCTCCCTCGTTCTTTCTCAACTCCTTCTTTGCTTCTCGACTCTCTACCTGTTTCTTTCTTTCGGTCGATAGTTATTTAGGTCGTCGGTCGGTAGTTGTGTTCGTTCGCGTAGTCGTTTGTGTCGTCGTTCGTGCGTCATTTGTGTAGTTAGTCGTTGTTTAGTTCGTTCGGTCGTACGACGTCCATTCGTACGGTCGTTCGTTTTGTCGTTGTTTGATAGTTTGGTCGTTTTAGCTGTTTTAGTTTAGTTTTCTCCACCGTTTTGATTGACCTAGCTTTAGCTGAGCACCGGTAGCCTTAGTCTAGTCCCTGTGGAGAACACGACACTCGCCGCTATTTCAGTGGCAACCCGTGCACTTGCGGGTGTGCTATTTTTGCACGATCAAGCAGTCCTCCTAGCATAGATTAGAGTGCTTCTCTTGTCTAGTTGCATAGACTTCTTACTCTTATCTTGTGCTTCCAAGATGCTTCTGATTAGCTGTTTCTTATCTCACTAGATCGAGCTCACTCACTTCTTATAGGTTCTAGCGAGGGTTGGGCCACCCTCGGGTAGACAGGGTACGTGTTTGCTCTCTAGTGTGTGTGTTTTACGGTCAAGCTAATAGTCCTGGAGTCATATGGTGTAGATGAGAGTCTGTCTGAGCCATAGTTGTCTCTATATCTTATCTATGCTTTAAGGACTGCCTGTTTGCTGTTTCCTTTCCCAGCTTCTCAATTTATTGCTTTGGTTCAGGGGGAGTTCATTTGGGAGCTTCTAGAGCTTAATATTGACATAACTCAACTTGAACTAAAAGTTGCATCTCATGTTGAGGGGAGTTGGTTTTTCTTGCTTTTTAGCATTTCGCGTTGTAATATAACTACATTGAGCCTTGATTATTATCCTTCATGACATGCATACAATGCTCTACACCTTGCCATGGCTTGTGCTTTATTTGCTAGATTTATCATGAATTCATATGTGTAGACTAGCTTTTGCCATGATAAGTGAATTAAAATTGATCTACTTGAATTAAAACTTGTCATGCTAGCACTTGAGTTTAGTCTTTCTTGAGCTATCCTTTTATGATTCATGCCATGTCAAATAGGCTTAGTTGAGCGTTGAATCTTTGTTGAGCCTTAGATTGAGCTATTTTCGTCTCTTGATGATGCATAAGTTAATACAACTTGTTTAAAAAAAAGCAAAAAGATCTCTTTTGTGCGAAAAAACTGATTTCACCAATTCTTTCTCATGAGACGGCTTGCCATTGCACTAGGCATGAACTCAGGGGGAGTTTTGGATGACCTAGACTATCTTCTTAAGCTTCTCGCTTGGAGTAGTCGCATAAGGCTTGAGATCTAGCACATGACAAAATTTTTGGTTGGAAATAGCCATAAGCTTTAAAAGAAAATATGTCAAGTGTGCAAGATTTGCTTAATCACCTAAAGATGAAAAGTGCTTAACCAAATGATAAACTCTTGAGCTTGTAGCACTCTAATTGACTCAACACTAGCTTCGTGTTTCCGCTTATCTTATTGACATGGCCTGCATCATCCTTGGATATCTCTAGCTAGACTTTGCTCATTGATGACTTGACATGCTCACTAAAACGCACTACTTTTCAGGTTGTCATCTATATGTTCTAGCTGGCTTATACATGTCTTGTCATGATCTAGATAGCCTTTTATTGAGCAATGGCTTGGTGTAAAACATTATGGTCATTTTGGATAATTCTCATGGCTCTAAATGCTTAGAATAAACAAACTTCAGCCATTTCATCCAATTTCATGTCATTTTCCTTCCCTTGCATCTTGATGGGTTTATTGCCAAAAGGGGGAGAGAAATGGAGAAAAAGCCTTTTTGAGGAGTTCTTGGAGCTTTGAGGAAAACTTGCTCTTTCTTTTGCTCCTCTTGTCGACATGGTCATGAGCTTCCTTGCTCTTACCTTTGGACCATGTTGGACTCGTCAAATCAAACTAAACTTCTTGCTTTTTCTGGGTTTGTCAATATACTCATCAAGGGGGAGATTGAGAGACATGAGAGACCATGTGGAGGTCATCCTGTGTGTATGATGAGTAATTGACATCGGTTTATGAGAGTCGAGTTTGGTTTGGGTGGTTCGGACCATGTCGTTGCGTGGTGCAACGGGCTCGGTCGGACTTTGGTCAAACTTGGTCGTATGGGATTAGGACGCTGATTCTTTGATTCGACAGGTTTGGACTTCATCTGTGGTAAGTATGAGGTTATTTATGCTTTAATGTATCGAGCGGTGCTATGTGACGTGGTTCTTGTCTGTGTGACTGCAGGACGTCGAGGCGGAGTCGTGGTGAGACACGGAGGACTGGACTAGGCGCAGGTGGCGCTGAGGTCAGAACAGTCGGGAGGTGTCAAAGACGACGTAGACTCGAGGTGGTTGCGAGGCGTGCGAGACAAGGAGCGCGGAAGCTTCCCGGAAGGTGCAGGAGGGGCGAATCGGGAAATTCGCAAGACTGCACAAGCGGAAGCGGGCTCCGTTGGATTTAGTGGGCGTAACGGGGTGGAGACCCGTTAGCCATGGGCTATAAATAGGTGGAGAGGGCTGCATGCCTCCACATGGCTTTGGGAGAGAGTTAGGGTTTGCTAGAGTCAAAAGAGGCTTTGTGAGTTTGTTTTGGCTTTAGGCTTTAGTGGTTGGAGAGTTTGTGTGGGCAGCAGGGAGTGTCTCCCACGATCATCTCCTCTCTCTGGGTGTGTTCATCCCTCACCAAGCATGTAGTGTGGGTGTGTTCTTGAGTTGGGGAGAGGGAGAGGATGGATTGAGTGGCTTGTAATCATTCCTCTAGTATCAATCATGTATCTCCTTTCCTCTTTATCAATATGAGATGGTGGAGTTTGAGATTGATTCAGTTCTTGTCACTCTGTTCATTTTTCTCTTCGATGCTCCTCTCTGTTGAATTCTTGCCTTTTTGAGATTCTTGTTGTTTCTTGCTGGGAAGGCCCAAAATGGGTTGCTCTATATTGGGATGATGCCTCAAGATCATTTGATCAAGTTTCCCAAGAGCAAACTTCGTTTAATCTCAGATTTGGGGTTTTTGAGCCTCCCTGTTCTTCTTTTCCTCCTTCTAGGGTTTTATGCAAATCTTGATTCCTTTCGTGAGATGGCATGAAACTTGGCTTGTAGAGTCCTAGGGCTATTGCCAATCTTTCCTCAAAGTTTCATGACCAAAGGATCAAAGGTTGGGGAGTAATTTGATTTTTGGCTCGGGTCTTGCAAAATTTCAGATTTTTACCCATAATCTGAAATTCTTGATTCTTGTTGTGATTTATTTGTTTCCCAAAGTCCCCTTGCTATTTAGTATGTTGTAGTAAGGCTTTGGTCCAAAAAGATTGAAAGAAAACCTTTGATTTAGCCAAAAATCCGAAGCTTCTGTCGCCTGCTCTGTTTGCTGTTTTTTTTCTCGAGAGGTACTACCGCTCCTGGAGAGGTACTACCGCTCAGCGGTACTACCGCTTGACCCAGCGGTACTACCGCTCAGCGGTACTACCGCTCGTCCCAGCAGTACTACCGCTTGCAGCCAGTCTTGCGCTGAATTTGTTTTTCTTGTTTGCTCCTTTTTGGGTCTAGTTTTTCCTTGTCTTTGTGATTTCCTGTGAGGGCTTATTTTCTACCTTCATAGCTTCCATAGCTATTGGAGGAGAAGATACTCTTTGGGGGCGATTTTTAGAGATCGACATTCACTCCCCCCTCTGTCACCATTTCGGTCCAACAGATTGGTGCCAAGTCGGCATTTGGCGCAGTCGGGTATGGTTGGATGGTCTTATTGCATATTCATCTTGCCGATTGGTCGTTTAGGCGAGTTTATGCTTCATTGATGCTATTTATGCTTTCATGTATCGAGCGGTGCTATTTGATGTGTTTCTTGTCTGTGATGGCTGCAGGACGTCGAGGCGGAGTCGTGGTGAGGCACGAGGTGACCGGACTGACACGAGTGGTGTCGAGGTCAGAACGGTCGGATGTGTCGAAGACGGCGGAGACTCGAGGTAGCTGCGAGGCTTGAACGGCAAAAAAGGAGGAAGCTTCCTGGAAGGTGTAGGAGGGGCATTTTGGAGAATACGCAAAGTTGCACTAAAGGAAGTGGGTTATGGATAAAGCACTAGAGTTGTTGAGGCTTGCCATTGCACTAGGCATGAACTCAGGGGGAGTTTTGGATGACCTAGACTATCTTCTTAAGCTTATCGCTTGGAGTAGTCGCATAAGGCCTGAGATCTAGCACAAAACAAAAAAAATTGGGTTGGAAACGACCATATGCTTTCAAAAGACAATGTTTTATGTGCTCAATTTGCTTAAACTACAAAAAGAACTAAGTACTTGAACCAATGTTTCATTCTTGAGCATAGTACTCTATTTGGTCTCAATTGTAACTTCTTAGTTCTGCTTAGCTTATTGACATGGCCTGCACCATCCTTGGATGTCTCTAGTTAGACTTTGGTTGTTGATGACTTGACATGCTCATAAAATGCATTACATTTCAGATCGTCATCTATGTGTTCTAGCTAGGATATACATATCTTGTCATGATCTAGATAGCCTTTTATTGAGTTATGGCTTGGTGTATTACATTATGGTCATTATGGATAATTCTCATGGCTCTAAATGCTTAGAATAATCAAACTTCAGCCATCTCATCCGTTGACATGTCATATTCTCTCCTTTGCATTCTTGATGTGTTATTGCCAAAATGGGGAGAATAGTGGTAGAAAAAGCCATTTTTGGAGCTTTGAGGAAAACTTGTTCTTTCGTTTGCTCCTTGTGTCGACATGGTCATTAGCTTCATTTTCCTTCTTTGGTTCATGTTGGTTTCTTCAAACTCAAACTCAACATCTCGCTTTTTCTGGGTTTGTCAATATACTCATCAAGGGGGAGATTGAGAGACCATGTGGAGGTGTCCTCATGTTTGTGATGAGTTATTGACACTTGGTTTGTGATTGAGTTTGATTTGAGCGTTTCCTGCTAAGTCGTAGCCTTAAAAATGTTCGGAATCGCTTTCTGTGCAAAGTCGTAGCTTCTGGCCGTTGTCGTAGGCTCGTTCGACCACTTTGGTCGTGGTCGGAAGCCTGCCGGGCAGGTTACGACCACGTTGTCGTCAATCGGGAGCCAGGCGAGTCATTTACGACCACACAGTCGAAGGTCGGAAGTCTCCCAACTCCTTTACGACCACGTTGGCCGTGGTCGTAGGCCAATGTGACCATGTTGGTCGTGGTCGAAACAGGTTACGACCACGTTACCGTGAGAGGTAGTCGGAGGTCGAGACTTCGACCACTGTGGTCGGTAGTCGGCAGATCTCGACTTCGACCACGTGGGAAGTCGAAGCGACTGCGACCACATTGTGAAGCGGTCGTATGCGGTCGGCTGCGGGCGTAGGACAGTTGGCCGTGGTCGGATGTGCTCTCAAGCGCCCCGGTGCGGTCGAAAAGGGTCTCGACCACTGTAGAACTCGTTGTACGTGGTCGGAAGGTGTTTCGATCATGCGCTAAACGGTCGGAAGTCCCCGGGAGGGTTGAACGTGGTCGTAGACATCTAGTAACCGGTCGTATGACCTCCAGGATAGGTCGTTTCACCTGAGAATCGGTCGTATCAACTCCTGGGCTAGTCGTCTTGACCTGGAGAGTGGTCGTAGGTCATGTGCATGAATGCTTAAGTGTTTTCGACCGGTCGTAATGGGTGTACGACTTTGTGGAACATGGTTTGAGTTCTGTTTTTCTTATGCAAATGTTTATACACAATGTTTTGTGCGGTACTATGAATGTATGCTTGTCTGTGATGGTTTGCAGGACTTGGAGACTAGTTGTGGAGAGGCATGGATGGCCAAGACTAGGCACGAGCGGTGCTGAGGTCAAGCGTGGTCGGGAGATGCCGAAGACGACGAGGTCTGCCAGGTGGTTGCAAGACTTGAGCGACAAGGGAGGAGGAAGCTTCCAGGAAGGCAGTGGGATGGCATTTTGGAGAAATGCGGAAAGCTGCAAAGGGAAGCTGTGTCTCTGCAAAAGCACTGGAGTGGTTGGCGCTAACGGGCAAAGCAGTGGAGCCGTCGGGTGTAACAGGTAAAGCACTGGAGCTCGTTCTCGCTAGTGGGTAAAGAGAGTGGTAAAACCCGGTGTTAGTTGGGGTTTACGGGTTTCCCCCCCGGTAGTAGAAGGCTATAAATAGAGATGGTAGAGCTCGGGTGCTCGGTGAGATTCTGATTCCCGAGTTGCTGTGTTCTTCTTTATTTGTGAGTGTGTGGTTCTCGGGATGGAGCAAGTGTGCTCATGTATCTCCCAGTTGGAGTGGCTGTAGAAACCTCCATTATCAATCATTCATCTCTCTTCCTCTATGTTGAGTTTTTGTTCTGAGAATTGTTTCATTGTTTGTGTTTGTGCTGTCACTACTTTATCCTTTCCCTATATGTCTGAGATGATGGTTTCCATTTGTGCTCTGGCTTTCTTGATCTAAGCAAGTTCTTTGCTCAAGTTCCCTTGTTTTCTTTTGCTCTGAACTGGGATCCATACTCAAGACCATTTGGTCAGGTTCTTCTCGAGAGCAGAAATTTCGATCGGGTCCTTATGCAAATGATCGTGCGCGCTCTCTCTGTCTTCGGTCGTTACTGTGTTCTTTCTTTTGTCGATCGATATTTCACTATGAAGTCTCGACTGCTCTGAAACCGCTTCAGTCACAGCAGGGAGTCGTTCGACTACACAGTAAGGTATCGACTGCTCTGGGTTTTGACCGACTCCATTACTCTTGATTAGTCACAGTTGATTTCCTCTCGGTTTCCAGCGAGCATCCATCTTCTGCCTTCATAGCTTCTGTAGCTATTGGAGAAGAAGTTGGTGAGAATACATGGGGGAGTTTTTGAAGGCATCATTCACCCCCCCTCTGTTGCGATTTCGGTCCAACAATTGGTATCAGAGCCGGTTAGCTCTAATCCATAGATCTTAATCGGTCTCAAGAGCCATGGCGACGGACAAGTACTCGACCAAGCCGCCCGTTTTCGATGGCATCGATTACCCCTTCTGGAAGAGCCGAATCGAGACATACATCCAGGCCCAGGGGTATGCCATTTGGCGGAAGGTCAAGGTACGATTCGTTGTTCCTGCCGATGAGAACATCAATGCCGGGAACATGGCTGATGTTGAGGCGAATGCAAAGGCAAGGAACATCATCATCCAGGGTTTGAGTCGTAGCGAGTTTGACCGCATATCTCACCTGTCGTCCGCCTACGACATCTGGGTGACCCTCGACGCATACCACGAGGGCACCACCCAGATCAAGACGGTTCGACAGGACCAGTTCAAGCGCGAATACAACAAATTCGAGATGCTTGCTGGTGAGTCCCTGGACGAGTGCTTTTCGCAATTTCACAAAATCTTGAGCAACCTCCGAGAGGTCGGTCTCACATACCCCGACTCGGACAATGCTCGTCAGATGCTCGCGGCACTCGATCTGCGTGTTTGGGAGATGAAAGTGACCACCATCAAAGACACGACAGACCTCTCGACCCAGACTCTTGACACGCTGTACTCGCGCCTCAAGACTCACGAGATTGACGTTGTCTCTCGTCGGTCGAAGTCACAGTCGATGGCCTTGGTCACCAATCCCGTTTCTTCTTCCGGGCCTTCTTCTGATTCTTCTTGCGGTTTCTCCCTTGATGCTCTCTGTGATATAACTGATGATCAGTTAGAGCAGCTTGCGGATGATCAGCTGGCCCTCCTAGCCCGAAGGTTTTCCCATGCCTACAAGGGTAGGACAGACAGAAAGAGAGGAGGACCCGTGATTTGCTTTGAGTGTGGTGGCCCCAACCACATTCGGGCAAACTGCCCCAAGCTGGAGAAGGGCAAGAACGACTACACCGACAAGAACCACAACAAGAAGCCGCCAGCTCAGACGCCGGGAAAGAAGAAGTTCTGCAACTTTGGCAAAGCCAAGAAGCTCTTCCACCGCGTCCTCGCCGCCTTCGATGACCTCGACCTCAGCGAGGTGGAGGGATGGAGCGACGACGACGACGGGGCGGGTGACCAAGTGCCCAAGGATGGCGGCGACGACTTCTCCGGCATGTGCTTCATGGCCCTCGAGGGCGAATTGAGCGACAGCGAGCTGTACTCCGACTCGGACGAGGTATGCCCCACCTACGACTAGCTCAATCATGCTTTTCTTAAGCTAGGTGGTTTTCATGCTAGAGCTAAGGCTAGGTGTTCTGAGTTAGAGAAGGAAGTAGATAGATTATCACGGGAGCTTACTTCACTTACATCTGCTCCCTCCCGTGATGATTGTGATACATGCTGTGCTCTGTTAGGTGACATGGAGAAACTAAGGACCTCGCATGATAGTGTGTCCTCCGAGCTTGATAGTGTTAAGATGGAGAATGTTAGTCTGCTTGCTGAATTAGAGTTGAGTAGGATGACTGTTACCCTACTTACTACTGATGAGACTACTTCTCCCACCTCATGTGAGGTTAAGGACATTGCTGCTAGAGGACCTTATACCATGCTCCTTGATCTGCCTGAGTCATATGAAAATTGCAATAATTTGAAGTTGAGTCTAAAGAAGGCAGATCATAAAATTTCTGAGTTGTATTCTTGGCTATGTGAGCCAGTTGCTTCATGTTCGAACTGTCCTAGATTAATTGCTGAACTTGAATCTGTTTCCAAGCAGTTTCAAGAAATGGTTGACCACAATAAGAAATTGGCTGATTATGCTTCTAAGGACCCTGTTAGCTCTCCATGCAAAAATTGTGATAAACTAAAAATTCACTTGATTGCATTGGAAGAAAAATGTGTGAAGCTAACTAAGGACTTATTAGAGAAGCCACAATCTTGTTGTGATGTGATTGCTGAGGAGGGGGAGAAGCCCAGGGTAAGGTAGAGATGCCTAGCGACGTGAACCAACCTGCTAGCAGTAGGACTGTCTATTCTGAGTCGGCTGTGCGTGCACAAGCCATTCGTTCCTCTGATGTTGGTTCGTCATCTGCTCCCTTACCTCCTGTTGTTCGCTCTTCCCCCTGCTCTTCTTGCACCTCTCTCTTTCGGGAGTGTCAGTACCTTATGAACACTCTCGAGAGATTTGTAGGCGGCAAAAAGAAGCTTAATCTTATTCTAGACCAATCCAAGATTTGCAAGTTCAATCAATGTCTAGGATATGATTTCTATGAGGATATGAGGAAGCATCCACCTGCTATTCTCCGACCCATCGTAGGAGGTGTGATCGAGGTTGAGCCCAGATCTGATGAGGTTAAATTCAAATCAGCGGGCTTTGTCCAAGGGATCTCTGACAGCAAGGTGATTCCACCTGTTGCTTCGGCCTCTCAGAAGGTGAAGCCTCTTCGTGCTACTTCCACCTCTCAGAAGGTGAAGTATCACTGCACCTTCTGTCAGAAGGATGGGCACTCGATCGAGAGATGCTTCAGGCGCGCCAGGATTGCGCGAAAAGACCGTGCAAAGGCACTTAGGCGTATTCAAGGTCAGCCCCAGATCCTGAGTGCACCTAAGACTAGCACGAGGTCCAGGTTTGTTTCTGACGGGTTTGAGCAGCATCGAGAACTTGGTTTTTTTGAGTCTTCTGGTTTTCGTCCTCATGCTGCTCCAGGTCGTGACTTCCGCCGTCCTGAGGGTACATCTCGTTTCCCCCGTCGAGACAGTTACCCACGGCGTGATCAGTGTGTTGCCGGTGTTCCGACTCGCTCTCCCGTAGTAGTCGGACCCCGCAACAGCTTCAGGTCTGCTCATAGACCTTCTGCTTCTTTGAGTCACGGAGAGCGTAGGGTAGATAGAGGTCAGTCGTGTTTGACTACTTCATCTACTCCACGTGTTACTCGGTATTGGGTGCCAAAATCTCTCTTGATTTATCCCAGTACTGAGACTTTACTCTCTGTTTGACTCAGGTTCGCCGGGTAGGGAATGTAACATCCCAAAATTTTATTTGCCTTTTATTTGATTTTCTGGAGTTTATTTGGATTTATCTGAATTTTATTTCAAAATCTAAGGCAAGAAAATGTATTAAAATATTTTATAAAAGCCAAAAAGAGTTTATTTTATTTTTCCTAGCCTTCCCTAAAATTTTAATTAATTTTGGAGTTTTTTTCTGGAATTAAAAATCAATTTTAAAGGTTAAAAGTATTTTATAAAATTATTAAATGCCAATCTAAAATTAAAAATATTTTTGCCAAGTCTAAAATGCCTCCAGGAATTTTTAGGAATTTTTCCTAGAATTTTTGGGCTTTAAATATTAATTTTTAAGTATTTATAAAGTTATCTAGCATTTCTGGAAATTAAAAACGAAAATTAAAACCCAAAAACCCCTCGGGCTGACACGTGGCACAGCCGGATCGCGTCCGCCCCGCCGGCCAATCTAATCTGGGCCGTCCCCATCCACTTACCCCTTCGGGTTGGATCCAACGGCCGATCCCCTTTGTGCACACGTGGCTCAAATCCGGCCGTCCGCCTCCTCCCCTCACCTCTCTCTCTCTCGCCGACATGCGGGGCCCGCCCGTCAGCTCCTTCCCCCACCTCCCCTTCTTCCTCCTCCCGCCGGCCTCCATTAACGCCCCACCCGAGCTTTTAAAGCTTCGGTTACTCCCTCTCCCGGCCGGCTATTCATGCCATTAGTGGCCCTTAAGCCGCGCGCTAGTAACCGCCCCACCTCCCGGCCGTTTTCCCTCCTTCAAGCCCCTTTACGCCACCGTTTCAAGCCGCCTCCGCCCGCCTTAACTCCGGCGAGCCGTTACCTCCTCCCCGCGCCTATAAAGCCCCTTTCCCCGAGCCGTCCTCCCCTCGTTTGCCTTCCCCGTGCGCCACCGCCTCTTTTCCCCTCCATCCCGAGCCGAATCGGCCCCGAACCGTCCGCCGCCCGTGCGAGCTCCGGCGAGGAATCACCGTCGCTCCGGTCCCTCCCGCGCCTCGCCGTCGACGCCTTCGCGACCCCTGTGCGCCGGCGACCATCTTCCCCACCTCCACCGAGCGACGCCGCCATCGGAGCCCCGTCACCGCCGAAGACCGTGCGCCGCCGCCGCCAACCTCGCCGCCGACCCGTTTCCCGCGCCTCTCGAACCTCGTGCGCAGGTGAGCCCGAACCCCCGCCTCCCCCTCTCGCCGTTGCGCATCACCGCCGCCGCCGCCGAGCGCTGGAGCGCCGGCGAGCCGCACCGCCGTCGCCGCCTTCGGCCGGCGCCGCCCCGTCAGCGCGCGCGCCCGCGTGGCAGGCCGCGTGGCGCCGCGTGGCCGCCACGTCATCGCCTGGCCGCCACCTCCTCCTTGGGCCACGTCGGCCATGGACCGAGCCCACGGTGGACCGCCCCGACCCGTGAACCCAGTCCACCGCACACCCGGCCCCACTTGTCATAGAGATAAACCCTTTTACAGTATAAAAATAATTCGGCCTAAAATTAAAATAGATGCTGACGTCATAAATGGAATTTTCAGTATAAAAATAATTCAGAAAATTAGTCTTCTTCTTTTTCTTTAGATTTAAACTTCCAAAGGCCATAACTTCTTCATTTTAACTCCGATTTAACTCGTTCAAATTTCTAAATTTTTCTAAAATCCTAAACTTTCCATTTCTGGCCTCTTTTTGAATTTTTGAGTTTTATTTGAATTTTGTTTGAATTTTTCTTTTGGTTCTTCGGGTGTAGATTACGACGAATCCGGAGAATTTTTCTTCGACGAATCGCAGCAAGACTTCGAGCAAGGCAAGTTACACCTTTGACCATGTTGATCCCAGTAATTTAAATTATTTATGTTGTTTTTAAATTATTATGCATGCGTACTTTTATTCAAACTTGTTCAAATGTGATTTAAACTTTAGTTATGCCGAATTCCTTTGTGTATGGCCAATCTTGAAATTGAACGAACATACCTTGTCACCATAGATGAAAACCTAGTTGGTACATTAGTATTGACTAGAACATTTTATAGAATTGCTTAGCCATGCTTAGATTAATTTAGGTGGGAAGAATGGTTTCACACAAAATGTTGGTTTATAAAATCTATTCTTGACTTTGGTGAGTCAAGAAAGTCTGTGAAATTTTGATGAAATAAAATGTATAAAACTTGTTTTAGACTTAGGCATTGGTATGGTGGTGGGTGCTTGCTGGCATGCGTCGTAGTTTGTTGACTCGATGTTGACTGCCAGGCACAAGGGGTAAGCGGGTAGGCCTAAGTCAAGTTAAGGACCGGTCTGTGAACTACTAATACAAAGTCACACCGTACTACCACAAGTCTGGTATGGGACAGACCTAGCTAAGTAATTTGTGAAGTTCCATTTTAGTTTCGCTATAGGCTGAATGTGAGCGTGGCGTAGGCCATGAGAAGCCTCACATGGCACAAGAGGGGGCTCCAACATGTGGATTCATGTTGTGGTGAAACCTTAGTGGCGGCGTAGCTAATTTGGTAATGGAACATTGGAACTGCCTTGTCATGATCTCCTCGGCCGCACACCTAAGGAAGTGTGTTAATCCGGTGGCAAAACGGGAGACATGTCTTGTGGGTAAAGTTGTACACCTCTGCAGAGTAACAAACTATCCTGGATAGCCGTGTCCACGGTCAAGGACATGCTTAGTATGGAAACTTGTGAATCTTTTGGAAAGATGGTCCGGGTGGGATACCCGTGGTTAGGTTAGTGTTAGGTTGTTGCCTGCACTAACGTTATTATTTTGTTAAATCTTGTTTCTATTTACTGTATCAACTTCAGCTTTTGCACTTACGTTATTGTATTTAATTCAATAATGCTGTTTATGCAAATGAACCACATTATGCCTTCCTTTGTAACCCCTTATGCATGCATCAAATCTGTTATATCTCCTGGTGTAACTTGTGGAGTACTTTATGTGCTCACCTTGCTATAAACAATGTTGCCAGAGGACGACGACGTCAACTATGTTGAGGATTGCGACGAATAGGCCACGTCTTACAGTCAATTCGCCTTGTGGGAAGGCTGGATGGGCTGCCACTATCTTTATGTTTCCGCTGTTATCTTTCCGCTATTTACTTTTATGTTTGGCCATGAAGCCACCTTATTGTAAACTTTGCCATAAGGCCCGTACTTTTGCTTTATAATAAAGTTTGGTTATCATGCATGATATGTATCCCTGTTTAATCTGTGTGCACTAGCTTTTCCTGGGATAGTGCGAATAACACAGAGGGTTCTGGAGTTGTTGCTCCGGGTCCCAACTGAGATGGTATCAGAGCATGTTGACCCTAAGACGTGACCGTAGGTAGAATAGAATGGATGACCTTAAGGATTTATTTTCTAAAAATATATATATAATAAGAACATCCTTCTACCTCTTATCTGCTTCATCCTTTCACTTGTCTATTTCTTTTCAAAATTCAAATATGCATAATTGATGACTAACTCCTTTTCTTTTTCAAAATTGTAGATGGCTGAACGTCCTACCACAGCCAGCCATGGAATCCTAGCTGGACACCTAGCTGACTGCCTTTGGGATCTCCTTCAAGAGTTGGGTGTTACGGCACGCCCCGTGTACCAAGGATATCTGGGAACCTATGGAGATCAAGAACGTTGGAGAGTGGAGGTGCTGATCTACGCCAACGTGGGAGATGAAGAAGCATGTCACACTTTTGATGCTCCTATACCCCGGGACACCTTCTTCAACGGAGTCCAAGACGCAGCTCGTGAAGCAATTCGGCAGATGAGGGACATCTACGCCCAAGAACTTCAACGCACCACATTCCGATACTTCCCCAGCAAGTACCCTGCCAGCTCCAGCAGCGTCTTCTCCTCGACAGAATTTGAGAGTAACCCTCGGCTCGTTCAGCAGGTGCAGTACACCAAGTCCTTGGACTATGTGTACCAAGACACCTTGAAGGAGTTGAGTCTCATGGCGCAGCGACTCCGCGAAGCAGAAGAAGAATTAGCCAAGTATCGTGTAGAAGATGAGGGTTCTTCTGTTACAGGACCACCCCCAAAGAAGCTTAAAATCCAGCCTTCTACTAGTAGTAGCACCAGCCCATAGAAACCATAGTTTAAAGTTATAGAACGATACTTGTGAGCTGTTATTCCTTTGTCAACAGCCTCAAGGTTATATTCAATAAAATAATATGTTTGGTTGCTCCTTGAAATTTTGTTGTATTTCTTGTTTCGTGGTGGGAATGTTACATAGACCTTCTCCTAGTTCTCCTCTTTCTTTCCTCTAAATCTAGAAGAATCTGGCAGATGGTGAACACAAGGAGGAATGTCAACGACAACACCAACAACACCGGAGCGCAAGGAAGTCAGTCTGTCCCCATCCCTCCTCCTCCGCCAGCAGCTGGACCCGACTGGGCTCAAATGATGGCAAATCAAAATCAGTTGATTCAACTATTAGCTCAAGCTATCAACAACCCTGCTCAGCAAGCTCCTCAGCCACCAGCTCAAGCTCCTCAAAACCGGATGTCAGAGTTTTTGAGGATAAGGCCTCCAACCTTCTCAAGCAGTGCCGAGCCAATGGATGCTGATGATTGGCTCCGCGTGATAGGCAAGAAGTTGGATATTCTGCAATGCACTGATCGAGAAAGGGTCTTGTTTGCTTCTCACCAGCTTAATGGACCTGCATCCGAGTGGTGGGATACCTTGATTGCTTCTCATGCCAACCCTCAGGCCATTTCATGGAATGAGTTTGTTCAGAGTTTCCGCAAGGCTCATATTCCATCTGGCACCATTACCCTGAAGAAGAAGGAATTCAGAGCTCTGCGCCAAGGAAGCCGCACAGTGAATGAGTACCTGCAAAAGTTCAATCAATTGGCGCGCTATGCACCAGAAGATGTGGCTACCGATGAAGCCAAGCAAGAAAGATTTTTGGAGGGCCTGAATGACAATATTTCTGTCCAATTGATATCAAGTGACTATGCGGATTTTCATCAGTTGGTTAGCAAAGCCATTCGCCAGGAGGGCAAGTTTGTAGAGATGGAAAACCGGAAGAGAAGGATGGCCACGCAAAAGGCTAACCCTGGAGGTTTTCCCAAGCCCCGTAGTAACTCACCTCAGGTTGGGCAGTTCAAGCCGCACTCCAGCAACTTCAAGCCTCAATCAAGCAACTTCAAGCCTCAATCAAGCAACTTCAAGCCAGCAGCTAACCGGCCAACTTTCCAAGTCAACCGCCCCAAACGTCAGGCAGCTTCCGTTCCTCCTCCCGGTGGTCAAGCTCAGAAGAATACTACTGCATCTGATGGAGTGACCTATTTCTATTGCAAGGAAACAGGGCATTATGCCAAGTCTTGCCCTAAGAAGCTTCAAGCTGCAGCTAATGCAAATGCTTCGGGAGGTCAGAATCAAGGTCAGCAGTTCAAGAAGCCAGAAAACTATGTTAAGGGACGTGTGAACCACATCACCGCTGAAGAAGCTCAGGCTGCACCAGACGTCGTACTGGGTATGTTTCTTGTAAACTCAGTGCCAGCTTCAGTTCTTTTTGATTCCGGAGCTTCCCATTCTTTTATTTCCTTGGATTTTGTGGTTAAGAATGGGTTGGGTATGGTTTCTCTTAGTACACCCATGATAGTTCTCTCCCCTGGAGCAGAAATGAGAACAAGGACCTTGTGTCCGAGAATAGAGTTAATCATAAATGGAGTTTTGTTCCTAGCGGACTTAATAGTATTGGAATCTCAGGGATTGGATGTAATTCTTGGTATGAACTGGTTAGCCAAGAACAATGGTCAGATTAATTGTGTTACCCGATCTATAACCCTCACCAATGATCAAGGGATAGAAGTGAACTTTTCCCCTGAAACCCCTGCAGAAGGAGATTGTGTTCTCACTCATCTCCAAGTACAAGAAGAAATACCTGTAGTACGGGAATACCCAGATGTATTTCCGGAGGATTTACCAGGGATGCCACCAGATAGGGAAATCGAGTTTGTGATTGACCTAGTCCCCGACACTGCCCCAATTTCCAAGAGACCTTACCGTATGCCAGCTAATGAGTTAGCCGAGTTGAAGAAGCAGATTCAAGAATTGGAGGATAAAGGGTATATTCGTCCAAGTTCTTCCCCTTGGGGTGCACCTGTTTTGTTCGTTAAGAAAAAGGATGGAAGCATGAGAATGTGCGTGGATTACAGAGCGCTTAATGAGGTTACTATCAAGAACAAATACCCGTTGCCAGGATCGATGATCTGTTCGATCAACTGAAGGGAGCCAGTGTCTTCTCCAAGATCGATTTGAGATCAGGATATCACCAGTTGAAGATCCGTGCAGAGGATATCCCTAAGACTGCATTCTCTACCCGTTATGGACATTATGAGTTCACTGTCATGTCCTTTGGACTAACAAATGCGCCTGCTTACTTTATGAGCATGATGCATAGTGTATTCATGGAGTATTTAGATAAGTTTGTTGTAATCTTCATAGATGACATTCTTATCTATTCCAAGGATGAAGAAGAACATGAGATTCATCTTCGGATAACCCTGGGAAAGCTTAGAGAGCATCAGCTTTATGCCAAATTCAGTAAATGCGAATTTTGGCTAAAGGAGGTTGCTTTTCTTGGTCATATTGTGACAGCCGAAGGAATTGCAGTGGATCCCTCCAAGGTGCAAGCCGTAATGGAATGGCAGCCACCCAAGTCAGTAACAGAAGTCAGAAGTTTCCTTGGACTTGCTGGTTATTATCGACGCTTCATAGCAGGATTTTCAGAGTTAGCCAAGCCCATGACTCAGCTTTTGAAGAAAGAAAAGAAGTTTGAATGGACGAAAGCCTGTGAGCAGAGTTTCCAGACTCTCAAGAATAAGCTAGTTTCAGCCCCAGTGCTTATCCTTCCGGATGTGCATAAGGATTTTGAAGTTTTCTGTGACGCGTCCCGTCAAGGTTTGGGATGTGTTCTTATGCAAGAAGGCAGAGTGGTAGCCTATGCATCACGCCAGCTAAGACCACATGAGGGTAATTATCCTACTCATGACTTGGAACTAGCAGCCGTAGTGCATGCTTTGAAGATCTGGCGTCATTACCTCATCGGTAATCGTTGTGAAGTATACACAGATCACAAGAGTTTGAAATATATTTTCACTCAAGCAGAACTCAACCTAAGGCAGTGCAGATGGTTAGAGTTGATCAAGGATTATAATATTGGAATACATTATCATCCCGGCAAAGCAAATGTCGTGGTAGATGCGCTAAGCAGAAGGTCTTATGCAAACAGTGTGTTGTCAAAAGAAGATCAGATCCGACTTCAGGAAGGAATCTCCCGTTTAAGTATAAACCCGGTGAATCAAGGTTTTCTCTCAGCCCTAGAGATTCAACCTGCTTTACCTGATCAAATCAAGGAAGCCCAAATGGTGGATGAAGATATTCAAGAAATCAGGAAAAATATGAGAAGAGGCAAAGCGCCAGGATTCAGTGAAGATGAGAATGGGACGGTATGGTTTGAAAACCGTATTTGTGTGCCCAATAATCAAGGGATCAAGAAAGCGATTTTGCAAGAAGCCCATGAAACTCCATATTCAATTCACCCAGGTCGTACCAAGATGTACCAAGACCTTAGGGAAAGATACTGGTGGGTTAGTATGAAAAGGGAAATTGCAGAGTAGAAGATTTACTCTCTGTTTGACTCAGGTTCGCCGGGTAGGGAAGGAGAAGGTTTGGCTTGTAGACTCCGATTGTTCTCGTCATATGACCGGAGACTCCCGTTGGTTCTCCTCCCTAGCCCGCGCTCCAGGTGATGAGACGATCACCTTTGGAGACGCTTCGTCTGGGCGCGTCATCGCCAAAGGTACTGTGCATGTTAATGCTTCTTTTATTCTTAAGGATGTTGCCTTGGTTAGTAAGCTGCAGTACGATTTGCTTTCCGTTTCTCAGCTTACCGATGACGGTTTCGAGGTGAGCTTCAAGAAAAAACGCTTGCAAAATTCTTGATTCTTCGGGTAGTCTGGTTTGCGGGATTTCTCGTTATGGGAGGATCTTTCGTGCTGATTTTTCTGATTCTTCTGGTGATCCTCTCCGGTGTTTGGTTGCCTCAGAGTCCCGTGATTTGACCTTCTGGCATAGGAGACTTGGTCATATTGGATTTGACCATTTGACCCGAGTTAGCGGCCACGACCTCATTTGTGGTCTGCCGAAGCTCAAAATGGTCAAAGATCTTGTTTGTGCTCCATGCCGGCACGGCAAGATGGTTGCCGCTTCACATCCTCCGGTCACTGTGACCATGACTGACGCACCAGGACAGCTGCTCCATATGGACACTGTTGGACCAGCTCGAGTGCAGTCAGCCGGAGGGAAGTGGTATGTACTTGTTGTGGTCGATGACTATTCGAGATTTTCTTGGGTGTTTTTTTAGCCTCGAAGGATAAGACATTTTCACATTTCTGAGGACTTTTTAGTAGGCTTTCTGTTGAGCTCCCGGGTGCCTTACGAGCGATCCGAAGTGACAATGGCACGGAGTTCAAGAATTCCTACTTTGAGAGTTTCTGTGGTGAGACAGGTGTAGAGCACCAGTTCTCTTCTCCGCACGTCCCACAACAAAATGGCGTTGTGGAGAGGAAGAACCGTACCTTGGTCGAGATGGTTAGGACGATGCTTGATGAGTACTCTACACCGCGGAAGTTTTGGGCTGAGGCTATAGCCACCGCGTGCCATGTCTCAAATCGAGTCTTTCTTAGGGCACACTTGCACCGTACTTCTTATGAGTTGAGATACGGGCGAAAGCCCAGCATCTCTCATTTTTGTGTGTTTGGTTGCAAGTGCTTCATTTTGAAGTCCGGGAACCTAGACAAGTTCGAGTCACGCTCTTGTGATGGGATCTTTCTAGGTTACTCGCCTTCTTCGCGGGCTTATAGGGTCTGGAACTGCGAGTCTAGTAAACTGGTAGAGACCTGTGATGTGACCTTTGACGAGGCCAGTCCGGGGACTAAGCCCGATATCTCAGGTTCTTTAGAGCAGTCCGATCCCATCTTTGTGGATGATGAGGACGATGGAGATGAGGGTTGTCCACCCGATCCAGTCCCTCATCCACCCCTTGAGGTGCCTTCTTCCACCGCACCTCGAGGTGATCAGCCCATGCCTTCTGCTTCTTCTGGAGCTAGTGGCTCTGTTCCTACCTCATCTGCACATGAGGTAGAGGCCACTTCTTCATCTCATCTTGGACCTCCTAGACATATCCAAAAAGCTCATCCTTCTGAGCAGATTATTGGAGACCTGTTTGAGCGAGTCACTCGTTCAAAATTTGGCGTGTCTCAAATCTGTCTCCATTCTGCCTTTGTTGCCTCCTTTGAGCCCAAAGACGTTTGTCATGCTCTATCTGACGAGTCTTGGGTCAATGCCATGCATGAGGAGCTTGAAAATTTCGAAAGAAACAAGGTCTGATCGCTTGTCGAACCCCCTCGAGGTCACCATGTCATTGGGACTAAGTGGGTGTTCAAGAACAAGCAGAGTGAGGATGGGGTAGTCATTCGAAACAAGGCTAGACTAGTAGCTCAGGGCTTTTCTCTGGTCGTGGGTCTTGATTTTGAGGAGACCTTTGCCCCTGTAGCTAGACTTGAAGCCATTAGAATCCTGCTTGCCTTTGCAGCTTCTAAGGGTTTCAAGCTTTACCAGATGGATGTCAAGAGTGCCTTCCTTAATGGAGTCATTGAGGAAGAAGTCTACGTCAGACAGCCTCCAGGTTTCGAAAACCCCAAATACCCAAACCATGTCTTCAAGCTTTCCAAAGCTTTGTATGGACTTAAGCAAGCCCCTCGAGCTTGGTATGAGAGGCTTAAGTCCTACTTGCTAAGTCATGGGTTTAAAATGGGTAAAGTAGACAAGACCTTGTTCATCCGCCGTCATGGCAATGACCTTCTGCTTGTCCAGATTTATGTGGATGACATCATCTTTGGCGGCTCTTCCCATACTCTGGTTTCACAGTTCTCGGATGTCATGAGCACCGAGTTTGAGATGAGTATGATGGGTGAGTTGACCTTCTTCCTTGGCTTCCAGATCAAGCAGACTCAGGAGGGTACATTTCTTCATCAGGGAAAGTACACTCGTGACCTCCTAAGACGCTTCGACATGAGTGATGGTAAGCCTGTGTCGACTCCCATGGCTTCTACAGCCTATCTTGACCCAGATGAGGATGGCGAGCCAGTTGATCAGAAGGAGTATCGCAGCATGATTGGCTCCCTCTTGTACCTCACTGTCTCGAGACCAGACATACATTTTTCTGTGTGTCTGTGCGCTCGTTTTCAAGCTTCTCCTCGCGTTTCTCACCGCCAGGCGGTGAAGCGCATCTTTCGGTACCTACGAGCTACTATTGACTACGGTATCTGGTACTCTTCCTCATCCTGTCTTTCCTTGAGAGCCTTCTCGGACGCAGACTTCGCTGGCTGTAGGATAGATAGGAAGAGCACTTCTGGCACCTGCCAATTTATTGGCACTTCTCTTGTTTCCTGGTCTTCAAGGAAGCAATCCAGTGTTGCACAGTCCACCGCAGAGGCCGAGTACGTAGCTGCCGCCAGTTGCTGCAGCCAGGTGCTTTGGATGGCTTCGACCCTGCGGGACTTTGGGTTGGTTATCGACAGTGTTCCACTCTTTTGTGATAACACTTCTGCGATTAACATTGCTAAGAACCCAGTTCAACACTCCCGGACCAAGCACATTGACATTCGCTTCCACTTCCTTAGAGACCATGTAGAGAAGGGCGATATAGTGCTCCAGTTTGTGGAGAGCGACCATCAGTTGGCTGACATCTTCACCAAGCCTTTGGATAGTTCGAGGTTTTCAGCTCTGCGGGGAGAGCTTGGGGTAGTTTGTCGTTATGGACTGTAGTGAGGGGAGTTTGGTGCTTTACTGTTTTACCCTATATATTATGCTCTTACTCCTTACTGTTGCATTGCATTTTGAGTGCTTTTGGGGTTAGTCCTTCTAGCATAGGTTAGAGTGCTTCTCTTGTCTAGTTGCTTAGACTTCTTACTCTTATCTTGTGCTTCCAGGATGCTCCTTATTAGGTTTTCTTTGCCAGCTTCTCGATTTTATTGCTTTGGTTCAGGGGAAGTTCATTTGGGAGCTTCTGGAGCTTAATATTGACTTAACTCAACTTGAACTAAAAGTTGCATCTCATGTTGAGGGGGAGTTGGATTTTATTGCATTTCAGCATTCTGCATTGTAATATAACTACATTGAGCCTTGATTATTATCCTGTTATGACATGTTCTCAATGCTTTACACCTTGCCATGATTTGTGTTGATATGCTAGATTTATCATGACTTCATATGTGTAGACTAGCTTTTGCCATGATAAGTAATTTCAAATTGCTCAACTTGAATTAAAATTTGTCATGCTAGCTTTTGAGTTTAGTCTTTCTTGAGCTATCCCTTTATGATTCATGCCATGTCAAATAGATTGAGTAGAGCGTTGAATCTCTATTGAGCCTTAGATTGAGCTATTTTAGTCTCTTGATGTAGCATGAGGTAGTACAACATGTTTACAAAGAAAAATGATCTCTTTTGTGCGAAAAAACTGATTTCACCAATTCTTTCTCATGAGACGGCTTGCCATTGCACTAGGCATGAACTCAGGGGGAGTTTTGGATGACCTAGACTATCTTCTTAAGCTTATCACTTGGAGTAGTCGCATAAGGCTTGAGATCTAGCACAAAACAAAAAAATTGGGTTGGAAACGACCATATGCTTTCAAAAGACAATGTTTTATGTGCTCAATTTGCTTAAACTACAAAAAGAACTAAGTACTTGAACCAATGTTTCATTCTTGAGCATAGCACTCTATTTGGTCTCAATTGTAGCTTCTTAGTTCAGCTTAGCTTATTGACATGGCCTGCATCATCCTTGGATGTCTCTAGTTAGACTTTGCTTGTTGATGACTTGACATGCTCATAAAATGCATTACATTTCAGATCGTCATCTATGTGTTCTAGCTAGGATATACATATCTTGTCATGATCTAGATAGCCTTTTATTGAGTTATGGCTTGGTGTATTACATTATGGTCATTATGGATAATTCTCATGGCTCTAAATGCTTAGAATAATCAAACTTCAGCCATCTCATCCGTTGACATGTCATATTCTCTCCTTTGCATTCTTGATGTGTTATTGCCAAAAGGGGGAGAATAGTGGTAGAAAAAGCCATTTTTGGAGCTTTGAGGAAAACTTGTTCTTTCGTTTGCTCCTTGTGTCGACATGGTCATTAGCTTCATATTCCTTCTTTGGATCATGTTGGTTTCTTCAAACTCAAACTCAACATCTCGCTTTTTCTGGGTTTGTCAATATACTCATCAAGGGGGAGATTGAGAGACCATGTGGAGGTGTCCTCATGTTTGTGATGAGTTATTGACACTTGGTTTGTGATTGAGTTTGATTTGAGCGTTTCCTGCTAAGTCGTAGCCTTAAAAATGTTCGGAATCGCTTTCTGTGCAAAGTCGTAGCTTCTGGCCGTTGTCGTAGGCTCGTTCGACCACTTTGGTCGTGGTCGGAAGCCTGCCGGGCAGGTTACGACCACGTTGTCGTCAATCGGGAGCCAGGCGAGTCATTTACGACCACACAGTCGAAGGTCGGAAGTCTCCCAACTCCTTTACGACCACGTTGGCCGTCGTCGTAGGCCAATATGACCATGTTGGTCGTGGTCGAAACAGGTTACGACCACGTTACTGCGAGAGGTAGTCGGAGGTCGAGACTTCGACCACTGTGGTCGGTAGTCGGCAGATCTCGACTTCGACCACGTGGGAAGTCGAAGCGACTGCGACCACATTGTGAAGCGGTCGTATGCGGTCGGCTGCGGGCGTAGGACAGTTGGCCGTGGTCGGATGTGCTCTCAAGCGCCCCGGTGCGGTCGAAAAGGGTCTTGACCACTGTAGAACTCGTTGTACGTGGTCGGAAGGTGTTTCGATCATGCGCTAAACGGTCGGAAGTCCCCGGGAGGGTTGAACGTGGTCGTAGACATCTAGTAACCGGTCGTATGACCTCCAGGATAGGTCGTTTCACCTGAGAATCGGTCGTATCAACTCCTGGGCTAGTCGTCTTGACCTGGAGAGCGGTCGTAGGTCATGTGCATGAATGCTTAAGTGTTTTCGACCGGTCATAATGGGTGTACGACTTTGTGGAACATGGTTTGAGTTCTGTTTTTCTTATGCAAATGTTTATACACAATGTTTTGTGCGGTACTATGAATGTATGCTTGTCTGTGATGGTTTGCAGGACTTGGAGACTAGTTGTGGAGAGGCATGGATGGCCAAGACTAGGCACGAGCGGTGCTGAGGTCAAGCGTGGTCGGGAGATGCCGAAGACGACGAGGTCTGCCAGGTGGTTGCAAGACTTGAGCGACAAGGGAGGAGGAAGCTTCCAGGAAGGCAGTGGGATGGCATTTTGGAGAAATGCGGAAAGCTGCAAAGGGAAGCTGTGTCTCTGCAAAAGCACTGGAGTGGTTGGCGCTAACGGGCAAAGCAGTGGAGCCGTCGGGTGTAACAGGTAAAGCACTGGAGCTCGTTCTCGCTAGTGGGTAAAGAGAGTGGTAAAACCCGGTGTTAGTTGGGGTTTACGGGTTTCCCCCCCGGTAGTAGAAGGCTATAAATAGAGAGGGTAGAGCTCGGGTGCTCGGTGAGATTCTGATTCCCGAGTTGCTGTGTTCTTCTTTATTTGTGAGTGTGTGGTTCTCGGGATGGAGCAAGTGTGCTCATGTATCTCCCAGTTGGAGTGGCTGTAGAAACCTCCATTATCAATCATTCATCTCTCTTCCTCTATGTTGAGTTTTTGTTCTGAGAATTGTTTGATTGTTTTTGTTTGTGCTGTCACTGCTTTATCCTTTCCCTATATGTCTGAGATGATGGTTTCCATTTGTGCTCTGGCTTTCTTGATCTAAGCAAGTTCTTTGCTCAAGTTCCCTTGTTTTCTTCTGCTCTGAACTGGGATCCATACTCAAGACCATTTGGTCAGGTTCTTCTCGAGAGCAGAAATTTCGATCGGGTCCTTATGCAAATGATCATGCGCGCTCTCTCTATCTTCGGTCGTTACTGTGTTCTTTCTTTTGTCGATCGATATTTCACTATGAAGTCTCGACTGCTCTGAAACCGCTTCAGCCACAGCAGGGAGTCGTTCAACTACACAGTAAGGTATCGACTGCTCTGGGTTTTGACCGACTCCATCACTCTTGATTAGTCACAGTTGATTTCCTCTCGGTTTCCAGCGAGCATCCATCTTCTGCCTTCATAGCTTCTGTAGCTATTGGAGAAGAAGTTGGTGAGAATACATGGGGGAGTTTTTGAAGGCATCATTCACCCCTCCTTTGTTGCGATTTCGGTCCAACAATTGGTATCAGAGCCGGTTAGCTCTAATCCATAGATCTTAACCGGTCTCAAGAGCCATGGCGACGGACAAGTACTCGACCAAGCCGCCCGTTTTCGATGGCATCGATTACCCCTTCTGGAAGAGCCGAATGGAGACATACATCCAGGCCCAGGGGTATGCCATTTGGCAGAAGGTCAAGGTACGATTCGTTGTTCCTGCCGATGAGAACATCAATGCCGGGAACATGGCTGATGTTGAGGCAAATGCAAAGGCAAGGAACATCATCATCCAGGGTTTGAGTCGTAGCGAGTTTGACAGCATATCTCACCTGTCGTCCGCCTACGACATCTGGGTGACCCTCGACGCATACCACGAGGGCACCACCCAGATCAAGACGGTTCGACAGGACCAGTTCAAGCGCGAATACAACAAATTCGAGATGCTTGCTGGTGAGTCCCTGGACGAGTGCTTTTCGCGATTTCACAAAATCTTGAGCCACCTCCGAGAGGTTGGTCTCACATACCCCGACTCGGACAATGCTCGTCAGATGCTCGTGGCACTCGATCTGCGTGTTTGGGAGATGAAAGTGACCACCATCAAAGACACGACAGACCTCTCGACCCAGACTCTTGACATGCTGTACTCGCGCCTCAAGACTCACGAGATTGACGTTGTCTCTCGTCGGTCGAAGTCACAGTCGATGACCTTGGTCACCAATCCCGTTTCTTCTTCCGGGCCTTCTTTTGATTCTTCTTGCGGTTTCTCCCTTGCTGCTCTCTGTGATATAACTGATGATCAGTTAGAGCAGCTTGCGGATGATCAGCTAGCCCTCCTAGCCCGAAGGTTTTCCCATGCCTACAAGGGTAGGACAGACAGAAAGAGAGGAGGACCCGTGATTTGCTTTGAGTGTGGTGGCCCCAACCACATTTGGGCAAACTGCCCCAAGCTGGAGAAGGGCAAGAACGACTACACCGACAAGAACCACAACAAGAAGCCTCCAGCTTAGACGCTGGGAAAGAAGAAGTTCTGCAATTTTGGCAAAGCCAAGAAGCTCTTCCACCGCGTCCTCACCGCCTTCGACGACCTCGACCTCAGCGAGGTGGAGGGATGGAGCGACGATGACGGGGCGGGTGACCAAGTGCCCAAGGATGGCGGCGACGACTTCTCCGGCATGTGCTTCATGGCCCTTGAGGGCGAACTGAGCGACAGCGAGCTGTACTCCGACTCGGACGAGGTATGCCCCACCTACGACTAGCTCAATCATGCTTTTCTTAAGCTAGGTGGTTTTCATGCTAGAGCTGAGGCTAGGTGTTCTGAGTTAAAGAAGGAAGTAGATAGATTATCACGGGAGCTTACTTCACTTACATCTGCTCCCTCCCGTGATGATTGTGATACATGCTGTGCTCTGTTAGGTGACATGGAGAAACTAAGGACCTCGCATGATAGTGTGTCCTCCGAGCTTGATAGTGTTAAGATGGAGAATGTTAGTCTGCTTGCTGAATTAGAGTTGAGTAGGATGACTGTTACCCTACTTACTACTGATGAGACTACTTCTCCCACCTCATGTGAGGTTAAGGACATTGCTGCTAGAGGACCTTATACCATGCTCCTTGATCTGCCTGAGTCATGTGAAAATTGCAATAATTTGAAGTTGAATCTAAAGAAGGCAGATCATAAAATTTCTGAGTTGTATTCTTGGCTATGTGAGCCAGTTGCTTCATGTTCGAACTGTCCTAGATTAACTACTGAACTTGAATCTGTTTCCAAGCAGTTTCAAGAAATGGTTGACCACAATAAGAAATTGGCTGATTATGCTTCTAAGGACCCTGTTAGCTCTCCATGCAAAAATTGTGATAAACTAAAAATTCACTTGATTGCATTGGAAGAAAAATGTGTGAAGCTAACTAAGGACTTATTAGAGAAGCCACAATCTTGTTGTGATGTGATTGCTGAGGAGGGGGGGAAGCCCAGGGTAAGGTAGAGACGCCTAGTGACGTGAACCAACCTGCTAGCAGTAGGACTGTCTATTCTGAGTCGGCTGTGCGTGCACAAGCCATTCGTTCCTCTGATGTTGGTTCGTCATCTGCTTCCTTACCTCCTGTTGTTCGCTCTTCCCCTGCTCTTCTTGCACCTCTCTCTTTCGGGAGTGTCAGTACCTTATGAACACTCTCGAGAGATTTGTAGGCGGCAAAAAGAAGCTTAATCTTATTCTAGACCAATCCAAGATTTGCAAGTTCAATCAATGTCTAGGATATGATTTCTATGAGGATATGAGGAAGCATCCACCTGCTATTCTCCGACCCATCGTAGGAGGTGTGATCGAGGTTGAGCCCAGATCTGATGAGGTTAAATTCAAATCAGCGGGCTTTGTCCAAGGGATCTCTGACAGCAAGGTGATTCCACCTGTTGCTTCGGCCTCTCAGAAGGTGAAGCCTCTTCGTGCTACTTCCACCTCTCAGAAGGTGAAGTACCACTGCACCTTCTGTCAGAAGGATGGGCACTCGATCGAGAGATGCTTCAGGCGCGCCAGGATTGCGCGAAAAGACCGTGCAAAGGCACTTAGGCGTATTCAGGGTCAGCCCCAGATCCTGAGTGCACCTAAGACTAGCACGAGGTCCAGGTTTGTTTCTGACGGGTTTGAGCAGCATCGAGAACTTGGTTTTTTTGAGTCTGCTGGTTTTCGTCCTCATGCTGCTCCAGGTCGTGACTTCCGCCGTCCTGAGGGTACATCTCGTTTCCCCCGTCGAGACAGTTACCCACGGCATGATCAGTGTGTTGCCGGTGTTCCGACTCGCTCTCCCGTAGTAGTCGTACCCCGCAACAGCTTCAGGTCTGCTCATAGACCTTCTGCTTCTTTGAGTCACGGAGAGCGTAGTGTAGATAGAGGTCAGTCGTGTTTGACTACTTCATCTGCTCCACGTGTTACTCGGTATTGGGTGCCAAAATCTCTCTTGATTTATCCCAGTACTGAGACTTTACTCTCTGTTTGACTCAGGTTCGCCGGGTAGGGAAGGAGAAGGTTTGGCTTGTAGACTCCGGTTGTTCTCGTCATATGTCTGAGATGATGGTTTCCATTTGTGCTCTGGCTTTCTTGATCTAAAAAAGTTCTTTGCTCAAGTTCCCTTGTTTTCTTCTGCTCTGAACTGGGATCCATACTCAAGACCATTTGGTCAGGTTCTTCTCGAGAGTAGAAATTTCGATCGGGTCCTTGTGCAAATGATCGTGCGCGCTCTCTCTGTCTTCGGTCGTTACTGTGTTCTTTCTTTTGTCGATCGATATTTCACTATGAAGTCTCGACTGCTCTGAAACTGCTTCAGTCACAGCAGGGAGTCGTTCGACTACACAGTAAGGTATCGACTGCTCTGGGTTTTGACCGACTCCATCATTCTTGATTATTCACAGTTGATTTCCTCTCGGTTTCCAGCGAGCATCCATCTTCTGCCTTCATAGCTTCTGTAGCTATTGGAGAAGAAGTTGGTGTGAATACTTGGGGGAGTTTTTGAAGGCATCATTCATCCCCCCTCTGTTGCCATTTCGGTCCAACACTCCTGCATGTAGTCCAAGTCTTTTGGAGTTTGTTTTGCTTTCTCTTTAGTGGGTGAGAGCTATTGGAGAGCACAGAGAGTTGTCCCCTTCGTGTATGTGAGTTCTTGAGGGACAGGGACTTGGGTTCTTGATTTCTGTAAGCATGTATGGGGTTGTAGGGATGGTATGAGCTGATACTCTATGTAATCATGTATCTCTCTTCCTCATTATCAATCCAAGATGGTTTTGTTTGAGTTTGATTGAGTCCCAGGCTCTCTGTTGCTTATTTTTCCTTCGATGCCTTCTATGTGTGATTTTTGACTTTTTGAGATTTGAGTTGTTTCTTGCTGGGAAGACCCAAAATGGGTTGCTCTATGTTGGGATGATACCTCAAGATCATTTGATCAGTTAGAATCCCAAGAGCTCATTTTTTATTCCAGATTTTGTTTCTTGAGCTCCTCTGTTCTTACTTTCATTTCTAGGGTTTTGGTGAGAATCTCGATTCCCATCATGAGATGGCATGAAACTTGGTGTCTAAAGTCCAGATGCTATTAATTAGCTATTTCCAAAGTTTCATGGCCAAAGGATCAAAGATTGGGGAGTAATTTGGGTTTTGGCTCAGCTCTTGCAAGATTTCAGATTTTTTCCATAATCTGAAATTCTTGTTCTTAAGGTTGACTTCTTTGGTTTCTAGAGCCCCCTTGCTATTTGGTTTGTTGCTGAGTTGCTCTGGGGTGAAAAGTTTGGGAGCAAAACCCTCAATTCCTCAGTCTTTGAAGATCTGAATTTTTGCCCGAAGTTCAGATTTCTTAGTCTGCTCTCGGGTTGCCTGGACCAGGGGAGCGGTCAGACCGGAGGTGTAAGACCGGTCAGACCAGCTCATCATGGGCGGTCAGACCGGCGGCTAGAGAGCAGTCTGACCGGCCTATATAAGGCGGTCTGACCGGCCCCCTGTTCAGCCTGTGTTGCTTGCTATTGTTGATGAGTTTTGCCCCTTTTGCTTCCTTGTTTGCAGTGCTAATTTCCTATGAGTGCTCAGGTTTCCAGAGAGCATTTCTCACCTTCTTCTTCATAGCATTGGTTGCTATTGGAGAAAGATTAAGGTGTGTACTTGTAGGGGGATTTTTAAAAGAGCGACATTCACCCCCCCTCTGTCGCCATTTCGGTCCAACAATAGGGCAGTCAGCAAAATCTACGAACATCGATTGCAAAGTCACCGACTATCGACCAGAAAATCCTACGACTATCGCGTAAGACTAGCAAAGCCCACGACTAACAAAAGTACTATAGCTATGATTACCTCATGGTTGATCTGTCATGGTCAAAGTCAAATTGCTATGGTCGAAGTCATGTTGCCATGATCGAAGTCGTGTGTCGTGGTCAAAGTCGCATTACCATGGTCGTAGTTGTGTTGTCGTGGTCAAAATCGTGCGTGGTCGTAAACAACAACCGTGGTCGAAAAGCCGTGACAGCCATTGTCGTAAAGCCATGCGTGGTCGTAAATGACTCTGTGGTCATAAACCATTCATGGACAAAGTTTGCCGTGGTCATAACCTAGACGTGGTTGGAGCCAGCCGTGGTCATAAAGTGTTGAAGGCAGCCATGGTCAAAAAGCGTTGAAGCTGGCCATAGTTGAAAATCATTGAAGCCAGCTGAAGCACTTGAAGAAGGAAAAACCACTTGGAAAGAACCAAAACTGACCTATATAAAGGAGCCTTCAGCATCGGTGCATCCCACACCACTCCCATTTCTTCTCTTGAGCACTCGAGTGCCTCCTTGCCGTAAGCTTGCCGAGTGGTCTTCCCTTGGCTGAGCATCTTCGCCACTAGGAGCGCCATCACACCAGGAGTCGACCACCACCACCGCCTCCTCCACACCACTGACTGCCTCCACTCATTATCAGCCTCTGCATTAGGTATAAAAGAACCCTTGGCATCTCCTCTCTCTTACACCCTTTTGACCACATTCAACCATAGACACTCTTGACTGCAACCACGCACTGCCACAGAAGCATCCTTCGACCACTTCGGTCGCTTACGACCGCTATGGTCAAGTTACGACCACAATGGTCAAATACGACCCCTCTGGTCATATACGACCACTGCCAACAGTCTTTACGATCATTCTCTGGCTTTTGACCACACACTCTCATGACCTCAGTCGCTGCCGACCACTGTTGTGTCCAACTGCCTCCGACCTTTGGCTTCGACCACTGCGTTTAAATAATATCTAAAAATAATTCTTAAGCACAAATAACATTCATAACAATAAAGGATACAAAATAATTTAAATGTGAGTTTAACATCTGAATACCTAAATCCAAATTTAATTTATTAAATTGAAACACGGTTTATAAAATAGAGAGATAATTAGATGGATAAATAAATACAGTTTAAAAGGAGTTCGAAGTTCTGGAATCTAGCTATCATTCAATATTCAAAAATGAAAATTCAAATATGAAATCAATTTCTAAGGAAAAATCTCATATTCCAAATTTTGCTAGCCAATTCCTTCTTTTTCTTTCTCCTTCCATGTGGGCTCCACCTCTTCTCCACCTTTTTCCTTCTCCTCTCTCTCTTTATCTCTTTTTCCCTCCCTACCAGTGGCAAAGCGTCCACCATTTTCCTTCACTCTCTCCCTCCTTTCTGTTTTCTCGTTGCCTGCCTGGCATCATGCTCGGCTGCGCTTCTTCTTTCTCCCTTCCGTCTCTCCTCTTTGTCTTAGTCGCCTAACCGGCCTGCCCTGCCTCCACTGTGCACGCATCACCCTGCACCTCCCGTCGCGTCTCCATCCCCTCACCATACGCTGTGCCTCGCACGTCGCATCATACCCTGCTTTGCTGTAGCCGTTTCGTCGCTCGACTAGAGACCGCATCACGGCGACGTCATGCTCCATCCCATGCACTGCTTCCAGGTTGCCAGCAACAGCGCTGCCACAACGTCCCCCTTGTAGCCATAAATAACCCACAAGCCTCCTCCATCACCCCCTACACTCCTCCCCTATTTCCTTCTTCCGCTTTCGCCCGTGCACCAGCCACCGCGAGCTACCGACATCCCAGCCCTCCGGCAATCGTTGTCCAAGTGTGAGTGAGTAATTCTGTGTCCCCACAACCTTCCTTCTCTCCCTCTAACCCAATTGAAAATCTGTGCGTCAGAGCTCGCCGCGCTACCCTTCTTCCCCACTGCTGGCCAAAATCGTCGCCACCATCCCTACTCCCTCCTTGGCGACCCCCGGTTCGATTCCACACCATGGGAGCACCTCCTCAGCATTCCGGAGCCTCTCCAACCATCGGCCAATGCTCCCTTCGCCCAGGAGTTTCTCCCCACGGCGACCTCCCCTGCGCCGCCCACGGCCTCCGCTGCCGGCTCACCATGGACCTGCTCTGGCTCGGCCAATCACTTGGTGAGCATCCCTCTACCTCCTAAATGCTTGTGCGCACCCGACTTCTCCCCTTCCTCCTCCCGGCCGTCGGCGACCCATTCCACCCCTGCCTCCGGCCGCTCCGGGCTGTCGCCTGCCCACCTCGCCGCCACCCCAACCCATGCGCCGCCTCCCAGAGCTCCCTCACCTCCCCCCACAACCCATTTTGGTGGTCACCATTGCCCCTCTGGCCACCACTTACCGCCGGCAAGGCAGCTCTGCATCAGCGCTACCTAGCTCTGTTTTGAGCCCAATCTTTGCGCTTGCCTCTTCTGATATGCTTCCCCCTTCCAATCACAATGGGGCAATGCCCAGATGGTTAGCCAAGCCGTTGTTAGCCCACAAGTCCCAGGTTCGAATCCCTATTTTGTAATATTTTGTTTTTATTTTTTTAGCCCATTTCAATTAGAAAATATTTAGGAAATAAATCAAGGAGGCTAAGATAATTGATTTGGGTTCAAATAAAATTTATATATACATCATAATATAGAATTATATGCATATGAACAATTAAGTGGTTAAGGGAAGTAGTTTAGTACTAGCTCATTAATATTTAACAATTGAAATTTAAATTAAAGGTTTCCTAGTATACGATTAAATAAACCTCGAAAATAATTAGTGACCATTCAAATGATAATCCATGTAAAGACAAGTTTATATCCATTAATTCTTTTACTAGGAAATAATTATGTGAGATTTAAGTAAATAACATATATTTAATTTAAAATAAGAGATAAGAATTTAATTATAGAAATGGAATAAAGCATCGTGCAAAGTAACATCATTAAAGATTTAATATTGGATTAATTATCATATATGAGTAACTAATGTGGCTTGATTATTATTTAAAATCTAATTATTAATAAAGGGCATTAATAAAAGATAGCTTTGGTGAAATGTCCAAATTTAATAAAAATCCCAACCCGAAGGTAACAAGGTGAATAACAAATCAAGCTGCTTCATAAAATTAATTAAAACGAAATACACATTTAAGTTAGAAAGTCATAATTTAAAATATAATCCCCGCCATGAGCACATCGCCGATAAATAAATCTTTACGGTAGATTTAGTCAATAATGATAGTGAAATATTGTTGTGTATAGCAAGCTCGGCCCTAGGTAAGTAAAAATTTAATTAAGATTAATTATGCAAGATGCTAAGTAAAAGGATAAAATATCAATGTTGGATGATTCTCAGAGTGCCTTCAAATAAAAGATCATAACTTGGTATTAAAATATAATGGCCTTGGACCATCGGACATTGGAATAATCTCGCCAACAAATCATCTGAAGAACAATGTAATATTATGACCAGTAGTCGCAGATGAGTAGTAAATAAATATGCTAAAATTAACTATTAAACATCAATGAGATAATTAAATACTCCCGTGCTTCCATGAATTATTGAACTAATCATTCGGTGAATAATTTGAATAATTGGTAAATAGAATCCCATAAAATACCACAATTTAAGTTGCCAGGAATACAGACTATAAAAATTGATTTAATAAAATAAACTCAGACATCTGTCCGTAAGTCTAACATAACTTATGGAACTTCCTTGATAAATATAAAAATAATAAAAGAAGTTATTAAACTAGAGGCCAAGTCATGATATTATGTCGTCAGCTATGCCTAGCCATCTCCGAGTTCTAAGTGGAATATTCTCATGAATATTCCTTTATCATGAACCCTCCTTGGTATCCATCACAGTGAATTTCCTTCTACTAATCATCGCTTGGCTCCAACCCTGTTTGACTCCGTCCATACTCTGTGCCTAATCAACCCAACATCAAATCACCCATTTAATCATAATAAAAATTAATCAAATTCAATTGGATTTATTTGGATCTTTTGAGTTATTTGCCTTTATTTAGATTCAGTTGTTTAGCGCGTAATTAGAAATTGGAGTCCTGAAGAATCAATGGATCAAGTGAGACCAAGATCGAGGTGAAGATGAAGACCAGGAACTCGAGACCATTGAATGAGAAAGCTTTGAGTGAGCTCAAGACCACGGTAAACTGTGCCAAGGCAAGTCAATACTTTGATCATATTGAACCTACATTCTCTGCAAATTATTTCTGTTTTAAATTATCAAATTACATGTTGTTATTTCATATGCTAATATATGTTTGTTTTAATATTCTAGTTATATGCTTGTTGTGGTTACAGACCAAACAGAGAGAGTGGTATGGTAGTGGAGAGTTAGGTGAGCAATGCTTAGGGTCTCCCCAGGGCCTAGATGGCATATATATATTCACATGGGGAGTGTTTTACAATTATGCCCTTACACTAAATATCCCCCTCAGGGGCATTTATGTCATTATACATGTCCCATTTTGGGCCTTACAACCTTCTCATAGGCCGGCTGGGCTCAGGTGGGGGCCACCCCTAGAACAGGAGCCTCTTATGGTGAAGGGCTTCACGGGCTGAAGCCATGTTGCCGAGCCATTTGGCCCCCTCCGTCCCTGCGACCTGTGAACTTCTGTACTGTTGGATGGGGTCTCATTTTCTGGTGCAGCCCAACCCTGCACCGAGGATACAGAGTCGAGCTGGTTGCTGAAGCCGTCCTTGACCCTGGAGCCCTTCGGTCTTGGAGTCGAAGTCGAGGTGAAGACGGGTTCTTTCTCCTGTGCGCGATGCCGGAGCCGAGGGAAGGTGCTTCCTGCGGTGATGGGTCCGAAGCTAATACGTTGCAGAGGTGTTGACCAAGGCGGCTCTGTAGACGCAGAGTCGGCATATAGCCCAACAGCTCGCAATCCGGAGTTGATGTATTAATGGCGGTGAGAATCATGCCGACCCCTGAGGTGTCAGGGTCGGGCGACTGCGGTCGTACGTGCCGTCCCTATGGGAAGGTGCACGTGGCGGGATGCGATAGGCACGTCGTGCGTTGTCAGCAGTCGCACGACCGCGGTCACGCGTTCCTTCCCGAAAGAGGGGGGATGCATGGCGGGACGCTATTGGCGCATCGTGCGCTATCAGGCGGCCTGCGACTACACGCCTCCGACTACCAGCGGTCGCGTTTCCCGGTCGCGGGGAGTTGAACCGCTAGGCTCCGGCCGACTACTCTGATAATCAATTAACTCCACAAACTTCATCTACTCTTCATGATTCAACCAAATCACCAAAAATTGATATCATGAATTGTTTATGATAATTCAACTTCTTAATCTTTCAATTGCTTCCTTCACTTGATCAATATCTTTATACCAATTCTCCAATAATCACAAATAATCCCTTTAACAAAAATCTTGTTTTGCATCCAATTGCTCCTTTCAATCCTAGATAATAACTCCAAGGTATCAAATTTAGACACTTCCCATGATCTAATTAGTTCCACCAAGTTTACTACTGTACTCATTCCCCATGATCTATTTAATCCACAAGTATTACTTTCTTCACATTTATTCATAATCAATTGGTATCTACAAATATACCTTTGTTTTTCTCAATTCACTCGAATATTATTCAATCTTGTCAATTATAAATCCAAGATATATTACTCTAGCAACAATTCTCCAAATTACCTATCTTGACATGCACTGATTATGACAGCTTTCCCGACAAGAGTACTTTCCATAAATTTGTTGTCTTCCATATACTCTAGGTCTCCAAGGATTCTCCAAGTGCTTCTTAGACGCAACCTTACTGAGCCGTCTATAGAAATTACAAAGGGAAGGGGTACAATTACCATTCCAAAAAGGAAATAAGCAGATAGATAAGGGAGAATGCCATGACGAAGGTAAGGATAGAAAGACAAGAAAAGACAAGGATAGCACATTATTAAATTTTTATTTTATAAAATAAATTTTGAAGCTCTTTTACTAACGACCATTCTAACTAGGTCACGTCCTACAGTCAAACTGGCTCTGATACCACCTCTGTCGGGACCCCGGATTTCCGAACCCGGACCCTCTGTGTATTACTGCACTAGTCCCAGATCAAAGCTAGTGCACACAGTTAAACAGAAATGAATACATCACCAGCATCGTGTTATTACAATAATTGAGAGTACCGACTGAAAGGTCTCCTTATTACAATTGAGGATTCAAGACCTATCTACCAACACTAGCTTAAACATTTTAGACCTATCTACCAACACTAGCTCTGATACCACCTCTGTCGGGACCCCGGATTTCCGAACCCGGACCCTCTGTGTATTACTGCACTAGTCCCAGATCAAAGCTAGTGCACACAGTTAAACAGAAATGAATACATAACCAGCAACGCTTTATTACAATATTAAAGAGTACAGACCAAAAGGTCTCATTATTACAATTGAGGTTTCAAGACCTCACACACACGAAACACAGCGAAAGCAAAAGCTAGACTCGGTGAAGACCCATCAATACGCCACAGGCAATTGACTGGGGAAACGCGACCTAGTCCTCCGAGAAAAATCCATCGCAGCCGCAAGCGAAGCAGTAGTCGTAGTCTCCTTCTTGGGCTTCGTATTCCTCTGCTTTTTATGTTTGAGTGTAGCATGTGAGTACATAAAGTACTCCGCAAGTCTTGGAAAAATGCAATAGATGCAAGGCTTGACAAAGGAAGGCTATATGGTTCTTTTGCACAAAGCAATATTTTATTTCAAATAACAATAATTATTTTCGAAGGCATCAATTTAATAAAGTAAATGTTTTAGCAGAAACTATCATTAACTTTCTAGTGAAGGTTCCATCTACCAACACTAGCCAACCAATTACAATTGGTCAAGTTTAAAACGGCGGGTTCCATCCACCCTCTCTGGCTCCAACCGCCAGGATACCCTTCCGAGAGTTCCCTCCACTCTCGGAATACAAAACTTTGATTTTGAAACCAAAACCAAAAATCTACCATGTGAATGCATTCCTTGCCCGCCCTTGACCGTAGGCACGGCTATTCGAATAGTTTTACACTCTGCAGAGGTTGTACAGCTTTACCCACAAGAGATAATTTATCCTAAAAGTCAACACGCTTCCTTTGGCATGAGACCCAGATAAAATATCACAAAGCCTTTACCTTACTCTAATCTAGCTAGATACCACCCGCTGAGGTTTCACCGCAGGTAGGCTAACTGCCCGAACCGAAGCCCCCTCTTGCTCCATATGAGTACAGTAAATCCCTGTCCCTCACTGTGAATAACCAGTCCATCCCTGGCACCCACTTTCCACTGGTGGCACCTAAACTAGACTATCATAAGTTAGTCAGCTAGGTCGTACCCATATAGACTTATGGTTGTACGGTTAATGCTCAGTCTGAACAAACACAAGCGTCGGTCCTTAGTTGACTAGGGTGGAACATTCACTTTACAAGATCTCGTGATTCCTGCACCAATCCAAACCAACCATCCACCCTAATCTAAACCAATTTTCACATTTTAGTTTATTTTAAAAGAACAGTGGTAACTCCAATTACCACTAAATTTGTAAACACAAGGGTATTACAATAATTCATAATTTTCCCATTTGCAAGATTTATGAGGTATTCAATAGCATGGCTAAGCATTGTACTACCATTCTAATATTCACAACTGAATATAATAATCTCATTAAAGAGTCAAAGAAAATCCTAAGGAGACAAGGGTACATGGCATTCAATTTCAACGGAGGGCATAACAAAATTGGGGTAACTAATACCTTAATATTTGAACTAATCTTGTATGTAAATAGCAATGCACATAATTTAAAATAATTAAAACATTTCAAAATCATAGGTTCGAGATGATCAAAGGAGACGTGCCTTCTTGAGCACTAATTGGGTCTTCTTGCTGCGACTCGACGAATTCCTCGGCGACGACGGAATCTACGCGCGAAAAGACAGACAAGCAAAACAAATAAATTCAAACAAAATTTAAATAAAATTTAAAAATTAAAAAATAGTACATATTTGGATAGTTTATGATTTTAGAACAATTTAGAAATTTGAACGGCTAAAATCGGAGTTAAAATGAAAAAGTTATGGCTTCCGAAAGATTTAAAGGAGAGAAAATGAAAAGGCTGATTTTTGGGATTTATTTTTATACGGGAAAAACTTAATTATGACGTCATCGAAAATTCAAAATTTGAATTTCATGACACGCGGGTCCGGTCCACCGTGGACCAAGCTCACGGGGAAAAACTAGGGCTGAGGTGGCGCTCCATTGACATGGCGCCACGCGGGCGCGAGGTGGCGGCCACACGGGCGACCACGCGGGCGAGGCCGGCCACGCGGGCGCACGCACGGGCAGCGCGGAGGATGACCGGCCGGCGGCTGGCGGGTGGGGCGGCGAATGGCGGCGGCGGTTGAGGGGAGGCGGCGGCGGGGGTTTGGGCGGCCGGCGGAGGCGCTAAGAGGTGGCGGCGGCAGTTTTTGGAGGTGGCGGCGGCACCGAGAAAGGGAGGAGAAGGTGCGGTGGGAGGCGGTGCCGAAGAAGGGAGTGGAGGGTGGTTTTTATAGGCGAGGAGGGGAGGGGGAGGCCGGCCATTTTGGAGCTCGCCGGAGTTATTGCTCCCGCAATTAGGGGACTTAAATTGAGGGGAAACGGTCGGAGGAATGGAGGGGAGTAATAGGGCATCCGTTTCCACTATTTAATCGGGATTTTATGAGGGAGAAACGCGGGATTTTAAAGCTCATTTTCGGTTTTAATGGTGGAGGAGAGAGAGGGTGGGAGGAGGAAGAAGGTGAGGTTGAAGAAGGATATGACATATGGGTCCCATGTGTCATAGAGAGTAAGAGTTAGTGAAGGGGTACGGGCCGTCGGATTCGCGACACGTGGCAAGTGAGTTGATGAGGGCCTTTAGATGGTTATGAAGGGGTAAGTGATCATGTGTGGCTAGGATTAAAACGTGGAGAGAGGTTGATTTAATCTGAGAGCGACACATGGCGGGCTAGGATTTATTTGATTTTTATTTTCGGAATAAATTTCAGCAAATACTAGAAACTTTACAAACACTTGGAAAATTAATATTTAATGTCTAAAAATTACAGAAAAATCATAAAATATTCCTGGAATTATTTTAGACTTAGTAAAAATATTTTTAATTTCAGATTTGATTTTAATAATTTTATAAAATACTTTGTAGCTTTGAAAATTGATTTTAAATTTCAGAAAATTCTCAAATAATATTTACAAATTTAGGAAAGGCTAGGAAAAAAATATAATTTTCCCTTTTTGGCTTTTATAAAATATTTAAAATACATTTTCTTGCTTTAAATTTTGAAATAAAATCCAAAAAATCAAATAAAAGCCAAGTAAAATCCAATTACTTTAAAATAGTTAATTTGAATTTAATTTTTCCAGAAAGCCAAATTTTGGGATGTTACAGTTTGTCGCCGCCACCGGCGGAATACTCTCTGGTGGTTCGCGAGCCATCGCAGGCCGACAAGCGGTGGGAGGCCAGGGAGAAGGCGGAAGGCCACTGCTCCCATGTGCTAGGGCGGAGTCTCACGACGGAGGAGATGATCCAGACTCTCCTTCAGGAGAAGAGGCTGGAGAACCGTGCTGCGGTTCGCCTGCCTACCCGTGACGAGACAGAGCCGCACCCGGAGGAGTCGGAGGCGATTGTCTTTGTCGCGTTTTTCGAGGCTGGGCTCTGGATACCCGCAACGCTCTTCGTCGGTGAGGTCCTGCAGGCTTATGGACTAGAGCTGGCACAACTGAGCTCGAATGCGATAGTTCGCCTAGCTGTTTATGTCTGGGCGGCGCAAACAGAAGGTGTCCTTCCCAGCGCGAACCTATTCGCCCTTCTTCATGACGCCCGCTGCCAGCCGAAGAGGGTTGAAGGGGGTGCTATCGAACTTCAGTAGTGTCAACTTCGTGTTGAGGTCGCACTGCACGAAGCTCTTCCCCTTGTTGGCGACACAAGGGAAGTGGGAGTCCGGCTGGATGCGACGGTGGTTCTACCACCGCGTGACGAGCACCAATGGTCTTCCGTGCCGAGGATGGCCGATATATTTCAATATCTCGCCGAATGTGAGGCCCAAAGGCGACAACGAGCAGAAGGCACGGAGGCTTGCCGGTACCGCCCTCCTGCATCGTAACTCCGTTTGAGCCCATTCAAATTTCTAAATTCATCAAAAATTCCAAACTATCCATTTCTTCCATACTTTCAAATATTTGAAATTTATTTGATATTTCAAAATTTAAATTTCAAATTCCAATGCCCAGTTTAATTTCAAATCCTCAATTCCATTCCAAATTTTCTGTGCACTTTCAAAATTCAAATTCAAATCTTGCAAAATCTCCATAAAATCCATTCTATTTTCCTTGGTCCAAATATTGTCTCAGTAATTTCGTTTCCCAACCGATCTTCCAGATATTCGTTCTCCCTCGTGTGAACCCCAAATCCGCTGAATCTTTTTCCTAAATTCGTCTAAAATCATAATCTATCCAAATATGGCCTCTATTTGAGTTTTTGAGTTTATTTTATTTTTGTTTGTATTTATTTGTCTTGTTTGCTTTGTCTTTTCTCGCGTAGATTCCAACGTTGTCGACGATCTCTCCACCCAGCAGCAGGAAGACCCCGAGAACCTGCAAGAAGGCAAGTCTCCTTTGATCATCTTGAACCTAAGATTTTGAAATGTTTTACTTATTTTAAATTATGTGCATTGCTATTTATATACAAGATTAGTTCAAATCTTAAGGTAATAGTTAATCCAACCTTGTTATACCCTCACTTGAAGTTGATTGCCATGTACCTTTGCAACCCTAGAAATTCCTTTGACTCAGTAATGAGAGTAATATAGCTAATTGTTGATATTAGAATGGTAGAACAATGCTTAGCCATGCTATTGAATACCTCATAAATCTTGCAAATGGGAAATTATGAATTATTGTAATACCCTTGTGTTTACAAATTTAGTGGTAATTGGAGTTACCACTGTTCTTTTAAAATAAACTAAAATGTGAAAGTTGGTTTAGATTAGGGTGGATGGTTGGTTTGGTTTGGTGCAGGAAGCACGAGATCTTGTAAAGTGTACGTTCCACCCTAGTCAATTAAGGACTGACACTTGTGTTTGTCCAGACTGAGCATTAACCATACAACCACAAGTCTATATGGGTACGACCTAGCTGACTAACTTATGATAGTCTAGTTTAGGTGCCACCAGTGGAAAGTGGGTGCCAGGGATGGACTGGTTATTCACAGTGAGGGACAGGGATTTACTGTACTCATGTGGCGCAAGAGGGGGCTTCGGTTCGGGCAGTTAGCCTACCTGCGGTGAAACCTCAGTGGGTGGTATCTAGCTAGATTAGAGTAAGGTAAAGGCTTCGTGATATTTTATTTGGGTCTCATGCCAAAGGAAGCGTGTTAACTTTTAGGATAATTTATCTCTTGTGGGTAGAGTTGTACAACCTCTGCAGAGTATAAAACTATTCGAATAGCCGTGCCCACGGTCAAGGGCGGGCAAGGAATGCATTCACATGGTAGATTTCTGGTTGTGGTTTTAAACTCAAAGTTTTTGTATTCCGAGAGTGGAGGGAACTCTCGGAAGGGTATCCTGGCGGTTGGAGCCAGAGAGGGTGGATGGAACCCGCAGTTTTAAACTTGACCAATTGTAATTGGTTAGCTAGTGTTGGTAGTTGGAACCTTCACTATAGAATTAATGATAATTCTGTTTAAACATTTACTTTATTAAATTGATGCCTTCGAAAATAATTAGAAGTAATTGAATGAAAATGTTGCTTTGTGCAAAAGAACCATATAGCCTTCCTTTGTCAAGCCTTGCATCTGTTGCATTTTTCCCAAGACTTGCGGAGTACTTTATGTACTCACATGCTACACTCAAAAATAATAACCAGAGGAGTACGAAGCTCAAGAAGGCGACTACGACTTCTTCGCGGGTGGATTCGACGAAGGATTCCAGGAGTTCTAGGTCGCGCTTCCCCAGTCAATTGCCTGTGGCGTATTGATGGGTCTTCACCGAGTATATCTTTTGCTTCCGCTGTGTTTCGTGTGTGCGAGGTCTTAAAACCTCAATTGTAATAATGAGACCTTTCGGTCTGTACTCTTTAATGTTGTAATAAAGCGTTGCTGGTTATGTATTCATTTCTGTTTAACTGTGTGCACTAGCTTTGATCTGGGACTAGTGCAGTAATACACAAAGGGTCCGGGTTCGGAAATCCGGGGTCCCGACAGAGATGGTATCAGAGCCAATTTGACTGTAGGACGTGACCTAGTTAGAATGGTCGTTAAAAGAAGAACTTCAAAATTTATTTTATAAAATAAAATTTTAATATTGTGCTATCCTTGTCTTTTCTTGTCTCTCTATCCTTACCTTCGTCATGGCATTCCTCCTTATCTATCTGCTTATTTCCTTTTTTGAATGGTAATTGTACCCCCCCTTTCCTTTGTAATTTCTATAGACGGCTCAGTGAGGTTGCGTATGAGCAACACCTGGAGAAGCGCGTCATCATGAAGGAGCGAGGACTAGTTCTTTAGTTGTAGTACCCAAGTAAAGTCCTACGATTTTAGAACGCTTATGTATTACTTGCTTGTGTGTTAGGTGGACTGTACCAAGTCTTGTGTACTTGTAGTACAACCATCCTTAAAGACTATTTTGATTTCAAGTTAAGTTTCTTCTAAGTTGTTGCTTGCTTCTTTCTTGTGTGTTTGTTCGGGATGTTGTTTAGTCGTTCCCCTGATCTCTTATCTGTGCTACTTCCCTCTTATCTTTTGCTAACCCAAGTTACCGCAATAGTGCAAGCTCCAATTCTTTCACCGCAGTCCAAGTTTGGAGAATCCTTGGAGACCTAGAGTATATGGAAGACAATAAATTTATGGAAAGTACTCTTGTCGGGAAAGCCGTCATAATCAGTGCATGTCAAGTTAGGTAATTTGGAGAATTGTTGCTAGAGTGGTATATTTTGGATTTATAATTGACAAGATTGAATAATATTCGAGAGGATTGAGATAAAAGGTATATTTGTGGATATCAATTGATTATAAATAAATCTAAAAAGTGTCATCTTTGTGGGTTGAGTAGAGAATAAATACAAAGTTGAACTTGGGGGAGCTAATTAGATCATGAGAAGAGTCTAAACTTTGCTCTGGATTTATTATTTAGGATTGAAAGGAGCAATTGGACGTAAAACAAGATTTTGTTAAGGGGATTATTTGTGATCGTTGGAGAATTAGTATTAAGAGATTGATCCAGTAAAGGGAGCTTAAAAGATTAAGAAGTTGAATTATCATAAACAATTCATGGTATCAATTTTTGGGTGATTTGGTTGAATCATGAAGAGGGGATGAATTTTGTGGAATGAATTGATTATTAGAGTTTGGTGGACCTATTGATGATGAGTGGATACTAGTGGAATTCCAGAAGATAATACCCTTAGATATCTTGGTGGATTTATTTTATCATTGCAAAGTGGACTTTGATATGACAATTTGAATTTGGTGGATTTAATAGATCATTGCTAGATAATTGGATTTTAACTAATGGGATTAACTAGATCATTTAAGGATGTTCAAATGGATAACCTGGAGGATTTAAATTAATTATGGGAGATAGATGGTCCAATGAGAATTAATTGAGAGATTGTCCGATAAGAATTAATTGAGTTCATTCAAATTTGGTGGAACCAAAATGATGATTATGAAGAGAATGATGTTGGTGGATTAATGAATATTAAATTATGGCTTAGATGATCTTAAAATGGATTGATGATTACTAAAAGGTTGGATTAAATTTATATTATTTGATCAGAGTCATGGATCTGTTGGATTAGATAATGATCATAAAATAATTGGTGGAAATCACAAACTACAATGTTATTGGATTCTTGTTGGAAAAATTCTATGGTTTGACGTCGATTCAAATTAGAGCAGAGAGTAAAAGTTAATGAGATTACTTGTCGAAATCAATAAGGTGCATTTGTGGTATATGATTTTGGAATCAAGAATTTTTGAAGAGTTGAAATAATTATGTCCTTCTCGGATGAACACTTGCGGAAGTTAAGCCCTTTTTGGTGGAATACTGAATTAATCGATATGATAAGGGCAATTGAAGTTAACCTAGAGCTTGCAGGCGACTAAAGATGTACCAATCCAATTTGTTTTTCTCTTCCATATTTTTCAGTTAAAGGAATCCTTCAGAGCATCGAACAACAAGATAGAATCATGAAGGAAGCTGAATGCCGCGCAAAAAGCAGGACCATAAAGTTCCATAAAGTACAGTAGAGCAACCATTCGAAGTCAAGCAACTTGGGAGCGTGAAGAGGACCTAAGAGCCGAGTTTCCCTCACCTTTCTTTTCCTAGATCGTCCGAATCTCAAGGGAGAGATTCTTTCTAAGGGGGGTAGATTTGTAACATCCCAAAAATTTGCTTTCTGAAAAATTTAAATTCAAATTAATTATTTTAAAGTATTTGAGTTTTATTTGGATTTGTCCTGAATTTTTGTCTAAAAAAATGGATCTGAAAAGTATTTTAAGTAAAACCTAAAAAATATTGTTAAATAAAAAGATATTTTGAATTTCTATAAAAATCCTAATTCAAATTAATTATTTGGAGTTATTTGGATTTTATTTGGTTTCCTAGATTTTCTCGAGTTTAAAAATGTATTTTTGAAATTAAAAAGTTTTTCAAGTGTGAAAATCAAATACTAACATGAGTTGGAAGTATTTTTATTAAGTCCAAAATGTCTCCAGGGACTAATGTGAATTTTTCTGGAATTTTTGGAATTTATTTTATATTTTTCTGAGCTTTATGGAATTCCCTAGCAATTTCTGAAAATCTGAAATCAGGAAAATAAAATTAAAAATCCAAAATCCCTCCCCTCCCTCCGGCGCCACGTGGACGGCCAGATTGCCGCCCACGCCGCCGCCCAGATCCCGCCTCCCCCTCCTCCCTGCTTGCCACTTGTCCGGCCCAGATGGCCCGCCTCGCGCGCCCCGGCCCATCTCGGCCGCCCCCTCCCGTTCACCCGCAGCCGCCCGATCTCCATCCGGCCGCCCGTGCCCTTCCGCTCTCTCTCTCTCTTACCTGGTCCCACTTGTCGGCACCTCCCTCCCGCCCTCTCTCTCTCTGCACCTCGGGCCCGCCTGTCAGGCGTATCTTCTTCCCCGCGCCGCGCCTTCCTTTCTTTGTCTCCCTCCTATCCTTTTCTGGTCGCCGACCAAATCCCCGCCATGCCCCTTTCCTTTCTCGCCTCTCCCCGGTTTCGGTATCCATGAGACGCCGGGGACAAATTTTCCCCAAACCCCGCCCCTCCTTCCTTCTCGGCCCCCCTCTTTCCTTTTTCCCTCCGCCATGACCGCGCCGGTGAAGGAATCCGGCGAGCAATCCTCGCCGATTGCCCCCTCCCCGACCCCTATAAATTCTGCCCCGAGCTCCGCCCCATCTCGCCTCACCCCCTCCGCGCTCCAATTGCTCCTCTCCGCCACCCGAAAGCGCCCGTGCCGTGCGGCGTCTCCCCGAGCGCCGGCGAAAGCACGGCAAGCAATCGTAGCCGCCTCTGTCGCCCTCGCGCCCCACCGCCGCCTCCACGAGCTCCTCCGCGCCCGTGCGAAGCTCCTCCGCCCCTCGTCCGCGCCTCTCCGCCGTCGGAACCTCCTCGCCGCTGGAGCCTCGAGCCGCGCCACCGCCCTCCTCGTCGCCGACGCATCTCCGGCCGTCCAAGGTGACCGCCGGCCGTACTGCCGTGATGCCCGTGTGCCCCTCTCCCTGTAGCCACCCTCGCCGCCGGCCGCCGCCCGCCGGAACGCCGACAAGGCCCTGGTGCCCGAGCTCCTTTCCGGCCCGTGCCGCCAACGTGGACACCACGTGGCTGCCCGGTGGCCGCCACGTCGGTGCCGTTCCACCCCGTCAGCCGCCACGCCACCACCCTGCCACCTCAGCGCCTCCCCTCGGCCGTGGACCCGGTCTATGGACCCGGGGCCCACCTGGCAGTCGGCCCAACCCTCAGGGCTGACGTCAGCATGGCGCAGTAAACCAATTTTTTCCGTTGAAAAATAAATCGACCAAAAAGAAAATCCCTGCTGACGCAATGCTGAGGTCATAAATTATTTTTCCTTTAGAAAAATAATCCCAGAAATTCCTCTTTTTCTTTTTCTCTGAATTTAAACTTCCCGAAGCCCGTTCTCCTTCATCGTAACTCCGTTTGAGCCCATTCAAATTTCTAAATTCATCAAAAATTCCAAACTATCCATTTCTTCCATCCTTTCAAATATTTGAAATTTATTTGATATTTCAAAATTTAAATTTCAAATTCCAATGCCTAGTATAATTTCAAATCCTTAGTTCCATTCCAAATTTTCTGTGCACTTTCAAAATTCAAATTCAAATCTTGCAAAATCTCCATAAAATTCATTCTATTTTCCTTGGTCCAAATATTGTCTCAGTAATTTCGTTTCCCAACCGATCTTCCAGATATTCGTTCTCCCTCGTGTGAACCCCAAATCCGCTAAATCTTTCTCCTAAATTCGTCTAAAATCATAATCTATCCAAATATGGCCTCTATTTGAGTTTTTGAGTTTATTTTATTTTTGTTTGTATTTATTTGCCTTGTTTGCTTCGTCTTTTCTCGCGTAGATTCCAACGTTGTCGACGATCTCTCCACCCAGCAGCAGGAAGACCCCGAGAACCTGCAAGAAGGCAAGTCTCCTTTGATCATCTTGAACCTAAGATTTTGAAATGTTTTACTTATTTTAAATTATGTGCATTGCTATTTATATACAAGATTAGTTCAAATCTTAAGGTAATAGTTAATCCAACCTTGTTATACCCTCACTTGAAGTTGATTGCCATGTACCTTTGCAACCCTAGAAATTCCTTTGACTCAGTAATGAGAGTAATATAGTTAATTGTTGATATTAGAATGGTAGAACAATGCTTAGCCATGCTATTGAATACCTCATAAATCTTGCAAATGGGAAATTATGAATTATTGTAATACCCTTGTGTTTACAAATTTAGTGGTAATTGGAGTTACCACTGTTCTTTTAAAATAAACTAAAATGTGAAAGTTGGTTTAGATTAGGATGGATGGTTGGTTTGGTTTGGTGCAGGAAGCACGAGATCTTGCAAAGTGTACGTTCCACCCTAGTCAATTAAGGATCGACGCTTGTGTTTGTCCAGACTGAGCATTAACCGTACAACCACAAGTCTATATGGGTACGACCTAGCTGACTAACTTATGATAGTCTAGTTTAGGTGCCACCAGTGGAAAGTGGGTGCCAGGGATGGACTGGTTATTCACAGTGAGGGACAGGGATTTACTGTATTCATGTGGCGCAAGAGGGGGCTTCGGTTCGGGCTGTTAGCCTACCTGCGGTGAAACCTCAGCGGGTGGTACCTAGCTAGATTAGAGTAAGGTAAAGGCTTTGTGATATTTTATCTGGGTCTCATGCCAAAGGAAGCGTGTTGACTTTTTGGATAATTTATCGCTTGTGGGTAAAGTTGTACAACCTCTGCAGAGTGTAAAACTATTTGAATAGTCGTGCCCACGGTCAAGGGCGGGCAAGGAATGCATTCACATGGTAGATTTCTGGTTTTGGTTTTAAAATCAAAGTTTTTGTATTCTGAGAGTGGATGGAACTCTCGGAAGGGTATCCTGGCGGTTGGAGCCAGAGAGGGTGGATGGAACCCGCAGTTTTAAACTTGACCAAATGTAATTGGTTAGCTAGTGTTGGTAGATGGAACCTTCACTATAGAATTAATGATAATTCTATTTAAACATTTACTTTATTAAATTGATGCCTTCGAAAATAATTAGAAGTAATTGAATGAAAATGTTGCTTTGTGCAAAAGAACCATATAGCCTTCCTTTGTCAAGCCTTGCATCTATTGCATTTTTCCCAAGACTTGCGGAGTACTTTATGTACTCACATGCTACACTCAAAAATAATAACCAGAGGAGTACGAAGCTCAAGAAGGCGACTACGACTTCTTCGCGGGTGGATTCGACGAAGGATTCCAGGAGTTCTAGGTCGCGCTTCCCCAGTCAATTGCCTGTGGCGTATTGATGGGTCTTCACCGAGTTTATCTTTTGCTTCCACTGTGTTTCATGTGTGCGAGGTCTTAAAACCTCAATTGTAATAATGAGACCTTTCAGTCTGTACTCTTTAATATTGTAATAAAACGTTGCTGGTCATGTATTCATTTCTGTTTAACTGTGTGCACTAGCTTTGATCTGGGACTAGTGCAGTAATACACAGAGGGTCCGGGTTCGGAAATCCGGGGTCCCGACAGCACCAGCGCACGATGTCTTGTGCGTCAGCAACGGCGGTTGGCTAGTAGAAGTCGTGCCTGAATGCCTTGCCGACTAGCGACCTTAGCGCGATGTGCGAGGCACAGAGCCCCGCATGGATCTCCGCGAGAAGTTGCCATCCTTCTTCACGGGAAAGGGACCGTAGCAGTGGGGCGCAGACTCCCTTTTTGTAGAGTACACCGTCGAGCACCTGGAAGGATCTAGCGCGATGCTGCAAGCGCCGGAGCTCTACGGGGTCGTCTAGCTCCGTGATGCCCTGCAAGAAACCGTAGATGGGCTCCCGCCAGTCACCCTGCTAGGTAATCTAGTGGACGAGGGCCGCATCGCGGTTGTCCTGAGCATGTCAGCCGCGGGCAGGACCTCGTAGAATGCACCCTGGGGGGAAGTTGTTGGCTGGCGGCCTTTGCGAGGACGTCAGCTTGTTCGTTATCTGCGCGAGGGATGGCCCCGAGAAAGTGTTGCTCCTTCGCTCTTACGGCTACTAGGTACTTGGACAGTTCAGTGTCCTCGGCTTGGTATGATTTGTCCACGTGGCGCGTCACCAGACGTGAGTCGGTGCGGACAAGAACCCATCGCGCGCCAAGAGCTTTAAGCTTCGCGAGGCTGAAGAGTAGCGCCTCATACTCAGCTGTATTGTTGGTGGCCGGAAATCCAAGGCGCACCGAGTACAGCAGGTGGTGTCCCCCCGGTGTAGTGACCACTGCACCCACGCCCGCGCCCGAAGCACCGTAAGCTCCGTCGGTATTGAGCATCCACACCGGATCCTCTGGTTGCTGGACGTGCTGGGCCGACGAAGTCCATTCCACGAGGAAGTCCGCAAGGACTTGGGATTTAATCGTCGTTCGTGAGGCGTATGTCAAGGAGAACGGCGTGAGCTCGGCCGCCCACTTACCAATGTGCCATGTGGACTCCTTATTATGCAGCATCTCCGCCAAAGGGAATGAGGATGGCACCGTGATTGGATGGGCCAGGAAATAGTGTCAGAGCTTCCTCGAGGCCATGACCAGCGTGTATGCCAACTTTTCCAGCTCCGTATACCGCATCTTGGCGCCCTGGAGGGCTTCGGAGACGAAGTACACGGGCGCTGAAGGGCGCCCTCTTTGAGGACAAGGACGGCGTTGACCGCTGTTGTTGTAGCGGCGAGGTAAAGTAGGAGGGGAGCCGCTGGCGCTTGAGCTACCAAAGTGGGGAGGCTTGCGAGGTGCCTCTTGAGGTCATCAAAGGCCTTCGCGCAGTCGCCGGTCGCAGCCGTGAAGGGTCTTGAAGAATGGCAGGCCCGCTCCGCTGCCCTAGACAGGAAGCAGCTCAGCACGGCCATACGGCTAGTGAGCCTCTGGACCTCCCTTGTCGTGTTAGGTGGCTCCATAGCGAGGATCGCGTCGACTTTGTTGGGGTTCGCCTGGATGCCACACCCGGACACGAGGAAGCCCAGGAGCTTGCCTGCTTGCACGCCGAAGACACACTTGTCCGGATTGAGCTTGATGCCTGCTCTCCGGAGGATGTCGAAGGTCTCTTGGAGATCCTGACCGTGGGAGACGAGCTGCCTCGTTTTGATGACCACATCATCGACGTAAACCTCCACGTTCCTCCTGAGCTAAGAGGCCAGCGCTAGCGCGATGAGGCGGGTGAATGTAGCCACCGCATTCTTCAAGCCGAAGGGCATCCTGACGAAGCAGTATGTCCTAATCGGTGTTATGAAGCTGGTCTTATCTTCATCGTCCTTGGCCACGTAGTTCTGATGGTAGCAGGAGTAGGCATCCAAGAAGCTCATGAGCTCGCACCCCACGGTGGCATCGACCAGTTGATCTATGCGCGGCAAGGGGTAGTCGTCTTTCGGGCATGCCTTGTTAAGGGCAGTGAAGTCGATGCACATACGTCAGGTGCCGCTAGCTGTTTTCACCAGCACCGGGTTGGCAAGCCAATCCGGGTGTTGGACCTCGCGGATGACTCTGGCCTGGAGAAGCTTTGCTACCTCCACCTTAGCCGCTTGCTACCGGTCAATGGACATGCGTCGAAGCCTCTGCTTGACTGGTTTGGCGTTGGGCGGACCGCTAGGTTGTGCTCGATGAGGGCGTGGTCCACGCCTTTAATATCCGCGTACTCCTCCATCATGTCGAAGAGCTTCACGACCGTCTTGATTGGCTTGCGGGTGTTGTACCCGGCCAACGGCCCCGAGCGGAGGCCTTGTATTGCTGCATTGATGATGGTTGTCTCGTTAACGTCCTTGACTTGGCAGCGTACCTTAGAAAAGCACTTGAAGTACTCCCGCTGTTTCTCCGAGGGTTTTTGCTTGACGGCGAAGAGCTGATCCGCGTCGACATGCTCAACGTAGTTCCCCTGTAAGATGTTGTAGAGGCGGTCACGGATCTGCTCCCACACGTAGATGGAGTTTGGCTCTATGATGAAAAACCAAGAGAGCGCCACTCCCTGCAGCGCGAGGGGGAGCCCCTTCACCTTGGTCGTGTCGTCTCCGCCTGCAGCCTCGATAGCCGTCTCGTACATGCGCACGAACTCCTGAGGGTCCGTGTCGCCCTTGTACGGCTCAACGGCGCTGGGGAACTTGAAGCCCTCCGGCCACGCCGATTACTGCAGGCCTGTGGAGAGGGGTGACTCCGGATCTACGGTACGCGACCGGAGGTAGGGGCGTCGCGGCTGTCCACGGAGGTCCGCCAAGTCCCGTTGGAGAGTGTCGATGGCCGTCAGCAGAGCGTTCTCCACCACTGTCACGGTTGCAGTCGTCGGCGCGGTAGGTTGCACGGTCTGGTTGGCAGCGACCATGGCATGTGCTCCAGAGGTGCTCGGCACCTCGATGCGACGGGCTCCGAGGTCGGCGACGAGGCCGGTGTTGCCGATGAAGCCACCTGTCGTGGTGGCGCGGGTGTCGGCGTCATCACTCCCAACAACCCGATTGATGCTGCCGGTGCCGAGCGTTGCACCAGCGGAGGGGTCGATCGAGGCACCATGAGCATCGACGTTAGCAGCTGCAGCGCTGTCGTCGACGTCCGCGCCCGCAGTCGCCGATGCCGAGGCCCTAGTGTTGACACGCGTCTCCGTCGCGCTCCTCTTCTTCTCCACCACCGATGATGAAGCCCTCTTTGGTGCCATCCTTCTTCAAATCTTGGAGCTTGCTCTTGTCGTCCCCACGGACGGCGCCAATTGTTGTGGTTATAGACCAAACAGAGAGAGAGTGGTATGATAGTGGAGAGTTAAGTGAGCAATGCTTAGGGTCTCCCCCATGGCCAGGATGGCATATATATATTCACCTGGGAGTGTTTTACAATTATGCCCTTACACTCAGTATCCCCCTTAGGGGCATTTATGTCATTATACATGTTCCATTTTAGGCCTTACAACCTTCTAACAGGCCGGCTGGGCTCAGGTGGGGGCCACCCCTACAACAATGCCCATTATTTAACTTGTTAGTATTACACCTCTTTTAGAAACATTTGAATATATGTGCCTTGTCACCCTAGCAAAACTATAATGATAAAACTTTTGAAAATAAGTCTATAATTATACGCCATGCTTAGTACTACTTAGATACTTGAGGGCACCAAAATGCCCCAAGCATCACTTTCAATCATGAGAAATTGATCTGGGAAGTCATGGGTGGAAATTACCGGTATATTTTGACATGATTATTTTATGCTCCCAAAAACCCCAACTTGCTTAAATATTTGGACTGATGGTACGGGGGCTAGTGTGTGCTGCAGTGGAAGCACGATGTGTGAATTGTGGTAGAACCGCCCAGATAACTCTCAGGACTGAATCTTGTCATGACCTCCTATGTAAAATAGCACAACCACAAGTCTGCAAATTACAACTTGCCTAAGTAAATCTATCAAACCCCCAGACTCATCTCACCAGTAGTGGAAAGGAGTGGAATATTGCAAGGGCAAGGGGGGCCTAAAGGGACACCGAGAGGAGGGTGAAGTTTTCCAGTCATACTAGTGTTGTGGAGAGTGGAGTCCGAATGTGCTAGTATCCGTGGTTAACATCCCGCGCAACGTATGGGACCCACCGCAAGTGGAAGCAGCCCATAGGGTGAGATAACAAAAGGGGCCAGATATTTTGAAAAGTTACTATGATGGTCTACTCAACCACATGACTAAGGAATCGTGTGGAGCAACGGGTTGATTGTCTCTTGTGGTGAAAGTGCACAAACTCTGCACTAGGTGTCAAGGGCGGACATGGGAACTTAACCAGATATTGTTCTATTTTAAAACTTTGTAGGTGGAATTGGAAAAATGGTGGGCAGTGGAAAGCCCTGATTTGTGTTGCCCTAGGTGTCGCCCCAGTGATAAGGTAAGCGGTAATAACACTGAAAGTTTGGCACATGGTGCAGAAACTATGTAATGGTAGATGGAATCTGGATCACTATTATTATTGCATTCTTTCATACATTGATAAAATCTGTTTTAGTTAAAATTGCTAGGTCTCAGGAAATTTCTATGTATCATATTTTAAAAGTAATTTATGCCAAATAAAATAACCCGAGCCTTCCCTTGATAAGCCATGCATGTTATCTATTTGCATCCTACGTATTGGCTTGCGGAGCACGGTGGTTTGTGCTCACCCTCGCTCTCTCAATTAATCCAAAATCAGGAATCAGATCACTACGCTTCAACAATACACCTGGTCAGGATGGTGAAGAAAATGAAGAGGTCAAGAACTAGGTCGTGAACCCCAGTTGGTTACCTATGGGCACGTCCTAAGGGTCCCACCTATGTGCTCCATTTCCGCTGCTGCATTTTGTTGATTTCGTCCTGATCGGCCCATGAGTAAGTCTACTATTATATTTATGCTTCTGCATGATATGTATTTTGATGTTAAGTACTGTATCTGTGAGCACTATCTACTGATCCAAAGAATAGTAATAAATCATTCCGACAATGGTAATGATAGAGTGAAAATAGATGTTGGTATAAGTTACTATATGTCACACATGAACTTACCATTATTACAACACTATATGTACTGTAGGGTTTCTTCTGCCCACACCTTGTTAGGGTGTTCGCACATCTCCAATTGATGAAATACATGTGAGGTACGTACTTCGTTGGAACACCAGGAATGCAAGAATAGCACTACCATATGATAGACAGGACATAGTGCAGGTGGGTCTAGATGGCATGACAGAGATGTACCGACATAGTACGCTTATGAAAGAGGCTATGGGTGTTGTCAAGGCAGGCCGTAAGTCATGTCAAGCATACAACAGAGTCATAGATGATTTAAAAGCTCTTTGGGGTCAACTCGAAAACATCCCTAGTGACATCGGGCCCGTTACGGTGGATGATGACGAAGGAGCAGAAAACACACAGCCAATAAGTTCTTCAACACCTCCAATATCTGATACAAAAGGCGAAAAATAGGGACAAAAGGACACAAACACGACTAGTGGAGCACCCTCAAAGAAATGCACCAGAACATGAAGAAAGTAGGGCACAATGCAGCAACCTGCCCTAGTGTTGCACATCGGTCTGATATAGCTCCAAGTATAAGGGGGAGGGGAGTAAGAGGAAAGGGAAGGGGGAGGGGGAGAGGGGAAGTATACGTCATCGAATCCACTATGATAATGATGTTATCGATGAAGAAGAGCTTACTGATATTAGTACAATAAAAGGCAGCAAGGACCAGTGAATATGCATCTTATTGTCATTGTCATGACTTGTACATGATGATTGAATTATAGATGATAACTTTGTGTGTAACTTCATGAATTACATATGATAACTTACTCGGCATATGATAGTAACTTTAATAGATGATAACTTGAATACTTATAGATGATAACTTCATGAACAGTAGCTTACGACCATCGACAGGGTATTGTAGCTTATGGCTGTCAACCAGTATTGTAGCTTACAACTATCGACCTACTACTGTAGCTTATGACTATCGACATGTTACTGTAGCTTACAACTATTGACTGGTACTGTAGCCTACAACTATTGATCTGTTAATGTAGCTTTACAATCGGTTACTGTAGTTTATGACCAGTTTACTGTACTCCGGAGGGTCTCTGACTATTACAGTGCTCTGGAGTCTTCAACTCCAGGATCTTTGACTTCTACACATACTCAACTTCTATAGATGATAACTTAGTGTGTGGATGATAACTTAGCATATAGATGATGACTTCATTACTTATAGATGATAACTTCATTAGTAATCAAAAAATAACTCCATGAACTATAGCTTATGACTAACGAACGGTTACTATAGCTCATGACTATCGATCGGTACTGTAGCTTACAACTACTAACTAGTTACAGTAACTTACGACTATCGACCTGTTACTGTAGTTTTACGATCGGTTTACTGTATCTTTACGACCGGGTTTACTGTAGCTCACAACTATCAACTGGGTATTGTAGCTCATGACTATTGACCTGTTACTATAGCTTACAACTAGCGACCTCCTACTGTAGCTCTACAACTGATTACTGTAGCTTATTGAAGGATCGGAAAAGGCGACAGAGGGGGGTGAATGGAGCCCTTTAAAAATTACCCCGAGTATCCACACGATTTTTCTATTCTCCGATAGCTATGTAAGCTATGAAGAAAGATAATCTATGCTCACTGAAGATCTAAAGCCAACTCGAGACAGTAACTCAGAAACAGAGAATAACTACCAAAAATAGGAGGGATGTCAGAGAGCTTTGCTGAAATCCAACAGGAGAGAAGCTGAAAATAGAGAAAGAGAGCAAAAAAGAGAAAATGAAATTCAAGGAACTTGACAACAGATAGCTAACTATGAATTTTCTTAGGCCAAAAAGATCATATTTCAGTAGAAACCAACTTTGATCTACTCCAGTCTTGTGATTGCTAAAAATTATCATTCGGTCATGAGGTTGCACCCAAAAACAACAATATGATTTTTAACCAAAAATCAGACCAACTAGAAGAGAAGAATATTCAGATCGCTGGACAGACAAACTGAAGGAAATAGCTACTAGAGACAAAGTACTCAGAGACAAACACAGGAAAGATCAAACCGAATGGAGAGAGCAGACGGCTAAACAATTGAGAAACAGACACAACAGTGTATCCTTGCTCTGACCGAAAATAGAAGCTGCTGCACAGAGGTTGTCGATTTTGTCAAAATGAGTACTAAGCATGCAGCCAAAACAGTCGAATGAGACCTGGACAGATACAGCAAAATAGGGACAGCAAAATGGCATGCAGTTTTTAGCAAGAGATAAACAACTGCTTGACAAAAAGAAGCACTGCCGACTGCAATCAGAAATGAGTACTTGACATTGCCGGAACTGAAACACATGAGCAGTACTTGTACTGAAAATGCTATCGAAAATAAGCTGCAGACCGAAATGCACTGTTGGCTGAACTGTTAGCAGAGGAAACTGCACACTGCCGAAACATTGAAAGATATCATTCATTAGCGGTCTGATTGCAGCTTCATGCCCAAAAGAAAACAGATTACTAAATGACCAAATCAACAGCAGACTGAAAGCATTAATTGCACTGAAGACAAAGCAGCAAAAAAACAGATTCTGAAGACAGAGAAGCACATGTTCGGCTGGAGGTTTTGTTGGTATAGAGCTACCGAATAGCACAAGGAAACCTAAGACAAGAATCAATTGATTTATGTTCCTCCTGGGAAAAAGTAAACCGAATTTTAAACTAAATTCCCTGCTCAGCTCAAGAAGAGATCAGAGAAAGAAAGAGCAGTTTGGCAAAGAAAACTCCAGAATCGGTACCAAGGGACTGACTGCAGAGAAGTACTGAATGCATTCGAAATCAAAGAACTTGATGAAAACTAACTCCTCTCCTCTGGCCAAAAGATTGAGACTACAATCCAAATAGCAGATTGACTCCAGAAACAAGAAGACTCAAACAAACATCTAATGATAACAGTGAATTGATAATTTGACGAAAAGAGAACTGCTGGAAAAGCAAAATCCAAATTGCTTGAGCTTTATGAATCTTTTGAGCTTGTGCCTTTTCAATCACAACAGAGAGTCATCTCTCAACAAAAAAACACAAAATAAAATCACTTTTTCATCAAGGAAATCAAAAGAGCATGATTCCTCTGCTCACTGTGAACAGTAAACCCTAGAAATTGTTAAAACAGGGGAAGTTGATGGCGATTCCAACTTTTGATGAGAAACATGCTTTAGAAATCTTTGCTCTTAGGTATGATCTGACCAAGTGGCCTTTAGGCAATCCCCCAATTCAGAGCAAAGAGAATCTGCAGCCACTACAACAAAGAACTCAAAATCAAGAACTCAAAAAACATCCGAGAGCAGTGAAAGAAGAGACTGAAGCACAACTATTGAGCCAGAAAGATCAAGACCAACATTTCTCAAGATTTCTCATATTGATTCGGAGACAGAGACATAAATGATTACATATGGTTTTCTTCATCCATCTCACACACCAAGAACTCACGCAAGAAGAGAATAAAGAGCTCATCAATCCATCTCATTATTCTCTGCTCACCCAGACAAAAGGAAAACAAACCCTGCTCTCTTCGACTACTCTACAACAGAAAGCAACTCAAAAGCAAAAACCCTAACTCCTCTCACAAGCCATGCAACAACCAGGAGACACACCTCCTATTTATAGCCATTGGTTAGAGGGTTCATAATGCTTTGCCCATTAAGCTTCAATGCTTTACCCGCTAATTCTAAACCGAATCCACTTCCTAATGTAGCTTTGCGTATTTACCAAAAACGCCCTCTTGCACCTTCCGGGAAGCTTCCTCATTTCTTGCTGCCCAAGCCTCGCAACCACCTCGAGTCCTCGTCGTCTTCGGCACATCCCGACCACTCCAACCTCAGCACTACCTGCGCCTAGTCCGGTCATCCCATGCCTCGCCACGACTCTGTCTCAAAGTCCTGCAGCCATCACAAACAAGAAAACAAATCACACAGCACCGCTCGATATAATATAATCAACAATTGCATTAGCGAGAACTCTTAATCACAAAATACCCCAAACCGGTCGACAAGAAGAATAAGCGCCCAACCAAGTTCGACGAGGTCCGACCGAAACTGACTGTACCACGCAACGACATGGCACGAACCACACAAACCAAACTCAAACTTTTCGGAACAAGCGTCAATTACTCATCACACACACGGGGTCACCTCCACATGGTCTCTCACTTATGAATGGTTTATTGTAGCTTACGGCCAGTTTACTGTACACCAGAGGGTCTCTAACTACAGGGTCTCTGACTACTACAGCACTCTAAAGTCTCTGACTCTGGGATCTTCGACTTCTACACGTAGTCGACTTCTGAGAGACCATGTGGAGGTATCCCCATATTGGTGATGAGTAATTGACAGTTGGTTTAGTGAGTTTGAGTTTGTTTCGGGTATTCTAGGGTTGAGTACCTTTACTTGTGCTAATATGGATTATGCTGTTTCGTGCGGTGCTATGTGACGGTTTGTTTGTCTGTGTGACTGCAGGACTTCGGAGCTAGGTCATGGTGAGGCGAGGAGGACCGGGACTAGGCACGGGAGGTGTCGAGGTCTAGACGGTCGGTGATGCCGAAGATGATCGCGGCTGGTGAGGTGGTTGCGAGTTGGAAGACGATGAACCGGAGCTGGAGCTACCCATGACGACGGGCGACGGCGAGAGAACCAGGACTAGGCTCAGGGAGGAGTCGGAGGTCCAGACAGTTTGGAGGTCGGTTGCGGTCGTGTGCAGCGAAGCAGACCGGACTAGGCTCAGGGAGGAGTCAAGGTCCAATCAGTCAAAGGTACCGGTTGCGGTAAGCTTCCGGGAAGGTGCTTGAGGGGCAAATTGGTAATTTGACTCAAGCAATGGAGGTGGAGGCAGATTTCCCTCCAAAAATATGGTTTGACCCCTTTCCTCATTTGTGTGTGTGAGGTTTGAGTGGGTGGAGTATGAAACTTCTTGTATTTCTCCTTGAGGGTGTGCCCTTGGTGTTAAAAGAAGAGGGATGTGCAGCAAGAAGGTCATCCATTTTAGTTTAGAGCAGCTCATTCCTTCCTGTAGAGAGAAATGAGAATGAGTAGGAGAATGCTCTGGGTGTGTATGTGAGATCCCCTTCTCAAGCATGTAGTGAGTAGGGCATATTTCTCAATGTATAATCATTCCTCTGTATGAATCATTCATGGGGACTCCTATGTAATCCTTTAAGTGCAATGAATCCATTTGAGTTTGTGTGTTTCAGCTCGTTTTCATTTTCTGCTGTTCTCTGTTGATTTTCTCCTCTTTGCCTCTCCTTTGGGTTTGAGATGATTCTTTGAGCAAGGAGTAGAAAAATGGATTGCTCTGTGATGGGATGATGTTTCTAGACCATTTGGTCAGGTAGTTCCCTATAGATTAATGGATGAATCAAAGAATCACTTTTGGTGTTCATAACCTCTGTCCAAGCATTTCTAGGGTTTCAGTCAGGGCATAATGGAATCGCCAATTTCCCTTCACAAAATGGCTTGAGATTTTGTTTGTCTTGTCCTGAGATCATTGCTAATCTGTTTGCAAAAGATTGTGAGCAAAGAATGAGATATCATAGAGTATTTTGGATTTTGGCTCATTCTCTGAAGAAGTTACAGATTTTTGTCAAAATCTAAAATCCTTGCTCCCTTTAAGTGTTCTTTTGTTTCTTAGAGTCCTGGCGTTATTTAATTCAAGCCCTTGCTCTTTTGGTTGAAAAAGATCAGAGAATTTTGTCAAATAACTTTGAATTGAGCAAAGTCTGATATTTCAGTCGGCTGTCGAGGCTCTGCTTGGGCCAGGACCGCTCTGACCGGCCACCTAATGGCGGTCTGACTGGGTGGCTCATGGTGGTTAGACCGGCCCCAAGCGGTCAGACCGGCCTGGCTCAGGCGGTCTGACCGGCCAGGCACTTCTTTGCTGAGGTGATTTCTTTTCTAGCCATTGTATGTTCTGTTTTGTGTTAGTTTGCTTGCCCATGCTTCTTTCTCAGTTAGAGTAGCTTTCCAGTAAGCTTTTTCTCCTTCCACTTCATAGTTCTACATAGCTATCGGAGTGGAGTTTCTTTTGTGGATACTTTTGAGGGGCGATTTTTAAAGAGGCACCATTCACCCCCTGTTGCCATATCCGATCCATCAATTGGTATCAGAGCCGGTTAGCTCTTCTTGATAGATCTTTAACTGGTCTGTGGGCCATGGCAACCGATAAGTATTCCACCAAGCCCCCGATCTTCGATGGGACCGACTATCCCTTTTGGAAGAGTCGGATGGAGATCTACATTCAGGCCCAGGGCTATGCGATTTGGCGCAAGGTCAAAGTTCACTTTGTTGTTCCTGCCGATGAGAACATCAATGTCGGGAACATGGCTGATGTTGAGGCAAATGCTAAGGCAAGGAACATCATCATCCAAGGTTTGAACCATAACGAGTTTGATCGCATTTCTCATCTTTTCTCGGCCTTTGATATTTGGGAGACCCTCGATGCTTACCATGAGAGCACCGCCCAAATAAAGACGGTTCGACAGGACCAATTCAAGCGAGATTACAACAAGTTTGAAATGCTCGCTGGAGAGTCCTTGAATGAATGCTTTGCGCGATTCCACAAGATTTTGAGCAACCTCCGAGCGGTCGGTCTCACATACCCTGACTCGGACAACGCTCGCCAAATGCTTTCGGCCTTGGATTTGCGTGTGTAGGAGATGAAAGTGACCACCATCAAGGATACCACGGACCTCTCGACTTTGCCTCTTGATGCGTTGTACTCACGTCTCAAGACTCACGAGATTGACATTGTCTCTCGTAAGTCGAAGTCACATCGATGGCGTTTGTCACTGATCCCAGTTCGACTTCTAAGTTTTCCTTCGATGATGTTTCTGGTTTTTCTCTTACTACTGTTTGTGAGATGAGCGATGAACTATTAGAGCAGCTTCCAGAAAACCAGCTTGCCCTCTTAGCCAGAAAATTTTCCCATACTTACAAGAGGGTTAGAGAGAGAAAGAGAGGAGGAGGACGAGTGAATTGCTTCGAGTGTGGTGGCCCCAACCACATTCGAGCAAACTGCCCCGAGCTGGAGGGCAAGAATGACTTCGGCAGTTCAAGCAAGAACGTCTACACCGACAAGAACCGCAACAAGAAGCCACCAAGCAAAGAGAAGAAGTTCTGCAACCTTGGCAAAGCCAAGAAGCTCTTCCACCGCGTCCTCACCGCCTTCGACGACCTCGACCTCAGCGAGGTGGAGGGGTGGAGCGACGACGATGGGAAGGACGAGGAAGACCCCAAGGGTGGCGATGACTTCTCTTGCATGTGCTTCATGGCCCTTGAGGGCGACGTGAGTGACAGCGAGCTGTACTCTGACTCCGACGAGGTATACCCCTCATACGACCAGCTTAATGATGCTTTTCTTAAGCTAGGTAGATTTCATGCTAGATTTAGAGCTAGGTGTAGCGAGTTAGAGAAGGAACTAGATAGATTGTCACGGGAGCTTACTTCACTTATATTTGCTGCCTCCCGTGACGAATATGATACATGCTGTGCTTTGATTGGTGACATGGAGAAATTAAGGACCTCGCATGATAGTTTGTCTTCTAAGCTTGATATGATTAAGGTGGAGAATGTTAGTCTTTTAGCTGAACTAGAGATGAGTAGGGTAGCTGCCTTTTCATCTACTGTTGTTGAGACTACTTCTTGCACCTCATGTGAGGACAAGGAGAATGCTTTTAGAGGTCTTTATACCATGCTTCTTGATCTGCCCGAGACTTGTGAAAGTTACAATAATTTAAAGATGAACTTAAAAAGGGCAGATCACAAAATTGCTAAGTTACAAGATTTTCTACTTGAGCCTATTGCTTCATGTGTGAATTGTCCCAAGTTGACTGCTGAACTTGAATCTGTCTCTAAGCAGTTTCAAGAATTAGTTGATGACAATAACAAATTGGCTAAGTTTGCTTCTAAGGACCCCTATTAGCTCACCATGTAATAATTGTAACAAACTAAAATCTGACTTGATTGCATTGGATGAAAAATGTGTGAAGCTAACTAAGGACCTTCTAGAGAAGCAACCATCTGCTTGTAATGTGTGTGCTGTTGGGAAGAAGCATGAGGGTTTGGTAGAGACGCCTAGTGACGTGATCCAATTAGCGAGTAGTAGGACTGTCCCTCCTGAGTCGGCTGTGCGTGCACAGGCCATTCGTTCCTCTGCTGTTGGTTCTTCTTCTACTCCCTTACCTTCTATTGCCTCTTCTTCCCCTTGCTCTTATTGCACTTCTCTCTTTCGGGAGTGTCAGTATCTTATGAACACTCTCGAGAGGTTTGTAGGAGGCAAGAAGAAGCTAAATCTTATTCTAGACCAATCGAAGATTTGCAAATTTAATCAAGGTCTAGGATACGATTTTTCTGAGGATATAAAGAAGCATCCACCTGCTGTTCTTAGACTCATAGCAGCGGGTGTGATCGAGATAGAGCCCAGATCTGAGAAAGTTAATTTCAAATCAGCGAGCTTTGTCCAAGGGATTTCTGACAGTAAGGTGACTCCACCTGTTGCTTCGACTTCTCAGAAGCCGAAGCCTTATCATGCTACTTCTACCTCTCAGAAGGTGAAGTACCATTGTACCTTCTGTTAGAAGGATGGACACTCGATAGAGAGATGCTTCAGGTGTGCCAAGATCGCGCGTAGAGACCGTGTTGAGGCACTTAGGCGTATTCAGGGTTAACCCCAGACCTTGAGTGCACCTAAGACCAACACAAGGTCAAGAGTTGCTTCAGCTGATGGGTTGGGCAGCATCGAGGACTTGGTTTTACTGAGTTTTCTGGTTTTCATCCTCGATATGCCTTTGGTCGTGACTTCTACCATTCTGAGGGTAGATCTCGTTTCCCCCATCGAGATGGCTACCCACGGCGTGATCAGCATGTTGCTGGTGCTCCGACTCGCTCTCCCATAGTAGTCAGACCTAGCAACAGCTTCAGGTCTGCACATAGACCTTCTGCTTCTTTGAGCGATAGAGAGCGTAAGGTAGATAGAGGTCAGTCGTGTGTGGCTACTTCTTCTGCTTGACGTGTTACTCAATATTGGGAGCCAAAATCTCTTTTGATTTATCCCAATACTGGGACTTCACTCTCTGTTTGACTCAGGTTCGCCGGGCTGGGATGGGAGAGGTTTGGCTTGTAGACTCTGGTTGTTCTCGTCATATGACCGGAGACTCTCGTTGGTTCTCTTCCTTAGCCCATGCTCCAGGTGATGAGACTACCACCTTTGGAGATGCTTCGTCTGGGCGCGTCATCGCAAAAGGTACTGTGCGCGTTAATGATTCTTTTATTTTAAAAGATGTTGCCTTAGTAAGTAAGCTGCAGTATAATTTTCTTTCAGTCTCTCAGCTTACCGATGACGGCTATGAGGTGAGCTTTAAGAAAAACAATTGCAAAGTTCTTGATTCTTCGGGTAGTCTGGTTTGCGGGATTTCTTGTTTTGGGAGGATCTTTCGTGCCGATTTTGTTGAGTCTTCTGGTGATCCTCTCCAGTGTTTGGTTGCTTCAGAGTCTCGTGACCTTACTTTCTGGCATAGGAGACTTGGTCATATTGGATTTGACCATTTGACCCGAGTTAGCGGCCATGATCTCATTCGTTGTTTGCCGAAACTCAAGATGGTCAAAGATCTAGTTTGTGCTTCATGCCGGCACGGCAAGATGGTTGCCTCTTCTCATTCTCTGGTCACAGTGACTATGACCGATGCACCAGGACAGCTGCTCCATATGGACACAGTTGGACCAGCTCGAGTGCAGTCAGCAGGAGGGAAGTGGTATGTCCTTGTCGTGGTCGATGACTTCTCTAGGTTTTCTTGGGTGTTTTTATTAGCCTCGAAGGATGAGACATATACCCATTTTTGGGGTTTGGTTAGTAAGCTTTCTGTTGAGCTCCCGGGTGCCTTACGAGCGATCCGCAGCGACAATGGCACGGAGTTCAAGAATTCTTACTTTGAGAGCTTTTGTGATGAGACCGGTGTAGAGCACTAGTTCTCTTCTCCATACGTCCCTCAACAGAATGGCGTTGTGGAGAGGAAGAACCGTACCCTGGTTGAGATGGTCAGGACGATGCTTGATGAGTACTCTACACCGAGGAAGTTTTGGGCTGAGGCTATAGCCACCGCGTGCCATGTTTCAAATCGAATTTTTCTCGGGGCACACTTGCATTGCACCTCTTATGAGTTGAGATATGGGCGAAAGCCCAGTGTCTCGCATTTTCGTGTGTTTAGATGCAAGTGCTTTATCTTGAAGTCCGGGAACCCAGATAAGTTCGAGTCACATTCTTGTGATGGGATCTTTGTAGGTTACTCGCCTTCTTTGCGGGCTTATAGGGTCTGGAACTGCGAGACTAGTAAAATGGTAGAGACCTACGATGTGACCTTTGACGAGGCCAGTCCAGGGACTAGGCCCGATATCTCAGGTTCTTTAGTGCAGTCTGAGACCATCTTTGTGGATGATGAGGACGATAGAGATGAGGGTTGTCTACCTGATCTAGTTCCTCATCCTCCCCTTGAGGTGCCTTCTTCCACTGCACTTCGAGGCGATCAGCCCATGCCTTCTACTTCCTCTAGAGCTAGTGGCTCTGTTCCTACCTCTTTAGCTCATGAGGTAGAGGCCACTTCTTCATCTCATCCAGGACCTCCCCAAAACATCCAAAAAGACCATCCTTCTGAGCAGATTATTGGAGACCTTTTTGAGCGTGTCACGCGCTCAAAGTCAGGATTGTCTCAGTTCTGTCTCCATTCTGCCTTCATTGCCTCATTTGAGCCCAAGGACGTTTGTCATGCCTTATCTGATGAGTCTTGGGTCAATGCCATGCATGAGGAATTAGAAAATTTCGAGAGAAACAAGGTCTGGTCGCTTGTTGAGGCCCCTCGAGGTCACAATGTTATTGGGACTAAGTGGGTGTTCAAAAACAAGCAGAGTGAGGATGGGGTTGTTATTCGAAACAAGGCTAGACTGGTAGCTCAGGGCTTCTCCCAGGTTGAGGGTCTAGATTTTGAGGAGACCTTTGCCCCTGTAGCTAGACTTGACGCCATTAGAATCATGCTTGCTTTCGCAGCTTCTAAGGGTTTCAAGCTTTACCAGATGGACGTCAAGAGTGCCTTCCTCAATGGGTTTATTAAGGAAGAAGTATATCTGAGACAGCCTCCAGGTTTCAAGAACCCCAATACCCAAATCATGTCTACAAGCTTTCCAAAGCACTGTATGGACTTAAGCAGGCCCCTAGAGCTTGGTATGAGAGGCTTAAGTCCTATTTGTTGAGTCATGGCTTTGAGATGGGTAAGGTGGATAAGACCTTGTTCATTCGTCGGCATGGCACTGACCTTCTGCTCGTCCAGATTTATGTGGATGACATCATCTTTGGAGGCTCTTCCCATCCTCTTGTTTCACAGTTCTTGGATGTCACGAGCACCGAGTTTGAAATGAGCATGATGGGAGAGTTGACCTTCTTCCTTGGCTTCCAGATAAAGCAGACTCGGGAGGGTACTTTCTTGCATCAGGGCAAGTACACTCGTGACCTCCTGAGACGCTTTGACATGAGTGATGGTAAGCATGTGTCAACTCCCATGGCTTCTAAAGCTTCACTTGACCTAGATGAGGATGGCGAGCCAGTTGATCAAAAAGAGTACAGAAGCATGATTGGCTCCCTCTTGTACCTCACTGCCTCAAGACCGGACATACACTTTTTGTATATCTTTGTGCTCGGTTTTAGGCTTCTCCTCGTGTATCTCACCGCCAGACGGTGAAGCGCATTCTTCGGTACCTTCGAGCTACCATTGACTATGGTATCTGGTACTCTTACTCTTCCTGTCTTTCCCTCAAAGCCTACTCGGACGCAGACTTTGCTGGATGTAGGATAGAGAGGAAGAGCACTTCTGGCACTTGCCAATTCATTGGCACTTCTCTTGTTTCTTGGTCATCTAGGAAGCAGTCCGGTGTTGCACAGTCCACTGTAGAGACCGAGTACGTTGCCGCAGCCAGTTGCTGCAGCCAGGTACTTTGGATGGCTTCGACCCTGCGGGACTTTGAGTTAGTTATAGACAGTGTTCCACTCTTTTGTGAAAACACTTCTGCTATTAACATTGCTAAGAACCCAGTGCAGTACTCTCGGACCAAGCACATTGATATTAGATATCACTTCCTTAGAGACCATGTGGAGAAGGGTGATATAGTGCTCCAATTTGTGGAGAGTGACCACCAGTTGGCTGACATCTTCACCAAGCCTTTAGATAGCTCTAGGTTTTCAGCCTTGCAGGGAGAACTTAGGGTGGTTTGTCCTTATGGACTGTAGTGAGGGAGAGTTTCTGTGCTTTATTGCTTTATCTTATATATTATGCTCCTGTTCTCATTTTGTTGCATTGCATTCAGGGTGCATTTGGGTTAGTCCTCCTAGCATAGATTAGAGTGTATCTCTTGTCTAGTGGCTTAGATTTCTTCCTCTCATCTTGTGATCTAGGATGCTGCTTGTTGGCTGCTTCTCTTCTCACTAGGTTGAGCTCACTCACTTCTTATAGGTTCTAGCAAGGGTTGGGCCACCCTTGGGTAGACAGGGAATGTGTTTGCTCCTTAGTGTGTTACTAGAGCAGTTGATAGTCCTAGTGTCATATGGGGTAGATGAGAGTCAGTCTGAGCCATAGTATCCTCTATATCTTGTCTATGCTTTAAGGACTGCCTTTTCTGATTTCTTTGCCAGCTTCTCAGTCTTCTAGCTTTGGTTCAGGGGGAGTTCTTTTGGGAGCTTCTCGAACTTAATATGGACATAACTCAACTAGAACTAAAAGTGCATAACATGTTGAGGGGGAGCTGGATTTTCTTGCATTTCAACTTTTTGTGTTGTAATATAATTGCATGGAGCCTTGATTATTATCCGTAGTTGACATGTTTACAATGCTTTACATCTTGCCATGATTTATACTTAATTGCTAGATTTATCATTGCTTTATATGTGTCGTCAAGCCTTTGCCATTAATGAGTTATTTAAAATTGCATAACTTGAATTAAGACATGTCATGTTAGCTCTTGAGACTAATCTTTCTTTAGTTATCCTCTTATGATTCATGCCATGTCAAATAGGCTAAGTTAAGCTTTGAATATTTAATTGAGCCTTAGATTGAGCTATGATAGTTTCTTGATAAATCATGGGTTAGTACAACTGTTTACAAAGCAAAAAGATCTCTTTATGTGCGAAAGAACTGATCTCACCAATTCTTTCCCATGAGACTGCTTGCCATTGCACCAGGCATGAACTCAGGGGGAGTTTTGGATGACCAAGATCATCTCCTTAAGCTTCTTGCTTGGAATGATCGCATAAGGCTTGAGATCTAGCACATGACTAACAATTTTGGTTGGAAACGACCATGAGTTTCAAAGAAAAATATGTCAATTATGCTAAATTTGCTTAATTACAAAAAGATTCACGTGCTTGAACAAATGATTCATTCTTGAACTTATAGCACTCTAATTTGACTCAATTCTAGTTTCTTGGTTCCACTTAGATTATTGACATGGCTTGCATCATCTTTGGATACCTTTAGCTCGACTTTGATCTTGAATGGCTTGACATGTTAGGAAATTCACCTAATATTCAGATTGTTACTTATGTGGCTTGGCTTGATTATGCATATGTTGTCATGATATTGATAGCTTTCATATGCTTTATGGCTTGGCGTAATACTTAGTGGTCATTTTGGATAATCTTCATGGCTCTATTTGCTTAGCATTGAATAAAATTCAGCCATACCATGATTTATTTTCCTCCAAGTACCTTGATGACTTTATTGCCAAAAGGGGGAGAATAGTTGGAGAAAAAGCCTCATTTTGGGAGTGTTGTAGCTACAGGCTAAACAGGAATGAAGGGGACTAGTAGAAGGAGAAGAGGAGAGCTAGATCTGTGGGGAGCTGGTGAGAATGAGAGGATGTCTCCCTTTGCCCCTCCTGGGGGTTTATATATATGAGTGGGGTAGAATGGGAAATCCCCCTTCTACCCCTTAGTATTTACAAGGGATGAGGATACATTGGTATATTTACACTGGTATATTCCTCTACACTATTGGGCCTATTACATGTTGGACTAGTTGCACGGCCCAGTCACGGGGGGTTGGGCCACCCCTACAACAGTACTCCCTCGACAGGAAGCGCTTAGGTCCCGATGGGCGAGCTGACGTGATCAACCACCCCAGCCCCCCGTTCCCCGACAGCAAGCACGAGGGTGCCGAGTGGTGAGCAGATGCAACTGGTAGCTTGCAGACCCCAGAGGCAATGCCTACGAGGAAATCAACAAACTCCTATGCTGAATCCCACACCGTCCTGCCGAGGCGATGCCTACGAGGCGGACGGCGAAGTCTTGCGCCGGAGCCGTGCTGTCCCGCCGAGGCGATGCCTACAAGGTGGACGGTGAAGTGCTGCATGGAGCCGTGCCGTCCCGCCGAGGCGATGCCTACGAGGCGGACGGCGAAGTCCTGCGCCGGAGCCGTGCCGTCCCGCCGAGGCGATGCCCTCGAGGCGGACGGCGAAGTCGAGCGCCAGAGCCGTGCCGTCCCACCGAGGCGATGCCTTCGAGGCGGACGGCGAAGTCGAGCGTCAGCGACGCCGACGGCGAAGTTCTGTGCCGGATCTGCGCCATCCTACCGAGGCGATGCCTACGAGGTGGATGGCGAAGTCCTGCGTCGGAGCCATGCCGTCCCGCCGAGGCAATGCCAACGAGGCGGACGGCGAAGTCCTGCGTCGGTGACGCCGCCGTTCCCCTACCTTCAAAAACAGTGCCCGCGGAGAGCGGGCGCTTGCGGCGTAGGCCGAGGGCACTACGCACGCCAAGGTAGGGAGGCGAAGCCGCCGTTCCCCTACCTTCGAAAACAGTGCCCGCGGAGAGCGGGCGCTTGCGGCGTAGGCCGAGGCCACTACGCACGCCGAGGCAGGGAGGCGAAGCCGCCGTTCCACTACTTTCTAAAACAGTGCCCGCGGAGAGCGGGCGCTTGTGGCGTAGGCCGAGGGCACTACGCACGCCGAGGTAGGGAGGCGACGCCGCCATTCCCCTACCTTCAAAAATAGTGCCCGCGGAGAGCGGGCGCTTGCGGCGTAGGCCGAGGGCACTACGCACGCCGAGGTAGGGAGGCCAAGCCGCCGTTCCCCCACCTTCAAAAACAGTGCCCGTGGAGAGCGGGCGCTTGCAACGTAGGTCGAGGGCACTACGCCCACCGAGGTAGGGAGGCGAAGCCGTCGTTCCCCTGCCATCAAAAATAGTGCCCGCAGAGAGCAGGCGCTTGCGGTGTAGGCCGAGGGCACTACGCACGTCGAGGTAGGGAGGGGAAGCCGCCGTTCCCCTACCTTCAAAAACAGTGCCCGCGGAGAGCGGGCGCTTGCGGCGTAGGCCGAGGCACTACGCACGCCGAGGTAGGGAGGCGAAGCCGCCATTCCCCTACCTTCAAAAATAGTGCCCGCGGAGAGCGGGCGCTTGCAACGTAGGTCGAGGGCACTACGCCCGCCGAGGTAGGGAGGCGAAGCCGCCGTTCCCCTGCATTCAAAAATAGCGCCCGCGGAGAGCGGGCGCTTGCGGCATAGGTCGAGGGCACTACGCACGCTGAGGTAGGGAGGCGAAGCCGCCGTTCCCCTACCTTGAAAAACAACGCCGCGGAGAGCGGGCGCTTGCGGTGTAGGCCGAGGGCACACTACGCACGCCGAGGTAGGGAGGCGAAGCCGCCGTTCCCCTACCTTCAAAAACAACGCCCGCGGAGAGCGGGCGCTTGCTGTGTAGGCCGAGGGCACTACGCCCGCCGAGGTAGGGAGGCGAAGTCGCCGTTCCCCTGCCTTCAAAAATAGTGCCCGCGGAGAGCGGGTGCTTGGGGCGTGGGCCGAGGGCACTACGCACGTCGAGGTAGGGAGGCGAAGCCGCCGTTCCCCTACCTTCAAAAACAGTGCCCGCGGAGAGCGGGCGCTTGCGGCATTGGCCGAGGGCACTACGCACGCCGAGGTAGGGAGGCGAAGCCGCCGTTCCCCTACCTTCAAAAACAGTGCCCGCGGAGAGCGGGCGCTTGCGGCGTAGGCCGGGGGCACTACGCACGCCGAGGTAGGGAGGCAAAGCGGCCGTTCCCCTACCTTTAAAAAATAGTGCCCGCGGAGAGCGGGCGCTTGCGGCGTAGGCCGAGGGCACTACGCACGCCGAGGTAGGGAGGCGACGCCGCCGTTCCCCTACCTTCAAAAACAGTGCCCGCGGAGAGCGGGCGCTTGCGGCGTAGGCCGAGGGCACTACGCACGCCGAGGTAGGGAGGCGAAGCCGCCGTTCCCCTACCTTCAAAAACAGTGCCCGCGGAGAGCGGGTGCTTGCAACGTAGGCCGAGGGCGCTACGCGCGCGGAGGCAGGGAGGCGCACTCCCTAATGCAACGCGCACGAGGGCGCGATATCCAAGCGGTGCGCCGCTTAAGCGAGGCACTCCCTAGTGTCTCGGCATGTTGCAATTTTTATACTCCGTAGAGTGCGTGGGAACAACATCCACGTCTTATTTATACTCCAGAGAGTACGTGTGGGAGCGACGCCCACACGTGCGCGGGTCATCCGCGTCTTGTTTATACTCAGTAGAGTGCGCAGGGACAACATCCGCGTCTTATTTAGAGTCCGTAGACTGGCGCGTGCGGAGGCGAGCCTCAACGCTACGTCTTTTTTAAAGTCCGTAGACTGGCGCGTGCGTAGGCAAGCCTCGATGCTATGTCTTATTTTAGAGTCCGTAGACTGGCGCGTGCGGAGGCAAGCCTCGACACTACGTCTTATTTTTGAGTCCGTAGACTGGCGCGTGCGGAGGCAAGCCTCAACGCTACATTTTATTTATACTCCGTAGAGTGCACGCGGAGGCGTCCCCCCGCGCGTCTTTGTTTATACTCATGCCCGCGTCTTTGGCAGAGAGTGCGCGCGCGAATGCGTGTCTTTGGTTTATACTCATACCCGTACCCCTGGCTACGGAGAGTGTGCGCGCGAATGCGTGTCTTTGGTTTATACTCATACCCGTACCCCTGGCTACGGAGAGCGCGCGCGCGAACGCGTGTCTTTGGTTTATACTCATACCTGTACCCCTGGCTACAGAGAGTGCGCGCGCGAACGCGTGTCTTTGTTTATACTCCGTAGAGTACGCCGAGGCGCGAGGCCGTCGTGCGATTTAAATCCAAAACGAGGACCAAAACAGAGGCATGAAAGAAATGGCCGAAGACTTGCGACAACAAAGCGCTTGAAAATGCAGCACCGGAAAAGCAAACATGGCCAAATCAAATGCTCTTGGAATGGAACCGCAGCCGCAATGAGTAATATGATGAAAAACCATCTCTTCAAAGCCAATCACGCAAGAAATACAGGGGCTGCTATTAAAAGCATCATACGTGATCACATGCAGTGCGTACCGGGCATGATGGTGGGGACGCGGAGCAGACTCCGTAGGTGCGGAGACCTTGACTACGCATAGCTCACAGCAATGGGTCAGCTCAGACTTCGGCGAGGTGAAGGCCAAGGTCGACTCGGAGTCTTCGAGGCGAGTCGGGCTTCGTCACGCGCGGAGGAGGCGCACCTTCACGGACTCCGGCTTGGAGGTCGGCTGTGAAGGCTTGCGAGGAGCCGAGCACGCGAGGGCGAGGCGGTGCCGAGGCCGGTCACGAAGGCTGTTGTCCCGCCCGCGCTGCGCCGCCTGCGAATCAACTGGCAGTTGCCCCGTACCGCCGCGTGAGCCGTCTGCCCCGCGCGAGGGATCTCGCCCTAGATCGCCGCATCGCAACCCGGCCAGAGCGTTCGTCCGCTCTACATGCACACGCATATGCCGCGCGGAGGTAGGAGGTCTGCTCCCAGTGCGGAGGCAGGGGCTGGGACGTACATGCATGGGCCATGCATGCCGGGCTTTGCACATAGACTGACTGCCTTCGCGCATGACTGCAAATAGTTCACCTGCATACGCTGTGTCCCTTGCTGTGCCTGTCGACTGCTCGGCGAAGACCACTCCGATCGCAACGGAGGCTCCGAAGAGGTTGGCGGAGACTCCGGGGGCGTCGGCGAAGGCTCCGAAGAGGCACAGCCGACAGAACACGGAGGTCCCGGTGCCGACGGTGGCATGTGCGGAGATGCGAGGTCCGAGGTCCCAGTCGTGCGGTGGCGGAGGCCGGCGAAGCCGTCCCGAGGCTGAGCCAAACGCCGGCGACGTCGCCGCAGGGCTGAGCTGGGACCGGCGAAGCCTCGCCAAGGACGTGCGAAGGCCCGGAGGGAGCGAAGGCTGTGACTTGCTGCTCGTCGCGGAGACTTCGCAGCGGAGGCAATGGCGCAGAGGCGACCTCGCAGCTGTGAGCGGGTCCTGAAGACGACGCCCTTGACGTCGCTGGCCGAGGTATATACGCCATGCAATGATGTAGCCTGAGCGCGCCGAGCCGGAGACTTTGGGCTGGAGACTCCGCACATGCATGTAGTCCCGCGCTTAGACGCCGTGGGAGCGAAGGCCGGAATTACGGCGCAAACTCCGGCAACGTGCGAGTCGAAGCGAAGTCCGAGGTAGGTCATGCTGTCTGCGCGAAGGCCGGAGACGAGTCGAAGCCAAACGCCACCGATGCCGCACCTTCTTCCCCTGCGCCAGTTCGCGGCTCTCCCCCTGGGCCGGCGCCGCCTCCGAGGCCGATACTAGCAGCCACAACGCCGCCATCGCATATGCCGCGAGCCTCCGTTTAGCGACCGGCGGCCGCCCCATTGCCGGCGCGCGCTAATCGGTCAGTAGGCCGCTGGCCTGCTGCGACTCGGAACGAGCTAGCTGGCCACTTTACTTGGCGTTGTTTTCACGGGGCGGCGCACGTAGATGTCGTTTGGAGCGGAGTGGAGCCGAGATGCTTGACGCTTCGAGGGGTTGTCGTATGTACGCATGGACCGCGCGGAGACGAGCGGTAGTGGACGTAGGGGCCATGCATGCATGCATGATGCGAGCGGCACTCAGCCTTCGCGCGTGTGGCATGGCCTCTGTGTACAACTTCATGCATGCCATGGGACTTCGCATGCGGCATGGCCTCCGCGCTGCCAGTCCTCATGCCCCTTCTCCGAGTTTCATACGGACTAAGCACCGGCCTCCGAAGAAGTTGATGCAGATGGGGTGGTAGAACTCGTGGCAGACAGCCTCGAAGTGGAAGCATCTTCCACAGCCTCGCCTAGCTGCTCGAATCTGTAGGCGACGTTCGCTCCGTCCTGGCTGCTAGGCTCACAGAACACCCTTTCCTACATGCAACATATGACACAAACAAGTGCTTTGCGTATACACTTGATATTCTTCTCTGCGTGAAGGCGAGCAGTGGACGCGGGGTTCCAATAACTTAGCGAGTTAAGGAGCAAGGGTGTCTTGGAATAGTTTCACAGAGTTCTCCGGAAAGGTTCCGCTGATCGTCTGACTTGGATTCCACTGCAGGTCTTCGAATCAGACTTGTTGCTCCCAGCCCCCTTCGGCCTGTCCATCTCCTTTGGGGAGTACACCGCGTAATTCTTGCACCGCGGGGCAGCGCAACTGGGTGCTCGCGCGTAGACGCCAGGCCGAGACGGAGGCGGGCGTAGCGCCCACACCATGTACGTGCATGCCTTCCATGCAGCATGTAGGAGCCCTGATTATACAATCTGGAATCCTCTGTGATTCCACCGCACTATTCCCTGGATCAGTAGATAGTGCTCACAGATTACAGTTTTGAATATCAAAAGTACATATCAAGCGGAAGCGTAAATATAATAGTAGACTTACTCATGGGCCGATTAGGCCGAAATCAATAAATTGCAGCAGCGGAATGAAGCACACAAGTGGGACCTTCAGGACATGCCCACAGGCAGCCAACTGGAGGTCCGCGACCTAGCCCTTGACATTTTCATCTTCTCTGCCAGCTTGTCCAATCTTGATGCTGAGGCGAGGTGATTTGATTCTTGATTCTGAATTTTGTCGCAAAAGCGAGCGTGAGCACTCCGACCCCGTGCTTCGCAAGCCAATACACAGAATGCAAATAAATAGTATGCATGGTTTAACAAAGGAGAGGCTCGGGTTATTTTATTTGCCAAAAATCGCTTTAGTCGCATTGCTATTATTTAATCACCGTGTTATTGTTGCTGCCTATACTCCACACGGCCATTGCCATAATTGACTTAATCCACCAAAGGTACACTTTCGATACTGATTGCTGTCCAAGACTCCAAACAGTGACTGACATCATTTAATTAATCCACCGAACATATACTTTCTATATTGATTGCTGTCTAAAACTCCAAACAGCGACTGACATCATTTAATTAATCCACCGATCATATACTTTCTATATTGATTGCTGTCTAAAACTCCAAACAGCGACTGACATCATTTAATTAATCCACCGATCATATACTTTCTATATTGATTGCTGTCTAAAACTCCAAACAGCGAGTGACATCACCTAATTAATCCACCGAACATTCTCATCAAGATTTTCTAATAATCCAATCCTTTTTATTATTGATTCAAATCCACCAAGAACATCATTGATCAAACCTACGATTCAATATTATATATCCACCAAGAATATCATTGATCAATTCTACGATTCACCATTATATATCCACCAAGAATATCATTGATTAATTCTACGATCCACTAGTATTCTCCCACCAAGTAAATCACTAGTCATGAACTATAATCCAATACTTGTATTACTCCTCCAAATTCCCGAAAATTCAATTAGATCATCTATTTAGCCTATCTATTCAGCTAGACTCCACCAATTTATTTCTCCTAGAACCCACACTATCATTTCCTATTTATGATCGACATGAATCCACCAATACCTTTATGTGTACACTACAAACATCTATTTCCTTTACTCACGACCCTACTTATTCTTTCCATATTTTATTTTGCAGGAATAGAAATGCTACTATTTGAAATACAATACATAAAATTTCCTGAGACCTAGCAACTTTGGAACAAAACATAATGTTCAAGGAATATTAACATGATTTTCCATACATATGGCATCACACCATATGCCTAATATCACCATAATTTTTCCATACATACGGCATCACACCGTATAACATCTTTCAGCGTTATAACCGCTTAACTTACCACTGGGACGACACCCAGGACAACACCAATCAGGGCTTTCCACTGCCCTCCACTTTTTCAATCCCATTCATAAAGCATTTTGAAATAGAACTATATCTGGTTAAGTTCCCATGTCCGCCCTTGACCGTGGGCACGGCTATTCGAATAGTTTTGACTCTGCAGAGTTTGCACACTTTACCCACAAGAGATAAATCTACTCGTTGCCCCACATGATTCCTTAGCCATGCGGTTGAGTAGACTATCACAGGACCTTTACAATGCATTTTTCCTAGCAGAGTTACGTCCGCTAAGGTTTCCACTTCCTTCGGGGTACGACCACCCTTCCAGAAGCCCCCTCTTGCGCCGTCACGTCGGAGGATGTGGCCATCCTCTACCCGCCCATGGTCACACCGGCGCAACTCTTACTAAGTCGACGCAAATTAGTTAGCCCTGCCTACACTTTGCCAGCTTGTGGTTGCACTATTGTACTGTGGGAGGTCATCACAAGATTCGGTCCTTAGGGTTACCTGGGCGGTTCTGCCACAAACCACATTCTCGTGCACCACTGCACCACACCCCCGAACCATCCGCCCAGATAAATAAGCAATTTGAGGTTTTTTGGGAATATAAAATAATCATATCCAACATATACCAGTCATTACCACCATGACTGCCCAACCAAATTTTCTCATGATTAAAAGTGATGCTTGAGAGTTCTCGCGCCCATGAGTATCTAAGCAACACTAAGCATGGCATATAATTACGGACTTATTTTCGAAAGGTTATTATTATAATTTTTGCTAGGGTGACAAGGTTCACAAATTCAAGTATTCTAAAGGAGGGGTAATATTAATCAAGGTACACAATGGGATATAACTAGAATCGTAAATTAAACATGTATTTGCATATAAAATAACAGCATGCAATTTGATAATTTAAACCAAAATAATTTGCAGAAAACGTAGGTTCAACATGATCAAAGTATTGACTCGCCTTGCGCAGGTTACCGCGGTCTTGAGCTCACTCAAACTTATCTCCTTTGATGGTCTTAAGCTTCGGGTCTTTATCTTCACCTTGATCTTGAGTTCGCCGGATCCATTGAATCTCCACGATTTCCACTTTCTAATTACGTACTAAGCAGCTGAATCGAAATAAAGGCAAATAACTCAAAAGATCCAAATAAAATCCAAATCTACTCAATTTAGTTTTTAAATGGGTGATTCGAGTGATTTGGGGCTAGGTTGATTGGACGCGGAGTATTGTCGGAGCCGAACTAGTTGGAACGAAGCGATGATTGGTAGAAGGACTTTCAATGAAGGAGGGTTTATGACACAGAAATATTGATGAGATTATCTTGCTTTAGATTTGGGGAGGACTAGGTTGAGCCAGCCATTGAATACTATGACTTACCCTATTTTATTTAATATCTTCTTTCTATTATTTTCGTGTTTATTTAGGAAATTCCATGAGCCAGGTTAAACCTATGTGCTGACATGTAATATTAGATTGTTATTCCTTGAATGGCACTAGCTTGTACATCATAAGAGCATTAACCCAGACCTAGGGATTTTAATAGACATGCCAACATGAATTTAGGTGAAGATGCCCTTGGTTTAGGCATCGCAGATATTTTACTTACATTTTAGTTACTATCACAATGCTATTTTTGTTGTTATTATTATTACGGTTATTTGAATTTATTTATCTCGGACCGAGCATGCCATACTAGGTTATACTTTAATATCAATATTCGATTATATCTACGGTTGAGATTTATTTACTGGTGGCATTTTAAATATTAGAACTTTCATTTTTAATTACTATTATAGGTACTTTTTAATTTAAACCTTGTGGTTATAGTCCTAATACATCATCAAATTTTTCTTCACTTAAAATCTTAGTCTAATTTGAATTAGGATCTATTTATACGGGTCGTAGCTTACTATATTCAATCATGCTTGACATTATTATTTACTAAATCTAACGTTGAGAATTAATTAATGGCACCATTATCATTTTGTCTACACCTTTGTTATTATTATTTATGGTAATCCCTTAACTTAAAGCCTTGCTCTTATAGTTGATCATAATATCAAGTTTATTTCATATAACTTTAGCTTGGATGTCTTTTTAAAGGGAATCTTTATTAAATTTTAGGCATTTAACCAAGACCATCTTTTAATAATGTCTTTCATTCATAAGTATATTTGAAATAAATAATAAAGGCACATTAATTATTCCTACATGATAATTAATCTAATATTAAGTCGTAAATAATATTATTTATGCCTAAATTAAATTTACTAGTTCCCATGAACAATTTCTGATTTTCCTTAGCTTTTCCTTAATTGGGATGATCGACAAAAAAACAAAATACAAAAAGGACAGAAAGAAATGCACCAGGAGGGAATCGAACTCGAGACCTGCGGCTTGTGGAGCGGCTGGGCTAACCAACTGGCCGTCATCCCACTCGCGTTCTGAAGGGGACAACACACAAAAAGAAGCAAGTCACGGCCTGCAGAGCAGAGGAGCTCGGGGTGGCACATGTGCTGGGCGGCGTCGCCGGCGGGGATCGGCTGGGGAAGCGGCGGCGACGGCCAAAACGGAAACCCGCGCCGAAGAGGAAGCCCCTAGAGGTGGAGGCTCCGTCCAGGAGGCGCTGTGGTGGGCCGGCGGCTAGCACGAGCGGCGGCGCAGTGGAGGTCACCGTGGAGGGAGGAGCTCCGGCGATGGGGAGCTTGGCCGGCGATCGGGGCAGGTTGACGGCACCGAGAATGCGCTCCCCCGGCGAGGAATCGACGGAAGGTCGTCCGAGGAGGAGGCGGCGGTGGGAATGGCGGCGGCGGCCGGTGTTGGGGAAAATGGGAATTCCGGCGAGCTCGGCACGGGCTTCTCCAATTGGACCGGAGGGGAGGTAGAGGGGGAGTGGGGTTATGCCGTGGCGTGATTAATTTAGGGATTGAGCGGCCGGCGCAGCGGGACGGCGTGGAGCCCCAGCGGCGGCCGGTGCTCGGGTGCAGGAGGAAGGTGGCAGGGGAAGGAAAAGAGGTGGCGCGAGGATGCGGAGCTATATATAGCGAGGGAGGGCTGCTGTGGCGCCGCTGTAGCTGGCGACCGGGGTACAGTTCGCGGCATGGCGACGCGACGTGGGCGGGAAACGACGGGCGACGTGCAGTTGCGCAGAGGGCGGCAGGGCATGGGCGGGGGTGGGTCGGCGACGTGCGCGCGCAGGCGGGGCCGGAGGCAAGTGCAGCTGACGCGGGGGGCGACTGGAGCAGGTGCGTGGTGATGCTCGAACAGTGCGACGACTTGAGCACGGTCAGGAGAAAAGAAAAGGGAGAATGAGCCGTGGAAGAGAAGACAGCGCGCTGAGGGAGAAGAGGGATCGGGGCAGGGCCAGCGGCAGGAGGGAAGGAGAGAGAGAGAGAGAAAGGGGGAGAGAGGAAAAGAGAGTATAAAGGTGGGGCCCACAAAAATTTTCATATTTGTATTTTCTTACTGCTAAAATTGTTATTGCATGTGCATAATTTTATAGATATATTTATACGCATTATCCATATGTATCTGCACTCCATTTATTTGTTTCTATTGTTAATTGTGCAATTATTTCCAGAAATGAAATTTTATGTTTTAAATTCAGGCCATCCCACCATTTTACGGATCATCTTTTCAGATTCGTATTTTAAATTCTTGTTCTCTATTATTTGAACTTTTCCTTTTATGATTTCACTAGTGTGTGGTTTCTCAATATGTTTGCTTGCCTGACACAAAACTCAAGTGATCTTCAATTAAATATTCAGAACAAGTCTGAATGCCAGCAAAATGCAAGAAAAAGTTTTAAAACTTTCATATTTTCTGGACACCTGAAATTTAGGATGTTACACAGCATGAGTGCCATGCATGAAATGCTGCATGAGTGGGTCTCTGCGGCGAAGGCTATGAAGCGGAGGCCCAGCAAAGCCCAGGCCGCGTGGCGAGGTCCTGCGCGGCGGCGACGCGAGGCCGAGGGCTCGACGGAGAGCAGAGTCTCGAAGTCGCCGTTCACCTCGATGTGGAAGACCTTGGGCCACGGGGAGCTCATCGCGCCAGCTTCATCTCCGCAGCTTTGCGGGGTACATGCATTCCGTCGGCTTCATCTCGCCAGCCCGTCGCACTGGCCTCGTCTCCGCCCGCTCGTCGTGCCAGCTTCGCGGAGTACACGCACTCCGCCTGCTTTATTCTCGCCATGACCGCTCCCTCGCTCAGGCGCGCACCCACGAAGGCCCGTAGCGACAAGGACAAAGGGTAGATATACATGGAGGATATTTCATGCATGCAAGAATAAATACTCGTAATGGCTCACAGATGAACATGTGGGTGCATGCACGTATGGAGGCGCGGATAAACACTCTGGACGCGTTGCTCGGTATGGAGACTCGATGTCCTGCAGAGGCTCGACGCGGGGGCTCTACACCGTGCAGAGGCTCGAGGAGGCTTCGACACGGAAGGTTACGACGCAGAGATCGGCGCCGAGACCCTGTCGCTGCACTTCGCTGCTCAGGCTGTACTCAGCAATACTAGTAAAAAATCAGTTTTGGAGAAATATGCATCACATGCGCACCAACTCATAGTTATCATGCAACATGGGTGTTCGATTAATACTCACAATGACGGATTGATGGATCTATCAGATCTGCACAGGGACTTACCTGCAAGGTCGGTGGATCTATCAGATCTACGCAGAGACTCACCTTTTCTTGCTCTTGGCCGGATGTATCCTAGCCCAGCCATGGAGCAAATCTTCCTCACGGTGGTGACTCTTCCTTTCGTGACTTCTAGCCCAGTCCCCATGGACGGCGCCATCTGTTGTAGCTACAGGCTAAACAGGAATGAAGGGGACTAGTAGAAGGAGAAGAGGAGAGCTAGATCTGTGGGGAGCTGGTGAGAATGAGAGGATGTCTCCCTTTGCCCCTCCTGGGGGTTTATATATATGAGTGAGGTAGAATGGGAAATCCCCCTTCTACCCCTTAGTATTTACAAGGGATGAGGGTACATTGGTATATTTACACTGGTATATTCCTCTACACTATTGGGCCTATTACATGTTGGACTAGTTGCACGGCCCAGTCACGGGGGGTTGGGCCACCCCTACAACAGGGAGTTTTGGGAGCTTTGAGAAAAAATTGCTCTTTCTTTTGCTCCTTGCGTCTACATGGTCATTAGCATCATCTTCTTTCTCTTGGACCACGTTTGACTTCCGAACAAACTCAATTCCTATGCTTTTTCCGTGTTTGTCAATATACTCATCAAGGGGGAGATTGAGAGACCATGTGGAGGTATCCCCATATTGGTGATGAGTAATTGACAGTTGGTTTAGTGAGTTTGAGTTTGTTTCGGGTATTCTAGGGTTGAGTACCTTTACTTGTGCTAATATGGATTATGTTGTTTCGTGCGGTGCTATGTGACGGTTTGTTTGTCTGTGTGACTGCAGGACTTCAGAGCTAGGTCATGGTGAGGCGAGGAGGACCGGGACTAGGCACGGGAGGTGTCGAGGTCTAGACGGTCGGTGATGCCGAAGATGATCGAGGCTAGTGAGGTGGTTGCGAGTCGGAAGACGAGGAACCGGAGCTGGAGCTACCGGTGACGACGGGCGATGACGAAGGAACCGGGACTAGGCTCAGGGAAGAGTCAGAGGTCCAGACGGTTTGGAGGTCGGTTGCGGTCGTGTGCAGCGAAGCAGACCGGACTAGGCTCAGGGAGGAGTCGAGGTCCAGTCGGTCAAACGTACCAGTTGCGGTAAGCTTCCGGGAAGGTGCTTGAGGGGAAATTGGTAATTTGACTCAAGCAATGGAGGTGGAGGCAGATTTCCCTCCAAAAATCTGGTTTGACCCCTTTCCTCATTTGTGTGTGTGAGGTTTGAGTGGGGTGGAGTATGACACTTCTTGTATTTCTCCTTGAGGGTGTGCCCTTGGTGTTAAAAGAAGAGGGATGTGCAGCAAGAAGGTCATCCATTTTAGTTTAGAGCAGGTCATTCCTTCCTGTAGAGAGAAATGAGAATGAGTAGGAGAATGCTCTGGGTGTGTATGTGAGATCCCCTTCTCAAGCATGTAGTGAGTAGGGCATATTTCTCAATGTATAATCATTCCTCTGTATGAATCATTCATGGGGACTCCTATGTAATCCTTTAAGTGCAATGAATCCATTTGAGTTTGTGTGTTACAGCTCGTTTTCATTTTCTGCTGTTCTCTGTTGATTTTCTCCTCTTTGCCTCTCCTTTGGGTTTGAGATGATTCTTTGAGCAAGGAGTAGAAAAATGGATTGCTCTGTGATGGGATGATGTTTCTAGACCATTTGGTCAGGTAGTTCCCTATAGATTAATGGATGAATCAAAGAATCACTTTTGGTGTTCATAACCTCTGTCCAAGCATTTCTAGGGTTTTAGTCAGGGCATAATGGAATCGCCAATTTCCCTTCACAAAATGGCTTGAGATTTTGTTTGTCTTGTCCTGAGATCATTGCTAATCTGTTTGCAAAAGATTGTGAGCAAAGAATGAGATATCATAGAGTATTTTGGATTTTGGCTCATTCTCTGAAGAAGTTACAGATTTTTCTCAAAATCTAAAATCCGTGCTCTCTTTAAGTGTTCTTTTGTTTCTTAGAGTCCTGGCGTTATTTAATTCAAGCCCTTGCTCTTTTGGTTGAAAAAGATCAGAGAATTTTGTCAAATAACTTTGAATTGAGCAAAGTCTGATATTTCAGTCGGCTGTCGAGGCTCTGCTTGGGCCAGGGCCGGTCTCACCGGCCACCTAATGGCAGTCTGACTAGGTGGCTCATGGCGGTCAGACCGGCCCCAAGCGGTCAGACCGGCCTGTGCCGAGCGGTCAGACCGGCCTGGCTCAGGCGGTCTAACCGGCCAGGCACTTCTTTGCTGAGGTGATTTCTTTTCTGGCCATTATATGTTCTGCTGTGTGTTAGTTTGCTTGCCCATGCTTCTTTCTCATTTAGAGTAGCTTTCTAGTAAGCTTTTTCTCCTTCCACTTCATAGTTCTACATAGCTATCGGAGTGGAGTTTCTTTTGTGGATACTTTTGAGGGGCGATTTTGAAAGAGGCACCATTCACCCCCCCCCCTCTATTGCCATATCCGATCCTTCAACTTCTATAGATGATAACTTATTGTGCGGATGATAACTTACCATACAGATGATAACTTCATTACTTATAGATGATAACTTTATGAGTAACCGAAAGTAACTTTGCATCATACATAAGAGGTGGCAATCTGCATATAACTGGTTGCAATCCATAGTTATAGTGCATATCAAACATAAGCAAACTTCATGATTACAACTATGGCAATGCTATTAAATAGTTATTCGTGCCACAATATAGATATCACTAATGTTCATTCCACATATAAATCATGTGTCAGGGTTCCATCTCAATAGACATAATGGTTGGTCTGAACCTCTCAAGGATGTCAGGGAGAGGCTTGGCAGAGTTCTTGCGGTGAAAGAACATATAGAAGAGGAATTCTACTCTGTACTCGTTGCCCTTCTCCTACAACAAAAAGGTTTCACCAACATTAGCCACCAACTAGAGAGCACTACATTCATGGATGAAACATAAAAGGAGGATGTTACAAACCACTTTAATATGCATCCATACAGTGGTATTATTGCCATCATAGAACTCAACACTACTACAAAACATGGATATTGTAATATATTTCTGTATCACATTCGTCAATGTGTTACAAAGAAATTCTATAGTAACATAAAACAATGTGTTACAGACAATGGTTGTAACACAAAGCACTTGTTTTATAAAAATGTGTTACTGAGAACAATTATAGTAACACAAAATTAATGTTACAAGTAAAATGTTACAAAGATTGTACTATGTTGTAACACATAAATGGAACATGTAAAATGTGTGCCAAATATATACCCTATAGTAACACAAAACAATGTTACAACTAAAGTGTTACAAAGAAACATATATATGTGACCTTCCAATTCATGGTCTGCAAGTAGTCGCAGTCGGTGTCGTCTAGGTTGTTAGGCAATCACATCGTGGTCCTCACATGACTCTTGAGCAGCAACTATTAGGCAATTGAAAATATCGTATAGTTGCTGGATCCCACTTCCCAATTGTTGGGTTGAGCACAAGCTACGCTATAGATATATCGTGATCATGAGAGGAACAAGTACGACGGGAAGAAACATGGAAAAACAAAAAACTACGTAAAATTAAATAGGAGAATAGTAGAATTCTTTTGATTGTGTGGGCGATCACTACTTACCTCCTCCGTACAATTATATAAGGTGATATAAACTTTATCTTTTAGGTTGATTACTATGAAAAATCAATAATAACACTATATGCCACATACAAAGGTAAAATAAATATTTTTTTCCCAAATTTCAAAGTGTTACAATAGGTACAACATGTGTTACAAACCATATGTTCCTTTGTTCCAAACTATATGTTCTTCAAAAATGAGGAAGTGTTACTAGAGCTAAAAAAAGTGTTACAGTAGAGAATCACTGTAACACTAGACAAATGTTCCAGTATATAAGTAAATGTGTTACAGTTCAGTAACACTTTTTTGGATGTAAAAGAACACATATATGGTATTCCAATAGACCAGTATATAGTAACATGGGCAATTGGAACACATAAAAAATGTGTTACGAGGAGAGCTAGTAACACTTTCTTTAACCTATAGTAACACATGTTGGTGTTGCTATATCCCTGTTGTGTAGTAGTGCAAGGAATTTCATTGCCAAGAAGGTGCAATCATTTGTAAGATTTTGTCTTGCATTTTCGAAATAGGTTCGCCTCCAGCTCTGAAACTTGGCAAACATACCTCATGTTACTACTCTAAATGCTACGCTCAAATGTCTTTGGACTTTATTGCCAACATCCTGATGATGCATCTCAGGGCTCGTTCACCACGGTCCAACGAATCAAGCACATCAATACGGTTGTTCTTCACATTGACACAATACATGGAAAAGTCCTGGGCATGTAATAGAATGAATAATACCTGCACATCAATACTGAAGGAATGTCAACCATGTTAGGGCCTTGTACTGAAAACATACTGCATGCAATATACGAGGTTATTCACCATGAAAAGTTACTATCACTTGCACATAAAGTTATCATCTATAATTCATGTAGTTATTTACACGAACAAAGTTACTATGTCATGCATATAAAGTTATCATCTACAATTCATGAAGTTACTTAAACTACTTTCTATCATGTCAAGAAGATAATGGTTCATCATACTTACAATCTAATTTCACTGATTATCACACCGTGAAGTTCATTGGCAAGCATTTTTTTGTGCAAACTTAGGATCATAACTATTCTTCCTAGGAAACTCCTCAACGTTCAATAACTGCTGCATATTATAAACAAATATTACAAATGATACGTAAAGGTCAAGAACACACTTGGATGTATAGGTTGTAGGTTTAAGGAGACATGAACAGCGAGATCCCATGACAAGAATAACCTATAACCAGATACTTCAAGCCTAAAGGTGGTGTCATCGTGTTTGAGGCTATCAATAAAGAATGACACAAACATGTCATCCGTCATCACACCATTTGAAAATGAATCCATAAGATCAACACCCATGGCAGATACAATAGCGGACAATGTCTTAGTAGGATCTCCCTAAAAATTCCAATGCAATTTGGCACAAAATTAGGGCAGTGCAGCAAGAAAAAAGGAAAATTGAAAATTAAATGAATAAGTTAGCCTATTACACTTTCAAGCTTTTCTCATTCAGTACAAATTCCGTGACGACCGTTGCCTTCACAATGTCGATCGACAGACGGATGAAGTAACACCTGAAAGGAGATACAAATTTAGTAGGTGCCTTTACCATCCTTGTGCCTCTCCTAACAAGTTTAGCAGCCTCCATATACACATATGCCTTGGCCTTGCCCACCTAACCATGGAAGCAAAAGTTATTGGCCTAACATCGCTTACATGCCATGGATGCACCAAAGTTGTACATGACACATTTTTTACCACTGTTGGTGCAGCCAAAAAGTTACCAGGGGTACAACTCAAAAGTTACTAACGGTCATGAAGATAAATAAGCCCAATGAAAATAAAAGTTACTAAACATGTAATGAGTTGTTACTAATTAAGCAAATGGGTAAAATTTACTAAGGATGCACGGGACAAAATATACTATGTACCGTTGTTGTTACAACATGGACATCGGCGATGACTGACTTTGGTTGCACGCTTAACAGGGCTTCCTCATCTATTTCCACTATCAGATGATCAATCATTGTGTTTTCACAAACCACTACAAATAGTAAATTGTAAATACCATATTTGCAGTTTCATAAATATAAATAAGAGTTGGAGGCCAGTGAAACAACCTACCCTGCTCATCTTCAGGCAACAATGGTTCCCTCGGGATATGAGCTACAACTTCAACAACCAGTGAAGGGTCCCTCGCCACCTCACCTGCAACTCCGTAGACTGGCAAATGGTCCCTTTTTGCCTCGTCTACAGTTTGCTGGATAGGTTAAGGGTCCATCACTGCCTCAGCTGTAGCTTTGTGGGCCGGCGAAGGGCCCCTCGCCGCATCATCTATAGCTTGCTGGATAAGGGTTCCTCACTACCTCAGCTGCAGCTTCATGGGCCGGCATATTTTCTTGCGCGGCAGTGCTTCCTTTGAGCACTAGCCTCATCTGATCAAGCGCAGTCCTATGGGCAGCTTCAAGACATTGTTGCCCTCTAATCAACATATTCATGGTCTTTTGACTCCCCCATCGAAATGCTGAAAAACATCAAGCATCTGCCTCTATTTAGGCTAGCTCAGCAATCGTACAGAATGACCTAGAAACTCCCGCATGCTTAGAAACTAAAAAGAGTGTGTAGGAGAAGACTCTTCAAAAACATCATACTGCATCATGGAGCTGCGCTAGTAACATGTGTCCTGAATTGCCCTCATCTACATGATTTTAAAATTTTCACAACTTTCAAAAAGTTATTGTTAGAATAAAACTATCCATTCAATTATGCCAAAAAAAATGCTATATACTATAGACATATGATAAGTACTCACAAGGAGCTTTGTGTAACCCCCCTTCTCATTGCTCATCTATCGGCCACCATAATAGCATATATTGTTTTACTGTCAAAGAATGTTGCACATGGTGTATTTTTCACCTCAATGCTGTGGGCGCACCTCAAATTATCAATGTAGTAAATATGTGCAAATATTCAACACAAAAGAGCCATGTCACAAACACCAATTTGATTGCTACATCAACACAACTATTTACATCCAAAAAATATAAATTATGATGACTTAGAAATAGGAACACATGACATCCATTGATCGACCTCATGCCCATATCGGTCTTGGTCCTCCACAAGTGGCTAGTATTCCTAAGGTCATCAACCACAGCCTTGCACCAGTCAATGCCGCTCAACTCCACAAGGCTTCTGGTCATCAAAGCTTCCCTCCCAGTGATATGGTTGCTAGTACCAGGGAATAACAACTTGCTGAATACAATAAGAAAGACGCATCTAATGGACAAGGGGCCAGTCATATCCCCTCAATTTTCTTCAGCATTAATCAAAATAGAAAGTTGTTGCTTTAGTTCTGCAAGCTCTTGTTTGCACTCACGTGGTGACAGGATAGGTGCATCCTTCCCACCAATATGGATACCAAGGACACACCTAACGGCATGTGACATGATTGGTAGGCCCACACCTCCACCAACAAGAAGCACCATCCAATCCGGATCAAGCTGGTCCATCAAAAAGCAGAGCAAGTCCCTACTCTCCAACCCTCCAAGTTGAACCTTAGAAAATCACCAAATCCGTGGTCTTTGATCCTCCTTTTCTTATCCAATATTAGATTCTCAATCATATGCACAATCATTGTAGGAGCACTGTCCACTAGGACATGACGCTTGTTCGCAATGATGTGCTACATTTTTAACAAAAGCTTGTAGCAGTAAACATTAGTTTGGCAAACAAAAAATATAGACCTTGTGAAATTACAAACCAATCACAATAAGTTATTGATCATGCACTATGAAGTTACCACCTGCTAAATAAGAAAAGTTACAGTCCATTGCTCTAAAAGTTACCGACCATATACTAGGAAGTTACAAACTATAAATTAGAAAATTACTATAAAACAAAAACCCACGCTGTGAATAGAATTTGCACATTCATCACAAATTAGCATTGGTACTACAATGTTACATGTACCTCATTGTCACAACTGTCGCCCCTCTTCCTCTTCATGCTGTGAGCATTTTTGACGGATTTCATAATGGTGGGTTCTTCTTGGGTAGAGTTGAGAGTGATCTCCAAAGCATTTTGGCTATCCATAATTGTGATTTTGCTTACCTTGGATGGCGCCTTCCCCGTCGTCTTCATTTGCTCTCTTAAAATGGAATTTTACGACGATAATGGGGATTAGGTATAAAATATAGGAACAATATCACAATGTTGAATCGGTCGCACTACAGCCAAAATATAAGGAACATCTAACCAAAACGCTAACCCTAAATACAGTTGGGTGAGGTCGATGGCGACGCTTGACAGCACGCGGTCAAAGCAACGAGCGACAGTGCTTGACCGACAGCAATGAGTGAAGATACTGGATTAGCACGTGTAGCCAAAGATGAGGCGGCGAGGTCACCGGATTAGGGAGGCATGGAAGCGAGAGAGAGATGGAGAGACGGGGAGAGATTAAATCGGAGGATGATGAAGAGAGAGATTCCCAAGTGGGCTTAAAATCCGTTCAGTTTCCATACCCCACTAAATCCCAGAAGACCGCTTGAGACCTAGGGACGTGGGTAACACACGTGAAACTGTAAATAACTTCATGTATTGTAGATAATAACTTATTGTGCAGGAGATAATTACTTTACCATCCACATGATAACTTTACCATGTGGATGATAACTTCATTACATGTAGATGATAACTTCATGTGTAACTGAAAGTAACTTTTCCAGAATAATAAAACATGACCGCTAAACCGTGTGTGAGGTCGATTGAAAGCGAGGTGGCGCGATTGGCTAATTGGGTCATCGGGTCACATCGCTAGGGGTCGCTACTTATTCTACGTGTAGCCATTGAATAGTATATATATGTATATATATATGTATATATATATGTATATATATGTATATATATATATATATATATATAGCATGCATGCACGCACTGTGTATGTCAAATTATGTACTACATTATATTTCTTTTCTTCGATCGCAAGCAAGAGGCCCATATATATACACATATAAGCCATGCATATATACAGTTGTGGATCTAGAATTCCGTCGTTCCTCGGACTAAACTATAGGCTAACATCTTAGAACTAATGCCAATTTGTACTCACACTACGGCATAATGAAGATTTGCTTGCTATCCTATCCATAATAGTGCATGTTCTTGTTAGTTTTGAATGAAGAAAAGATTGCAGATAAAAGTTACACCTATACACTATATCTGTGAATAATGAAAAGATTACAACATGTGAACCCGACTGCGGCTTCCCAAGAAACAATCATCACTCATACCATTTGATCGAAATGTTCTAGATGCTCATGCTAATCATCTGACATTTGCAACAAAAACTACTGCAAATCATATTATAAACTAAATGGCATAGAAGCTGCAATGGTCACTTGGTCGTCTTAAATTCTCTAGGCCTAAGAGGAGAGGAGAGGAGCTTGCCCAAACAATCGCTGTAGCTGCCTATGCCTTGCGGGCCCATGACACGTCCCCTTAGATTATTATGAGATCATGTCTGTGTGGGCCTGCCACCTTCACACGCCAGTTGATGCTGGGCTTTTTTAAACTTCCAGGCCAGAGAGACCATGTGCTTATGACCCCATGTTTGTGATGAGTAATTGACGAGTTTTTGGAAAGATTGAGTTTGTTTGGTTCGTGTTGTGCCATGACAGCATTTGGCACAGTCGGGTTTGGTTGGACGGACTTATTGTATAATATTCTTCTCGATCGGTCATTTGGGCCATTTCATGCATAAGTATGATTTATTGATGCTAATTGTGTTTACAAGTGTCGAGCGGTGCTATGTGATGTGTTTCTTGTCTTTGTGATGGCTGTAGGGCGTCGAGGTGGAGTCGTGGCGAGGCACAGAGGACTGGACTAGGCGCAGGTGGTGCCGAGGTCAGAACGGTTGAGGTGTGCTGAAGACGGTGAGGACTTGAGGTGGTTGCGATGCTTGGACGACAAGACACGAGGAAACTTCCCAGAAGGTGCAGGAGGGGCGAATTGGTAATTTCGTGAGGCTGCACAAGTGGAAGCGGTTCTGTTCAGGATTTAGCAGGTATAACGGGTTGGAGACCTGTTAGCCAAAGGCTATAAATAGGAGAGGTTTCCTGGTTGTTGGCATGGATTCTAGGGGTTGTTAGGGTTTTGCTTTAGTCAAAATGGCCTTTGGAGAGGTTGTTTTGCTTTAGGGCTTTAGTGGTTGAGAGAGGCAGAGTGCTGTTGGGTGTGTGTCTCCTCTCCTGTACGTGTGTGCAAGTGTTCTTGAGAGAAGCATGTAGCTTGTGCTCTTAATCCAAGCATGTATGGGGTTGTAGGGTTGGTATGAGTTGATACTCCTTGTAATCGTGTTATCTCTCTTCATCAATATCAATCTGAGTTGGCTGTATTTGAGATGGATTGAGTTCTTGAGTTCTCTCTGTTGGTTTTTGCTCTTCGATGCTCTCTACTAAATTTCTCCTTTTTGTGTTTTGATGTTGATACTTGCTGAGGAGTAGCAAAATGGGTTGTTGTGATCTAGGAGATGCTCCAAGGCCATTTGGCCAGTCAATCCTGATAGTGAACCACGTTTAATTTCAGTTTTTGCTTCTCAGCCTCCTCTGCTCTTTCATGTCTAGGGTTTCTCAGTCAGAGGATTCTTGGCCCTCTTTGTTTCCCTTCTCAAGTTGGCCTGAAATTTGGTCTGGAAAGTCCTTAGATCATTGCTAATCAATTTGCAAAAGGACTTAAGGAAAGATTGCATAAATCAAGAGGAATCTGAAATTTTGGTTCTTCTCTTCTCCATTTTCAGATTTTAGGCAAAATCCTAAATTCCTGCTCAAATGATAAAATCTTTGTTTTCAAAAGTGCTTGATGCTATTTAGGTTATGTTCTTGCACTTCTGGTTCGAAGAGAAAAGAGAAAAACCACACAATCCATTGAATCCAACAAGTTTTTGATTTTTAGACTATTTTCTGCTTGCTGTCTGGTCTACACTCGGTGAGTGTCAGGACCCAGACTTTACAATCCGGAATCCTCTGTGATTCCACTGCACTATTCCCTGGATCAGTAGATAGTGCTCACAGTTTACAGTTCTGAATATCAAAGTACATATCATGCGGAAGCGTAAATATAATATTAGACTTACTCATGGGCCGATTAGGCCGAAATCATTAAATTGCAGCAGCGGAAGAACGAAGCACACAGGTGGGACCTTCAGGACATGCCCACAGGCTGCCAACTGGAGGTTCGCGACCTAGTTCTTGACATCTTCATCTTCTTCGCCATCATGATCCAAAAGTATTATTGAAGCGTAGTGATTTGATTCCTGATTCTGGATTTGTGGGGAAAGCGAATATGAGCACAAACCACCGTGCTCGCGAGCCAACACACAGGATGCAATTAAATAGTATGCATGGCTTATCAAAGGAGAGGCTCGGGTTATTTTATTTGCCAAAAATCGCTTTTTGTAGCATTATTATTATTAAATCATAGTATTATTAATTCTACCTAAACTCCACACGGCGATTGCCATAATTGACTTAATCCACCAAAGACACACTTTCCTTACTGATTGCTGTCTAAGACTCCAAACAGCGAGTGACATCATTTACTTAATCCACCGAATATACTCTTTCTTTATTGATTGCTGTCTAAAACTCCAAACAGCACGTGACATCATTTAATTAATCCACCAATCATATACTTTCTATATTGATTGCTGTCTAAAACTCCAAACAGCGAGTGACATTATTTAATTAATCCAACGATCATATACTTTATTTATTGACTGCTGTCTAAAACTCCAAACAGCGGATAACATCAACTATACAATCCACCAATCAATTGTTTCCTAAATCCCCAAACAGCGAGTATCATAATTTATATAATCCACAGATCAATTGTTGCCTAAAACTCCAAACAACTAGTGACATCATCTATCTAATATCATTTGATTAATCCACCGAACACACACTTCCTATATTGAGTGCTGTCTAAAACTCCAAACAGCGAATATCATCAATTATACAATCCACCAATATCTTTTGTATTCCAAAATTCCTATCAACCCATTCCTTTTGCTATTGATCCACAACCACAATTTGCTCTTACAATAATCAACCTTATTTTCCATTATCTATTTCTAACTAACCCACTAGTATACCTTCACCAAGAATATCATTGATCAAGTTTATACTCCAATTATCATATCTCCAAACTCCCAACAATTCAATTGACTCATCTAGTAATCGATCAAATCCTATTAATCCCATTATCACCAATATCTCCCAAAAATTGATCCAGCAATTACCTTTGCACTCCTTAATTCTCCAAAAATCATTCAAATCATCTATCTAGCCTATCTATTCATTTAGACTCCACCAATTTATTTTTCTCAGAATCCACACTATCGTTTCCTTTTTATGATCGACCTGAATCCACCAACAACTTTATGTATGTTGTGGTTACAGACCAAACAGAGAGAGAGATGGTAGTGGAGAGTGAGAGAGATGAGTAATGGCCTGCCCCTTCCCCATGGCCTGTATTTCATATATATACATGGGGAGTGTTTTTACAATTATGCCCATACATCTGAGTATCCCCTCCAGAGGCACTTATGTCATTACACATGGCCTATTCTGGACCTTATAACCTTCTACCAGGCCTGCTGGGTTTAGGTGGGGGCCACCCCTACAACAGGAGCCTCTCACAGGGCCGAAGCCATGTTGCCGAGTCCTTTGGCCCCCTCCGTTCCTGCGGCCTGTGAACTTTCCCAAACTCGCGGAGCTTTGATATGCCGCGGGGTCTGAGGCCGTAGTCGAGGCTGATGCCTGGGTTGCAGCTGAGGTGGGCGCGCGAGCACTCCACCTCGAGCTGGTGGTTAGTCGGAGTAGACACGCGCGCTCCGTCCCCTACCCTTCGAACGGGTGGCCGCGGAGCTGGCGCTTAGCCGAAGTAGACGCGCGGGGGTGTTGCGCCGGCGTAGGTAAGAGTAGCGGGCCCCTGAGCCGCCGCATATGCCCTAAGTGATAAGGGACGCGCTGCGACGCTCGTTCTTCTGGCCGTCCACGTGGCGAAGCGTGCTTGGCGCGGTGCGGGCCTTGAGGCGTCGTGACCATTAATATAACGACGGACTTCCGGCGGTTGGACTTCTGCCGATTGGACTTCCGCCGGTTGGCTCCCCTGCTGATGGGGTATATATACGGCGCTGGTGCGGCGTTGTTCCCTCGTGCTGCGTTTCTGCATACGACGGCAAGGTTTGCCCTGTTCTTCTTAACAGACCTACCTTTAGTCGGTGTTCCTGATGGAGCCCGCCCGCATCACTTTGAAAAATGCTAATGCACTATAGGTGGCTGTTGGACCGAAATGGCGACAGAGGGGGGGTGAATGTCGACTTTTAAAATCGCCCCTCAAGAATATTCGCAAAAATCTCTACTCTCCGATAGCTATAAAAGCTATGAACGAGAAGAGATCATTGCTCACTCAAGCCGAAAACCAAACTGACGAGAGACTGAAATGGATCAAGAGAAAGAGACTGCAAAAACTAGCTACGGCAAGAAATCAACTGGAATTGCTACCACGGCAAAGAAAGCAGGCTACCACGGCTGCCACGGCAAGGTTTTTCGCTGATTTTGCTGCCACGGCAAACAGAAGAGAACACAAAATATTGCTACGGCAGACACGGCAAGAAACAGCAGCGAAAAGCTACCATGGCAAGGAAAGCGGGCTGCCACGGCTACCACGGGAAAGAAATAGCAGAAAAACTTGCCGAGAGCTGCAGCCGAGAGAGGAACTGCTGCTGTCACGACAGAGGATCAGCAAGATTTGCCACCACGGCAAGGAAATTATCTACCACGACTGCCACGGCAACCATACAGACTCAAGGTGCTGCCACGGCAGCAGTGAACTGCAGGAAACCAAATCTGCTCTGACCTGAACAATTTCAGCTAGAAACAGTAACTATTTCAGCAAACCGAAAACTGAGACTTTGCATGAAAAAACTATGAAATGATGAAATCTTTCCATACTTTTCGGCACAAGGCAACTCCAAAACATACTAAAAAGAAAGAGGTCTTGGGAGAACAAAGAAATCACACAAAAGACCAAGAATTTCAGATTTTCACAGAAATCTGAATTTTACCCAAGCTGGCCCAAAAATTCAAATTACTCCTCACCCTTTGATCTTTTGGCAATGAGACTTTGCAGATAGAATATCAATAGCCTCTGGACTCCAGGTTCCAAATTTCATGCCATTTCATGGAGCAAAAACCAAGATGCATCAAAACTCTGAAAATGAACACTTACTGAACAAGGACTACTCAAAACTCAAATAGCTCACTGGTCTTATGTCCTTCACTTATGAGATTTTGCAGGTATATTAGCAATAACACAAGGACCTCTCAGACCAAAAATCAGGCCAAATCAAGAAGAAAAACAAAGGATTACTCCAAACCCTAGAAACAGCCTGACAACTACAGAGAGAGCACAAAAACTTAAATTCCCATCAAACCCTTGAACCTTTGGCCATGAGATTTTGAGACTAGCTGATTAATAGCCCATTTACTCTCCATGCCAAATTTCAAGTCATTTTGCCAAGGGGAACAAGATTTCAACAAAACCCTAGAAACTGCAACTGACGAACAGAGAAGGTCCAAAATGGAAAACTGAAATTAAACTCAGTTTGCTCTGAAGATTAACTAGCCAAATGGCTTTTGAGCATCTCCCATGTCATAGCAACCCATTTTGGCATTCTTCAGCAAGCAAGAACTCGAAAATCAAAAAGGCAAGAAATTGACCAAAAGAGCTACGAAGGAAGAACAGAGAGCACGGGAATAAAAACTTCAGATTTTCATTACTTGGATCACAATGAACACAGAAGAGTCCCGATACCCCGACTTGATACAAAAGGAAGGATTACAAGGTTTCTCTACTCAATCCCTCTCCTCACTCTCTCCAATCTCAAGAACACCACTCAAGAACACATGGAGGAGAAGTCTCACATGGAAAATATCGTAGGGGACAAGCAGGGAGCACACCTCTGCCTTCTCCACCAACTCACCAACTAAAGCCTAAAGCAACCACTAAAGACTCTTTTGACTCTAGCAAACCCTAATTCCACCCAAGTGCTCAAGGAGGGCATGCAGCCCCTCCTCTCCTTTTATAGCGCCTGGCTAACGGGTCTCCGCCCCGTTACGCCCGCTACGTCCAACGGAGCCCGCTCCCGCTTGTGCAGCCTTGCGAATTTCCCGATTCGCCCCTTCTGCACCTTCCGGGAAGCTTCCGCGCTCCTTGCCTCGCACGCCTCGCAACCACCTCGAGTCCACGTCGTCTTCGACACATCCCGACCGTTCTGACCTCAGCGCCACCTGCGCCTAGTCCGGTCCACCGTGTCTCGCCACGACTCCAACTCGACGTCCTGCAGTCACACAGACAAGAAACACGTCAAATAGCACCGCTCGACACATGAAAGCGTAAATACCATTACACTTACCACAGATGAAGTCAAAACCTGTCAAAACATTAGAATATGCATCCTAAACCCAAATGACCAGATTTGACCAAAGTCCGACCGAGCCCGATTGCGCCACGCAACGACTCGATTCCGAACCACTCAAACCAAACTCGACTGACCTAAACCTTTGTCAATTACTCATCACTCTCATGGAGCACGACCACATGGTCTCTCAATCTCCCCCTTGATGAGTCTATTGACAAACGCAGAAAAAGCATTAAGAAGAGTTTGATTTTGAAGAATCCAACATGGTCCAAAGAAGAGAATGAAGTTAATGACCATGTCGACAGAAGGAACACTAGAGCAACAACTGAAAGAGCAAATTGATCTCCAAAGCTCTAAACTATTCCCAACAGACTTTTTCTTCTCTATTCTCCCCCTTTTGGCAATAAACACATCAAGATGCAATAGAGAGAATATGACATGTCAAAGGATGAAAATGGCTGAAGTTTGTTTATTTAAGCATTTAGAGCCATGAGAATTATCCATATTGACCATAATGTAATACACCAAGCCATAACTAAAAAAACGCTATCTAGATCATGACAACATATATATAAACCAGCTAGAGCACAAAGATGACAATCTGAAATGTAATACATTTTGTGAGCAAGTCAAGTTATCAATAACTAAAGTCTAGCTAGAGACATCCAAGGATGATGCAGGCCATGTCAATAAGCTAAGCGGAACAAAGAAGCTAACATTGAGTCCAAATAGAGTGCTATAAGCTCAAGATTGAAACATTGGTTAAGGTACTTGGTTCTGATTGTAGATTAAGCAAATTGAGCACATTAAACATTGTCTTCTGAAAGCATATGGTTGTTTTTAACCCAATTTTTTGTTTATGTGCTAGATCTCAAGCTTTATGCGACTACTCCAAGCAATAAGCTTAAGAAGATAGTCTAGGTCATCCAAAACTCCCCCTGAGTTCATGCCTAGTGCAATGGCAAACTGTCTCATGAGAAAGAATTGGTGAGATCAGTTTTTTCGCACAAAAGAGATCTTTTTGCTTTTTAACACATTGTACTAACTCATGTATCATCAGGAGACTAAAACAGCTCAAACTAAGGCTCAATATAGATTCAACGCTCTACTCAGCCTATTTGACATGGCATGAATCATAAAAGGATAGCTCAAGAAAGACTAAACTCAAATGCTAGCATGACAAGTTTAATTTAAGTTGATCAATTTTACTTAACTTATCATGGCAAACGCTAGTCTACACATATGAAGTCATGATAAATTTAGCAAGCTAAGCACAAGTCATGTCAAGGTGTAAAGCACTGAAGCAAGTCACAACAGGATAATAATCAAGGCTCAATGCAGATTGATTATAATGCGAAATGCTGAAAATGCATGAAAGATCAGCTCCCCCTCAACATTAGATGCAACTTTTAGTTCAAGTTGAGTTATGTTAGAATTAAGCTCCAGAAGCTCCCAAATGAACTCCCCCTAAACCAAAGTAATAAAATCGAGAAGCTGGCAAAGAAAACATCAAACAGGCAGTCCTTAAAGCATAGATAAGATATAGAGACAACTATGGCTCAGACAGACTCTCATCTACCCCATATGACTCCAGGACTAACAGCTGATCGTCGAACACACACTAGAGAGCAAACACGTACCCTGTCTACCCGAGGGTGGCCCAACCCTCGCTAGAACCTACAAGAAGTGAGTGAGCTCAACCTAGTGGGATAAGAAATAGCTAATCCTGGAAGCACAAGATAAGAGTAAGAAGTCTAAGCAACTCAACACAAGAAACACTCTAACCTATGCTAGAAGGACTAAAACCCAATGCACCTGCAAATGCAATGCAACAGAAATGAGACAGAAGCATATTAATATAATAAAGCAGTAAAGCCCAAGCTCCCCCGCACTACAGTCCGTAAGGACAAACCACCCCAAGCTCTCCCCGCAGAGCTGAAAACCTCGAACTGTCCAAAGGCTTGGTGAAGATATCAGCCAACTGGTGGTCACTCTCCACAAACTGGAGCACGATGTCACCCTTCTCTACATGGTCTCTAAGGAAGTGGAAACGGATATCGATGTGCTTGGTCCGGGAGTGCTGCACTGGGTTCTTAGCGATGTTAATCGCAGAAGTGTTATCACAAAACAGTGGAACACTATCTAAGGCTAACCCAAAGTCCCGCAGGGTCGAAACCATCCAAAGTACCTGGCTACAGCAACTGGCTGCAGCAACGTACTCGGCCTCTACAGTGGACTGTGCAACACCGGACTGCTTCCTCGAAGACCAGGAAACGAGAGAAGTGCCAATGAATTGGCAGGTTCCGGAAGTGCTCTTCCTATCTATCCTACAGCCAGCGAAGTCTGCATCCGAAAAGGCTCTCAAGGAAAGACAGGATGAGGAAGAGTACCAGATACCATAGTCAATGGTAGCTCGAAGGTACCGGAAGATGCGCTTCACCGCCTGGCGGTGAGATACGCGAGGAGAAGCCTGAAAACGAGCACACAGACACACGGAGAAATGTATGTCTGGTCTCGAGGCAGTGAGGTAAAGAAGGGAGCCGATCATACTCCTGAACTCTTTCTGATCAACTGGCTCGCCATCCTCATCTGGGTCAAGATAGGCTGTCGAAGCCATGGGAGTTGACACCGGCTTACCATCACTCATATCGAAGCGCTTCAGGAGGTCACGAGTGTACTTTCCTTGATGAAGAAATGTACCCTCCCGAGTCTGCTTAATTTGGAAGCCAAGGAAGAAGGTCAACTCACCCATCATACTCATTTTAAACTCGGTGCTCATGACATCCGAGAACTGGGAAACCAGAGTATGGGAAGAGCCGCCAAAGATAATGTCATCGACATAGATCTGGACGAGCAGAAGGTCAGCGCCAAGCCGGCGGATGAACAAGGTCTTATCAACTTTACCCATTTCAAACCCATGACTCAACAAGTAGGACTTAAGCCTCTCATACCAAGCCCTGGGGGCCTGCTTAAGTCCATACAACGCTTTGGAAAGCTTGAAGACATGGTTTAGGTATTGGGGTTTTCGAAACCAGGAGGCTGTCGGACGTAGACCTCTTCCTCAATAAGGCCATTGAGAAAGGCACTCTTGACGTCCATCTGGTAAAGCTTGAAACCCTTAGAAGCTGCAAAGGCAAGCAGGATTCTAATGGCCTCAAGTCTAGCTACAGGGGCAAAGGTCTCCTCGAAATCTAGACCTTCAACCTGGGAGAACCCCTGAGCAACCAGTCTAGCCTTGTTTCGAATAATCACTCCATCCTCGCTCTGCTTGTTCTTGAACACCCACTTAGTCCCAATAATATTGTGACCTCGCGGGGGCTCGACAAGCGACCAGACCTTGTTCCTCTCGAAATTTTCTAGCTCCTCATGCATGGCATTGACCCAAGACTCATCAGATAAAGCATGAGAGACATCTTTGGGCTCAAAGGAGGCAATGAAAGCAGAATGGAGACAGAATTGAGATAAGCCAGATTTTGAGCGGGTAACACGCTCGAAAAGGTCTCCAATGATCTGCTCTGAAGGATGAGCTTTCTGGATATGTCTAGGAGGTCCAGGATGAGATGAAGAAGTGGCCTCTACCTCGTGAGCTGACGAGGTAGGAACAGAGCCACCAGCTCCAGAAGAAGCAGAAGGCATGGGCTGATCACCTCGAGGTGCGGTGGAAGACGGCACCTCAAGGGGTGAATGAGGGACAGGATCAGGTAGACAACCGTCGTCTCCATCATCCTCATCATCCACAAAGATGGTCTCGGACTGCTCTAAAGAACCTGAGATATCGGGCCTAGTCCCCGGACTGGCCTCGTCAAAGGTCACCTCACAGGTCTCTACCATTTTACTAGACTCGCAGTTCCAGACCCTATAAGCCCGCGAAGAAGGCGAGTAACCTAGAAAGATTCCATCACAAGAACGTGACTCGAACTTGTCTAGGTTCCCGGACTTCAAAACAAAGCACTTGCAACCAAACACACGAAAATGAGAGACGCTAGGCTTTCGCCCATATCTCAGCTCATAAGAAGTGCGATGCAAGTGTGCCCGAAGAAAAACTCGATTTGAGACATGGCACGCGGTGGCTATAGCCTCAGCCCAAAACTTCCGCGATGTAGAGTACTCATTAAGCATCATCCTGGCCATCTCGACCAAGGTACGGTTCTTCCTCTCCACAACGCCATTCTGCTGAGGGACGTATGGAGAAGAGAACTGGTGCTCTACACCTGTCTCACCACAGAAACTCTCAAAGTAGGAATTCTTGAACTCCGTGCCATTGTCACTGCGGATCGCTCGTAAGGCACCCGGGAGCTCTACAGAAAGCCTACTGAAAAGACCTCGGAAATGCGAAAACGTCTCATCCTTCGAGGCTAAGAAAAACACCCAAGAATACCTCGAGAAGTCATCGACCACAACAAGAACATACCACTTCCCTCCTGCTGACTGCACTCGAGCTGGTCCAACTGTGTCCATGTGGAGCAGCTGTCCCGGTGCATCGGCCATAGTAATTGTGACCGGAGGGTGAGAAGCGGCAACCATCTTGCCGTGCCGGCATGGAGAGCAAACAAGGTCTTTGACCATCTTGAGTTTCGGCGGACCACGAATGAGATCGTGGCCGCTAACTCGGGTCAAATGATCAAATCCGATATGACCAAGTCTCCTATGCCAGAAAGAAAGGTCACGGGACTCAGAAGCAACTAAACACCTGAGAGGATCACTAGAAGACTCAGAAAAATCAGCACGAAAGATCCTCCCATAACGAGAAATCCCGCAAACCAGACTACCCGAAGAATCAAGAATTTTACAAGCATTTTTCTTAAAGCTTACCTCGAAACCGTCATCGGTAAGCTGAGAGACTGAAAGTAAATTGTACTGCAGCTTACTAACCAAGGCTACATCTTTCAGAATGAAAGAATCATTAATGCGCACAGTACCTTTGGCGATGACGCGCCCAGATGAAGCATCTCCAAAGGTGATCGTCTCATCACCTGGAGCACGGGCAAGGGAAGAAAACCAACGGGAATCTCCGGTCATGTGTCGTGAACACCCGGAGTCTACGAGCCAAACCTTTCCCTTCCCTGCCCGGCGAACCTGAGTCAAACAGAGAGTAAAGTCTCAGTACTGGGGTAAATCAAGAGAGATTTTGGCACCCAATACTGAACAACACGTCGAGCAGATGATGTAGTCAAGCACGACTGACCTCTATCTACCCTACGCTCTCTATCACTCAAAGCAGAAGGTCTGTGAGCAGACCTGAAGCTGTTGCGGGGTCCGACTGCTACGGGAGAGCGAGTCGGAACACCGGCAACATGCTGATCACGCCGCGGGTAGCTATCTCGACGGAGAAAACGAGATCTACCCTCAGGACGGCGGAAGTCACGACCAGAGGCAGCATGAGGACGGAAAACAGAAAACTCGGAAAAACCAAGTCCTCTATGCTGCCTAAACTCCGTAACAGGAGCAAACCTAGACCTCATGTTGGTCTTAGGTGCACTCAGGATCTGGGGCTGACCCTGAATACCCCTAAGAGACTCAACACGGTCTCTACGCGCGATTTTGGTGCGCCTGAAGCATCGATCAACCGTGTGTCCATCCTTCTGACAGAAGGTGCAGTGATACTTCATCCTCGGAGACGTAGAAGTAGCACGGTTAGGCTTCGCCTTCTGAGAGGCCGAAGCAGCAGGTGCAACCACCTTGCTGTCAGAAATCCCCTGGACATAGCCCGCTGACTTAAATTGGACTTTCTCGGTCCTGGGCTCGGTCTCGATCACACCTCGTGCTATGGGTCTGAGCACGGCAGGTGGATGCTTCCTCATGTCCTCATAATAATCATATCCTAGACCCTGATTAAATTTGCAAATTTTAGACTGGTCCAGAATAAGATTAAGCTTCTTCTTGTCACCTACAAATCTCTCAAGAGTGTTCATAAGATACTGACACTCCCGAAAGAGAGAGGTGCAAGAAGAGCAGGGGGAAGAGGGAACAGCAGAAGGTAAGGGAGCAGAAGAAGAGCCAACAGCAGAGGGAAGAATGGCTTGTGCACGCACAGCCGACTCTGAATGGGCAGTCCTACTGCTAACCAGTTGGTTCACGTTCCTAGGCGTCTCCACCTTACCCTGGGGCTTCTCCCCCTTCTCAGCACAGACAATACAAGCTGAAGGTTGCTTCTCTACTAGGTCCTTAGTTAGCTTCACACATTTTTCATCCAATGCAATTAAGTCAATTTTTAGTTTATTACAGTTTTTGCATGGTGAGCTAACAGGGTCCTTAGAAGCATACTGAGCCATTTTCCTATCATGATCAATCATATCTTGAAACTGTTTTGAGACAGATTCAAGTTCAGCAGTTAATCTAGGACAATTCAAACATGATTCAATGGGCTCAAGCAATGAAGCTTGTAGTTCAGCAATTTTATGATCTGCCCGTTTTAGATTCATCTTCAAGTTATTGCAATTTTCACAAGACTCGGGCAGATCAAGGAGCATGGCATAAGGTCCTCTAGCAGCAATGTCCTTAACCTCACATGAGGTGGGAGAAGTAGTCTCATCAGTAGTAAGTAGGGTAACAGCCATCCTACTCAACTCTAACTCAGCAAGCAGACTAACATTCTCCACCTTAACAATATCAAGCTCGGAGGACACACTATCATGCGAGGTCCTTAGTTTCTCCATGTCACCCAACAGAGCACAGCATGTATCACAATCATCACACTATAGGTGGCTGTTGGACCGAAATGGCGACAGAGGGGGGGGTGAATGTCGACTTTTAAAATCGCCCCTCAAGAATATTCGCAAAAATCTCTACTCTCCGATAGCTATAAAAGCTATGAACGAGAAGAGATCATTGCTCACTCAAGCCGAAAACCAAACTGACGAGAGACTGAAATGGATCAAGAGAAAGAGACTGCAAAAACTAGCTACGGCAAGAAATCAACTGGAATTGCTACCACGGCAAAGAAAGCAGGCTACCACGGCTGCCACGGCAAGGTTTTTCGCTGATTTTGCTGCCACGGCGAACAGAAGAGAACACAAAATATTGCTACGGCAGACACGGCAAGAAACAGCAGCGAAAAGCTACCATGGCAAGGAAAGCGGGCTGCCACAGCTACCACGGGAAAGAAATAGCAGAAAAACTTGCCGAGAGCTGCAGCCGAGAGAGGAACTGCTGCTGTCACGACAGAGGATCAGCAAGATTTGCCACCACGGCAAGGAAATTATCTACCACGACTGCCACGGCAACCATACAGACTCAAGGTGCTGCCACGGCAGCAGTGAACTGCAGGAAACCAAATCTGCTCTGACCTGAACAATTTCAGCTAGAAACAGTAACTATTTCAGCAAACCGAAAACTGAGACTTTGCATGAAAAAACTATGAAATGATGAAATCTTTCCATACTTTTCGGCACAAGGCAACTCCAAAACATACTAAAAAGAAAGAGGTCTTGGGAGAACAAAGAAATCACACAAAAGACCAAGAATTTCAGATTTTCACAGAAATCTGAATTTTACCCAAGCTGGCCCAAAAATTCAAATTACTCCTCACCCTTTGATCTTTTGGCAATGAGACTTTGCAGATAGAATATCAATAGCCTCTGGACTCCAGGTTCCAAATTTCATGCCATTTCATGGAGCAAAAACCAAGATGCATCAAAACTCTGAAAATGAACACTTACTGAACAAGGACTACTCAAAACTCAAATAGCTCACTGGTCTTATGTCCTTCACTTATGAGATTTTGCAGGTATATTAGCAATAACACAAGGACCTCTCAGACCAAAAATCAGGCCAAATCAAGAAGAAAAACAAAGGATTACTCCAAACCCTAGAAACAGCCTGACAACTACAGAGAGAGCACAAAAACTTAAATTCCCATCAAACCCTTGAACCTTTGGCCATGAGATTTTGAGACTAGCTGATTAATAGCCCATTTACTCTCCATGCCAAATTTCAAGTCATTTTGCCAAGGGGAACAAGATTTCAACAAAACCCTAGAAACTGCAACTGACGAACAGAGAAGGTCCAAAATGGAAAACTGAAATTAAACTCAGTTTGCTCTGAAGATTAACTAGCCAAATGGCTTTTGAGCATCTCCCATGTCATAGCAACCCATTTTGGCATTCTCCAGCAAGCAAGAACTCGAAAATCAAAAAGGCAAGAAATTGACCAAAAGAGCTACGAAGGAAGAACAGAGAGCACGGGAATAAAAACTTCAGATTTTCATTACTTGGATCACAATGAACACAGAAGAGTCCCGATACCCCGACTTGATACAAAAGGAAGGATTACAAGGTTTCTCTACTCAATCCCTCTCCTCACTCTCTCCAATCTCAAGAACACCACTCAAGAACACATGGAGGAGAAGTCTCACATGGAAAATATCGTAGGGGACAAGCAGGGAGCACACCTCTGCCTTCTCCACCAACTCACCAACTAAAGCCTAAAGCAACCACTAAAGACTCTTTTGACTCTAGCAAACCCTAATTCCACCCAAGTGCTCAAGGAGGGCATGCAGCCCCTCCTCTCCTTTTATAGCGCCTGGCTAACGGGTCTCTGCCCCGTTACGCCCGCTACGTCCAACGGAGCCTGCTCCCGCTTGTGCAGCCTTGCGAATTTCCCGATTCGCCCCTTCTGCACCTTCCGGGAAGCTTCCGCGCTCCTTGCCTCGCACGCCTCGCAACCACCTCGAGTCCACGTCGTCTTCGACACATCCCGACCGTTCTGACCTCAGCGCCACCTGCGCCTAGTCCGGTCCACCGTGTCTCGCCACGACTCCAACTCGACGTCCTGCAGTCACACAGACAAGAAACACGTCAAATAGCACCGCTCGACACATGAAAGCGTAAATACCATTACACTTACCACAGATGAAGTCAAAACCTGTCAAAACATTAGAATATGCATCCTAAACCCAAATGACCAGATTTGACCAAAGTCCGACCGAGCCCGATTGCGCCACGCAACGACTCGACTCCGAACCACTCAAACCAAACTCGACTGACCTAAACCTTTGTCAATTACTCATCACTCTCATGGAGCACGACCACGTGGTCTCTCAGTGGCCTGTTAAGGAGAACGAGGCAGACTTTGCGGGACATGACCCTCGGCTTTGCCGTGTGTGGGAGGTCCAGGCCGAAGCCGCGGCCAGGCTGGTGTGGCGATCGAGAAGACGGCCTCCTACGCGCGCGCCGCACTCTCGTATGAAGATGGCAAGGTTTGACCTGCTCTCGTAGACAGATATGCTTGAGCTCATCTGCATCCGCTAACTGTGCCAACTGGGGCTATTGTCAAGGAGCATTGATGTGCTGAAGCTTATCTGTTTACGAGAACATGTCAAAACCTGCCGCACACCAGCCGCTGCGCTCCCAAAACATGGAAAGCCCAGAGGCCTGAACCCCTGATGGTTTAGGTCATGTCGAGGCTGCCGCCGAGGTTGCTTGGCCCGCGGCGGCTTGCCGTTGTACCCCGGCGCAGGGTCGAGGCGGGCGGCAAAGTATATCAGCTAAAGCGGAGATTAGCTGGTATCAAGCTACCGACGTCGACGCAGCAGAAATGGTGCCTAGGCGAAGTAGACGCGCGCGCTCCGTCCCCTACCCTTCGAACGGGTGGCAGCGGAGCTGGCGCCTAGGCGAAGTAGGCGCGCACGCTCCGTCCCCTACCCTTCGAACGGGTGGCAGCGGAGCTGGCTCCTAGGCGAAGTAGGCGCGCGCGCTCCGTCCCCTACCCTTCTAACGGGTGGCAGCGGAGCTGGCGCCAGAGAAGTAGACGCGCGCGCTCCCTCCCCTCCCTTCGAATGGGTCGCAGCGGAGCTGGCGCCTAGGCGAAGTAGGCGCGCGCGCTCCGTCCCCTACCCTTCGAAAGGGTGGCAGCGGAGCTGGCGCCTGGGTGAAGTAGGCGCGCGCGCTCCACCACTACCCTTCGAACGGGTGGCAGCGGAGCTGGCGCCTCGGCGAAGTAGGCGCGTGCGCTCCGTCCCCTACCGTTTGAACGGGTGGCAGCGGAGCTGGCGCCTAGGGGAAGTAGGCGCGCGCGCTCCCTCCCCTACCCTTCGAACGGGTGGCAGCGGAGCTGGCGCCTAGGCGAAGTAGACGCGCGCGCTCTGTCCCCTACCCTTCGAACGGGTGGCAGCGGAGCTGGCGCCTAGGCGAAGTAGGCGCGCGCACTCCGTCCCCTTCCCTTCGAACGGGTGGCAGCGGAGCTGGCGCCTAGGCGAAGTAGGCGCGCGCGCTCCGTCCCTTGCCCTTCGAACGGGTGACAGCGGAGCTGGCGCCTAGGTGAAGTACGCACGCCCGCTCCGTCCCCTCCCCTTCCAACGGGTGGCAGCGGAGCTGGCGCCTAGGCGAAGTAGGCGCGCGCGCTCCGTCCCCTACCCTTCGAACGAGTGGCAGCGGAGCTGGCGCCTAGGGGAAGTAGACGCGCGTGCTCCCTCCCCTACCCTTCGAACGGGTGGCAGCGGAGCTGGCGCCTAGGGGAAGTAGACGTGCGCGCTCCCTCCCCTACCCTTCGAACGGGTGGCAGCGGAGCAGGCGCCTAGGCGAAGTAGACGAGCGCGCTCCCACCCCTAACCTTCGAACGGGTAGCAGCGGAGCTGGCGCCTAAGCGAAGTAGGCGCGCGCGCTCCGTCCCCTACCCTTCGAACGGGTGGCAGCGGAGCTGGCGCTCCGGCGAAGTAGGCGCGGGCGCTCCGTTCCCTACCCTTTGAACGGGCGGTAGCGGAGCTGGCGCCTTGGGGAGGTAGACGCGCGCGCTCCGTCCCCTACCCTTCGAACGGGTGGCAGCGGAGCCGGCGCCTAGGTGAAGTAGAGGCGCGCTCCGTCCCCTACCATTCGAACGGGTGGCAGCGAAGCTGGCGCCTAGGCCAAGTAGACGCGCGCGCTCCGTCCCCTACCCTTCGAACGGGTGGCAGCGGAACTGGCGCCTAGGCGAAGTAGGCGCGCGCGCTGCGTCCCCTACCCTTCGAACGGGTGGCAGCGGAGCTGGCACCTAGGCGAAGCAGGCCCGCGCGCTCCGTCCCCTACCGTTCGAACGGGTGGCAGCGGAGCTGGCGCCTAGGTGAAGTAGACGCGCGCGCTCCGTCCCCTACCCTTCGAACGGGTGGCAGCGGAGTTGGCGCCGAGGCGAAGTACGCGCGCGCGCTCCGTCCCCTACCCTTCGAATGGGTGGCAGCGGAGCTGGCGCCCAGGCGAAGTTGGCGCGCGCGCTCTGTCCCCTACCCTTTGAAGGGGTGGCAGCGGAGCTGGCGCCTTGGGGAAGTAGACGCGCGCGCTCCGTCCCCTACCCTTCGAACGGGTGGCAGCGGTGCCGGCGCCTAGGCGGAGTAGACGCGCGCGCTCCGTCCCCTACCCTTCGAACGGGTGGCAGCGGAGCTGGCGCCTAGGCCCAGTAGGCGCGCACGCTGCATCCCTTACCCTTCGAACGGGTGGCAGTGGAGCTGGCGCCTAGGCGCAGTAGACGCGCGCACTCCGTCCCCTACCCTTCGAACGGGTGGCAGCGGAGCTGGCGCATAGGCGAAGTAGGCGTGCGCGCTCCGTCCCCTACCGTTCGAACGGGAGACAGCGGAGCTGGCGCCTAGGCGAAGTAGACGCGCGCGCTCCGTCCCCTACCCTTCGAACGGGTGGCAGCGGAGCTGGTGCCGAGGCGAAGTACGCGCGCTCGCTCCATCCCCAACACTTCGAACGAGTGGCAGCGGAGCTGGCGCCTAGGGGAAGTAGACGCGCGCGCTCCCTCCCCTACCCTTCGAACGGGTGGCAGCGGAGCTGGCGCCTAGGCGAAGTAAGCGCGTGCGCTCCGTCCTCCCCTTCCAACGGGTGGCAGCGGAGCTGGCGCCTAGGCGAAGTAGGCGCGCGCGCTCCGTCCCCTACCCTTCGAACGGGTGGCCGCGGAGCTGGCACCTAGGGGAAGTAGACGCGCGTGCTCCCTCCCCTACCCTTCGAACGGGTGGCAGCGGAGCTGGCGCCTAGGCGAAGTAGACGTGCGCGCTCCCTCCCCTACCCTTCGAACGGGTGGCAGCGGAGCCGGCGCCTAGGCGAAGTAGACGCGCGCGCTCCGTCCCCTACCCTTCGAACGGGTGGCAGCGGAGCTAGCGCCTAGGCCAAGTAGGCGCGCGCGATGCGTCCCTTACCCTTCGAACGGGTGGCAGCGGAGCTGGCTCCTAGGCGAAGTAGGCGCGCGCTCCGTCCCCTACCGTTCGAACGGGTGGCAACGGAGCTGGCGCCTAGGCGAAGTAGGCGCGCGCGCTCCGTCCCCTACCCTTCGAACGGGTGGCAGCGGAGCTGGCGCCTTGGGGAAGTAGACGCGCGCGCTCCGTCCCCTACCCTTCCAACGGGTGGCAGCGGAGCTGACTCCGAGGCGAAGTACGCGCGCGCTCCGTCCCCTACCCTTCGAACGGGTGGCAGCGGAGCTGGCGCCCAGGCGAAGTAGGCGCGCGCGCTCCGTCCCCTACCCTTCGAACGGGTGGCAGCGGAGCTGGCTCCTAGGCGAAGTAGGGCGCGCTCCGTCCCCTACCGTTCGAACGGGTGGCAGTGGAGTTGGCGCCTAGGCGAAGTAGACGCGCACGCTCCGTCCCCTACCCTTCGAACGGGTGGCAGCGGAGCAGACTCCGAGGCGAAGTACGCGCGCGCTCCGTCCCCTACCCTTCGAACGGGTGGCAGCGGAGCTGGCGCCTTGGGGAACTAGACGCGCGCGCTCCGTCCCCTACCCTTCGAACGGGTGGCAGCGGAGCCAGCGCCTAGGCGGAGTAGACGCGCGCGCTCCGTCCCCTACCGTTCGAACGGGTGGCAGCGGAGCTGGCGCCTAGGCGAAGTAGGCGCGCGCGCTCCGTCCCCTTCCCTTCGAACGGGTGGCAGCGGAGCTGGCGCCTAGGCGAAGTAGGCACGCGCGCTCCGTTCCCTGCCCTTCGAACGGGTGGCAGCGGAGCTGGCGCCTAGGCGAAGTAGGCACGCGCGCTCCGTCCCCTGCCCTTCGAACGGGTGGCAGCGGAGCTGGCGCCTAGGCGAAGTAGCCGCGCGCGCTCCCTCTCCTACCCTTCGAACGGGTGGCAGCGGAGCAGGCTCCTAGGCGAAGTAGACGCGCGCGCTCCCTCCCCTTCCTTGGAACGGGTGGCAGCGGAGCTGGCGCCTAGGCGAAGTAGACGCGCGCCCTCCCTCCCCTACCCTTCGAACGGGTGGCAGCGGAGCTGGCGCCTAGGCGAATTAGACGCGCACGCTCCGTCCCCTACCCATCGAATGGGTGGCAGCGGAGCTGGCGCCTAGACGAAGTAGGCGCGTGCGCTCCGTCCCCTACCCTTCGAACGGGTGGCAGCGGAGCTGGCGCCTAGGGGAAGTAGACGCGCGCGCTCTTAATGGCGACTGGGGTCGTTCCGATGCCTGGCCTCGTGTGCCCCAGCTTGCTCGTATGGGGGTTGCCACACGGCGGGAGGCCATTGGAGCGTCGTGCTCTGACGGTCCCTACCGCCGCGGTCGCGCCTTTTCGTCTTCGGTTATGGGGGAGTGTGCGGGGCGGACCCTTGTACGACTGCGGTTGTGTCCTGTACGTGGACCGTCGCGACGCTTCGGCATTGGGGGCGAGGAGGCTTGGAATAACCCTTGTAACTGCGCCCCCGCAGCTCTACGCCCACTTCTCGCTTGCATCGCCTTCTATACTCCTGTAGGGCAATCGCCGCTATAGTCTGTTTGCGGGAAGCGATGGCGTCTGGTGGCAAGCGCAGCCAGACGGCTGGTGCCTGCGGTGTCCACCGGCGGTCTTCACCGCTGGAGGTGAAATATTCGCTCAGCAAGCGCGACCCGGCAGCGGCAGATAAGTAGTGGCTGGAGAAGGAGGGCTCATTTTCCGGCGAGCTGGGCTCCTCGCTCGTGACCGAGAAGACGATCCAGGCGCTGCTGCGTGCGGGGAAGCTGTCCGAGCATCAGGCGGTGCGGCTACCCGCCGCCGATGAGACGGAACCTCGCCCCGATGAGTCGGAGGTGGTCGTATTCGTCGCCTTCTTCGACGCAGGGCTCCGCATCCCAGCGGCGGCGATCGTGGGCGACGTGCTGTGGACCTTCGAGCTGGAGCTGGCGCAACTGACTCCGAATGCCGTGGCCCGGCTCGCGGTGTACAGCTGGGCCTTGCGCTCGGGAGCATGCTGGCCCAGTGCGTCGTTATTTGCCTATCTACACGAGGCGTGGTGCCAGCCCAAGGATCGGAAGGATGGGACACTGTCGAGCTTCGGCAGCGTCTCCTTTATTCTCCAGTCAACTTGCGGCAAGCTCTTCCCCGCGAACTCCACCCGCGGGAAGTGGGAATCTCACTGGATGAAGCGGTGCTTCTACCACCGTGTGAAGAGCGGGAGCGGTCTTGATGATCAGTTAGAGCAGCTTGCAAATGACCAGTTGGCCCTCTTAGCCAGAAAATTTTCTCATGCTTACAAGAGAAGGAGGGACAGAAAGAGAGGAGGACCCATGATCTGCTTCGAGTGTGGTGGCCCCCAACCACATTCGGGCAAACTGCCCAAAGCTGGAGAAGGGCAAGGGCGACTACGGCGGTGTGAGCAAGAACGACTACATCGACAAGAACCGCAACAAGAAGCCCTCAGCTCATGCCCAAGGCAAGAAGAAGTTCCGCAACCTTGGCAAAGCCAACAAGCTCTTCCACTGCGTCCTCACCGCCTTCGATGACCTTGACCTCAGCAAGGTGGAGGGGTGGAGCGACGACGATGGGACGGATGAGCAAGATCCCAAGGGCGGCGATAACTTCTCCGGCATGTGCTTCATGGCCCTTGAGGGCGAGATCAGCGACAACGAGCTCTATTCCGACTCCGATGAGGTATACCCTTCCTACGACCAGCTTAATGATGATTTTCTTAAGCTAGGAAAATTCCATACTAGATCTAGAGTTAGGGTTAGCGAGTTAGAGAAGGAAGTAGAGAGGTTGTCACGGGAGCTTGCTTCACTTAGATTTGCTCCCTCCCGTGATGATTGTGATGTTTGTACTGCTTTGCTCGATGACTTGGAGAAGCTAAGGACCTTGCATGATAGTGTGTCCTCTGAGTTAGACATGGTTAAGGTGGAGAATGTTAGTCTTTTGGCTGAACTAGAAATGAGTAGTGTTGCACCCCTTTCATCTGTTGTTGAGACTACTTCTTGCACCTCATGTGAGGATAAGGACAATGCTTTTAGTGGTCTTTACACCATGCTCCTTGATCTGCCCGAGACTTGTGAAAATTGCAATAACTTGAAGATGAACCTAAAAAGGGCAGATCACAAAATTGCTGAATTACAAGCTTCATTACTTGAGCCTATTGCTTCATGTTTGAACTATCCTAAATTAACTACTGAACTTGAATCTGTCTCAAAACAGTTTCAAGAAATGATTGACTACAACAAGAAAATGGCTCAGCATGCTTCTAAGGACCCTGTTAGCTCACCATGCAAAAATTGTGACAAACTAAAATCTGACTTGATTGTATTAGATGAAAAATGTGTGAAGCTAACTAAGGACCTTCTAGAGAAGCCACCATCAGTTGCTTGTAATGTGTGTGCTGATGTGGGGGAGAAGTCCAAGGGTAAGGTAGAGACGCTTAGCGACGTGAACCGACTGGCTAGCAGAAGGACTGTCTCTTCAGAGTCGGCTGTGCATGCACAAGCCATTCGCTCTTCTGCTATTGGTTATTCTTCTACTCCCTTACCTTCTGCTATCTCTTCTTCCCCTTGCTCTTCTTGCACCTCTCTCTTTCGGGAGTGTCAGTATCTTATGAACACTCTCGAGAAATTGGTAGGAGGCAAGAAGAAGCTGAATCTTATCCTAGATCAGTCCAAGATTTGCATGTTCAATCAAGGTCTAGGATACGATTTTTTATGAGGACATGAGGAAGCATCCACCTGCTGTTCTTCGACCCATAGCACCAAGTGTGATCGAGATTGAGCCCAATACTAAGAAAGTTCATTTCAAGTCAACGGGCTTTGTCCAAGGGATTTCTGACAGCAAGGTGAGTTCACCTGCTGCTTCGGCCTCTCAGAAGGCGAAGCCTCTTCGTGCTACTTCTACCTCTCAGAAGGTCAAGTATCATTGCACCTTCTGTCAGAAGGATGGGCACTTGATCGAGCGATGCTTCATCTGCGCCAAGATCGCGCGTAGAGACTATGTTGCAGCTCTTAGGTGTATTTAGGGCCAGTCCCAGACCTTGAGTGCTCCTAAGACCAACACAAGGTCTAGGCTTGCTTCTGTTGATGGGTTTGGGCAGCATCGAGGACTTGGGTTTTCTGAGTTTTCTGGTTTTCGTCCTCATGCTCCCTTTGGTCATGACTTCCGCCGTTCTGAGGGTAGATCTCGTTTCTCCCATCGAGATGGCTACCCGCGGCAAGATCAGCATGTTGCTGGTGCTCCGACTCGCTCTCCCATAGCAGTCGAACCCAACAACAGCTTCAGGTCTGCTCGCGGACCTTCTGCTTCTTTGAGCGACAGAGAGCGTAGGGTAGTTAGAGGTCAGTCGTGTTTGACTACTTCTGCTGCTCGGCGTGTTACTCAGTATTGGGTGCCAAAATCACTCTTGATTTACCCCAGTACTGAGACTTTACTCTCTCATTGACTCAGGTTCGCCGAGCGGGGAAGAGAGAGGTTTGGCTTGTTGACTCCGGGTGTTCTCGACACATGACCGGAGACTCTCATTGGTTCTCTTCCCTAGCTCGTGCTCCAGGTGATGAGACGATCACCTTCGGAGACGCTTCGTCTGGGCGCGTCATCGCCAAAGGTACAGTGCGCGTTAATGAGTTTTTTATTTTGAAAGATGTTGCCTTGGTTAGTAAGCTGCAGTATAATTTGCTTTCTGTTTCTCAGCTTACCGATGACGGCTTTGAGGTGAGCTTTAAGAAAAACGCTTGCAGAATTCTTGAGTGTTCGGGTAGTCTAGTTTGCGGGATTTCTCGTTATGGGAGGATCTTTCGTGTTGATTTTTCTGAGTCTTCTGGTGATCCTCTCCGGTGTTTAGTTGCTTCTGAGTCCCGTGACCTTACTTTCTGGCATAGGAGACTTGGTCATATTGGATTTGACCATTTGACCCGAGTTAGCGGCCACGATCTCATTCGTGGTCTGCTGAAACTCAAGATGGTCAAAAATATTATTTGTGCTCCTTGGCGGCACGGCAAGATGGTTGTCGCTTCTCACCCTCTGGTCACAGTGACTATGACCGATGCACCAGGACAGCTGCTCCACATGGACACTGTTGGACCAGCTCAAGTGTAGTCAGTAGGAGGGAAGTGGTATGTTCTTGTCGTGGTCGATGACTTCTCGAGGTTCTCTTGGGTGTTTTTCTTAGCTTCGAAGGATGAGACGTTTACATAATTTTGAGGTCTTTTCAGTAGGCTTTCTGTTGAGCTCCCGGGTGCCTTACGAGCGATCCGTAGTGACAATGGCACGGAGTTCAAGAATTCCTACTTTGAGGGGTTTTGCAATGAGACAGTTGTAGAGCATCAGTTCTTTTCTCCGCACATCCCACAGCAGAATGGCGTCGTGGAGAGGAAGAACCGTACCTTGGTCGAGATGGCCAGGATGATGCTTGATGAGTATTCTACACCTAGGAAGTTTGGGCTAAGGCTATAGCGACCGCATGCCATGTTTCGAACAGAGTTTTTCTTCGGGAACACTTGCATCGCACTTCCTATGAGTTGAGATACGGGCGAAAGCCTAGTGTCTCTCATTTTCGCGTGTTTGGTTGCAAGTGTTTTATTCTGAAGTCTGAGAACCTAGACAAGTTCGAGTCACATTCGTGTGATGGTATCCTTCTAGGTTACTCGACTTCTTCGCGGGCATATAGGGTTTGGAACTGTGAGTCTAGTAAGTTGGTAGAGACCTGTGAGGTGACCTTCGACGAGGCCAGTCCGGGGACTAGGCCCGATATCTCAGGTTCTTTAGAGCAGTCCGAGCCCATCTTTGTGGATGATGAGGACGATGGAGATGAGGGTTGTCTACCCGATCCAGTTCCTCATCGGCCCGTTGAGGTACCTTCCTCCACTGCACCTCTAGGCGATTAGTCCGTGCCTTCTGCTTCCTCTGGAGCTAGTGGCTCTGTTCCTACCTCGTCAGCTCACGAGGTAGAGGCCACTTCTTCTCATCCAGGACCTCCCTGACATATTCAGAAAGACCATCCTTCCGAGCAGATGATTGGAGACCTCTTCGAGCGAGTCACATGCTCAAAGTCTGGCATGTCTCATTTCTGTCTCCATTCTGCCTTTGTTGCCTCCTTTGAGCCCAAAGATGTTAGTCATGCTCTTTCTGATGAGTCTTGGGTCAATGCCATGCATGAGGAGTTAGAAAATTTCGAGCGAAACAAGGTCTGGTCGCTTGTTGAGCCCCCTCGAGGTCACAATGTTATTGGGACTAAGTGGGTATTCAAGAACAAGCAGAGTGAGGATGTGGTAGTCATTCGAAATAAGGCTAGACTGGTAGCTCAGGGCTTCTCCCAGGTTGAGGGTCTAGATTTTGAAGAGACCTTTGCCCCTGTAGCTAGACTTGAGGCCATTAGAATCCTGCTTGCTTTCGCAGCTTCTAAGGGTTTCAAGCTTTACCAGATGGATGTCAAGAGTGCCTTCCTCAATGGGTTTATTGAGGAAGAAGTCTATGTTAGACAGCCTCAAGGTTTCGAGAACTCCAAATACCCAAACCATGTCTACAAGCTTTCCAAAGCCTTGTATGGACTTAAGCAGGGCCCTAGAGCTTGGTATGAGAGGCTTAAGTCCTATTTATTGAGTTATGGTTTTGAGATGGGTATGGTGGATATGACCTTGTTCATTCACCGGCATGACGCTGACCTTCTGCTCATCCAGATTTATGTGGATGACATTATCTTTGGCGGCTCTTCTCATACTCTTGTTTCACAGTTCTTGGATGTCATGAGCACTGAGTTTGAAATGAGTATGATGGGTGAGTTGACCTTCTTCCTTGGCTTCCAGATCAAGCAGACTCGGGAGGGTACTTTCTTGCATCAGGGCAAGTACACTCGTGACCTCCTGAGACGCTTTGACATAAGTGATGGTAAGCCCGTGTCAACTCCCATGGCGTCCATAGCCTCTCTTAATCCAGATGAGGACGGCGAGCCGGTTGATCAGAAGGAGTATCGCAGCATGATTGGCACCCTCTTGTATCTCACTGCCTCGAGACCGGACATACACTTTGCTGTGTGTCTGTGCGCTCAATTTCAGGCTTATCCTCGCATATCTCACCGCCAGGTGGTGAAGCGCATTCTTCGGTACCTTCGAGCTACCATTGACTATGGTATCTGGTACTCTTCCTCGTCCTGTCTTTCCCTTAGAGCCTACTCGGATGCAGACTTTGCTGGCTATAGGATAGATAGGAAGAGCACTTCTGGCACCTGCCAATTCATTGGCACTTCTCTTGTTTCTTGGTCTTCTAGGAAGCAGTCCGGTGTTGCACAGTCCACCGCAGAGGCCGAGTACGTTGCTGCCGCCAGTTGTTGCAGCCAGGTACTTTGAATGGTCTCGACCCTGCGGGACTTTGGGTTAGTTATCGACAGTGTTCCACTCTTTTGTGATAACACTTCTACGATTAACATTGCTAAAAACCCAATGCAGCATTCTCGGACCAAGCATATTGATATTAGATATCACTTCCTTCGAGACCATGTGGAGAAGGGTGACATAGTGCTCCAGTTTGTGGAGAGTGACCACCAGTTGGCTGATATCTTTACCAAGCCTTTGGATAGCTCTAGGTTTTCAGCTCTGCAGGGAGAGCTTGGGGTGGTTTGTCCTTATGGACTGTTGTGAGGGGGAGTTTTGTGCTTCATGCTTTATCTTGCTTATTATGCTCTTACTTCTTTCTGTTGCATTGCATATGGGTGCATTGGGGTTAGTCCTTCTAGCATAGTTTAGAGTGGTTTTCTCGTCGAGTTGTTTAGACTTCTTTCTCTCATCTTGTGATTCTAGGATGCTGCTTATTAGCTGTTTCTCTTCTCACTAGGTTGAGCTCACTCACTTCTTATAGGTTCTAGCAAGGGTTGAGCCACCCTTGGGTAGACAGGGTACGTGTTTGCTCCTTAGTGTGTTAGATGATCAGTTGATAGTCCTAGAGTCATATGGGGTAGATGAGAGTCAGTCTGAGCCATAGTATCCTCTATATCTTATCTATGCTTTAAGGACTACCTTTTCTGTTTTTCTTCCCATCTTCTCATATTTATTGCTTTGATTCAGGGGGAGTTCATTTAGGAGCTTCTAGATCTTAATATTGACATAACTCAACTTGAACTAAAAGCTGCATCACATGTTGAGGGGGGGCTGGATTTTCTTGCATTTCAGCATTCTGCATTATAATATACCTACATGGAGCCTTGATTATTATCCATTTATGACATGTTTACAATGCTTTACATCTTGCCATGATCTGTGCTTATTTGCTAGATATATCATGACTTTATATGTGTAGTCAAGTCTTTGCCATGATAGGTTGATTAAAATGCTCAACTTGATTAAAACATGTCATGTTAGCTCTTGAGACTAGTCTGCCTTTAGTTATCCTCTTATGATTCATGCCATGTCAAATAGGCTGAGTTGAGTCTTGAATCTTTGTTGAGCTTTAGATTGAGCTATGTTACTTCCTTGATGAAGCATGAGTTAGTACAACCTTTAAGAAAGCAAAAAGATCTCTTTTGTGCGAAAGAACTGATCTCACCAATTTTTTCTCATGAGACGGCTTGCCATTGCACTAGGCATGAACTCAGGGGGAGTTTTGGATGACCAAGACTATCTTCTTAAGCTTCTAGCTTGGAATAGTCGCATAAGGCTTGAGATCTAGCACATGACTAAAAATGTTGGTTGGAAACAATCATGAGCTTTAAGAGAAAAACTTATGTCAAATGTGCTCAATTTGCTTAATTCCACATAGAACAAGTACTTAAACAAATGTATCATTCTTGAACTTGTAGCACTCTAAATTGACTCAGTACTAGTTTCTTGGTTCCACTTAGACTATTGACATGGCCTGCATCATCTTTGGATACCTCTAGCTAGACTATACTCATGGTTGACTTGACATGCTAAGGAATTCGACTAAATTCTCAGATTATGACTTATTTGGCTTAGCTTGTCTATATATGCATTGTCATGATCTTGATAGCACTCCGATATGTTATGGCTTGGTGTAATTCTCATATGGTCATTTTGGATAATCTTCATGGCTCTAAATGCTTAGAATAAACCAACTTCAGCCATTTCATCCATTTTTGTGACCTTATTCTCACTTTTGCATCCTTGATGTGTTTATTGCCAAAAGGGGGAGAATGGCAGAGAAAAAGCCTTTTGAGTGCTTTCTAGAGCTTTGGAGAATAGTTTGCTCTTTCTGTTTATGCTCCGTTTGACGACATGGTCATGACCTTCTTTGCTTTTCTTTGGACCATGTTTGACTTTCTTTCATTTTCAAACTCAACTTTACACTTTTCTGGGTTTTTCAATATACTCATCAAGGGGGAGATTGAGAGACCATGTGGTTATGACCCCATGTTTGTGATGAGTAATTGACGAGTCTTTTTGGAAAGATTGAGTTTGTTTGGTTCGTGTTGTGCCATGACGGCATTTGGCTCAGTCGGGTTTGGTTAGATGGACTTATTGTATATTATTCTTCTCGATCGGTCATTTGGGTCATTTCATGCGTAAGTATGATTTATTGATGCTAATTGTGTTTACATGTGTCGAGCGGTGCTATGTGGTGTGTTTCTTATCTGTGATGGCTGCAGGACGTCGAGGTGGAGTCGTGGCGAGGCACGAAGGACCGGACTAGGCGCAGGTGGTGCCGAGGTCAGAACGGTCGAGGTGTGTCGAAGACGGCGAGGACTCGAGGTGGTTGCGATGCTTGGACGGCAAGACACAAGGAAACTTCCCGGAATGTGCAGGAGGGGCGAATTGTTAATTTCACGAGGCCGCACAAGTGGAAGCGGTTCCGTTCGGGATTTAGCGGGTATAACGGGTTGGAGACCCGTTAGCCAAAGGCTATAAATAGGATAGGTTTCCTGGTTGTTGGCATGGATTCTAGGGGTTGTTAGGGTTTTGCTTTAGTCAAAATGGCCTTTGGAGAGGTTGTTTTGCTTTAGGGCTTTAGTGGTTGAGAGAGGCAGAGTGCTGTTGGGTGTGTGTCTCCTCTCCTGTACGTGTGTGCAAGTGTTCTTGAGAGAAGCATGTAGCTTGTGCTCTTAATCCAAGCATGTATGGGGTTGTAGGGTTGGTATGAGTTGATACTCCTTGTAATCGTGTTATCTCTCTTCATCAATATCAATCTGAGTTGACTTTATTTGAGATGGATTGAGTTCTTGAGTTCTCTCTGTTGGTTTTTGCTCTTCGATGCTCTCTGCTAAATTTCTCCTTTTTGTGTTTTGATGTTGATTCTTGCTGAGGAGTAGCAAAATGGGTTGCTGTGATCTAGGAGATGCTCCAAGGCCATTTGGCCAGTCAATCCTGAGAGCAAACCATGTTTAATTTCAGTTTTTGCTTCTCAGCCTCCTCTGCTCTTTCATGTCTAGGGTTTCTCAGTCAGAGGATTCTTGGCCCTCTTTGTTTCCCTTCTCAAGTTGGCCTGAAATTTGGTTTGGAAAGTCCGTAGATCATTGCTAATCAATTTGCAAAAGGACTTAAGGAAAGATTGCATAAATCAAGAGGAATCTGAAAATTTGGCTCTTCTCTTCTCCATTTTTAGATTTTAGGCAAAATCTTAAATTCATGCTCAAATGATGAAATCTTTGTTTCCAAAAGTGCTTGATGCTATTTAGGTTATGTTCTTGCACTTCTGGTTCGAAGAGAAAAGAGAAAAGAGAAAAACCACACAATCAATTGAATCCAACAAGTTTCTGATTTTTAGACTGTTTTCTACTTGGTGTCTGGTCTGCACTCGGGGAGGCCGGTCTGACCGGACCTTACATGGTGGTCAGACCGCCCCATCAATGCCGGTCAGACTGGCCTGCTTGAACCGGTCAGACCGGCGGCAGGGTAGCGGTCCGACCGCCCTGACACCTGCGGTCCGACCGACCCCAGAAGCTCTGTGAATTTTTGATGCTGATTCTTGTTGGCCTATTTTATGTGTTGTTCCTCTGAGTTCTTCTCTGCATTTTTCTCCTACGTCCAGTAGGCTCATCCGGAGAACACAAGTCTTTCTCTTCATAGAACTGATATCTATTAGAGAGAAGATTTTGTGAATACTTTTTGGGGATAAGTTTTAAAGCCGACATTCACCCCCCCCCCCCCTCCGTTGCCGATTGCGATCCAATAAGGCCCCATCCGATCCAACTAATAAAATCACCAACAAGGCCCCAAAGCTACTTGCATTTTTTTGTGGCACACTGTGTAATATCCCAAAAAAATACTCTTCCTGAAAAATTTAATTTCAAATTAATTAATTTAAAGTGTTTCAATTTTATTTTGATTTATTTGGCTTTTATTTGGTTTTCTGAGTTTTCTAGAGCTTAAAACCTATTTTTAGAATTTAAAAAGTATCTTAAGTTTAAAAATTAAATACCAACATTAGTAGGAAATATTCTTATTAAGTCCAAAATGTCACCAGGAGCTTCTGTGAATTTTCCTGGAATTTTTGGAAGTATTTTCATATTTTTCTGAGGCATAATTGATTAAGTATGCATTTCTGAAAATCTTAAAAACAGAAATAAAAATTTAAATCTCCTCCTCTACCCTCTGGCTACCACGTGGACGGCCAGATGCCGGCCGCGTCACCCGCTTCACCCCGCCTTCCCCTCCTCTCGGGCCGCCACCTGGCCGGCCCGATGCGCGGCACGCCGCCCGCGCCGGCCCATCCCGCCATCCGCACTCCGCTCTCTCTCTCCTCTCACTGCCCCACGGGCCCCGCCCGTCAGCCACCCGCGCCCCACTCCCGCTGCTGCCCGGGCCCGCTGGTCAGGCCCGTCTTCCCCATCCCGGGCCACCTTCCTTTCTCCCCTCCTCTTTCCTTTCTTGCTCCGGCCGACCGAAGCCGCGCCGAATCCGGTCTTTCCCTCTCCGCCTCCTCTCCAAATTGGAAACCCTGTGCGCCGCCAGGACAGAATCCCCAATTCCCGTGCTCTCCTTCCTTCTCTGCCTCCCCCTCCTTCCTTAATCTCTCCGCCGTATCCGCGCCGGTCGAGAAATCCGGCGAGCAATCCTCGCCGATTGCCCCCTCCCTAGCCCCTATAAAAACCCCACTCGGCCCCGCCTCCCTCCACACAACCTCCCACTGCTCTCCACCTCCCTTCCCGAGCACCGTAGCGCCCCCGCCACCATGCTCTCTCCCTATCCGAGCTCCGCCGCACTCCGGTAAGTGATCGCCACCGCCCCGGTCGTCCCCAGAGCCCGCCGCCGCCACCTTGAGCATCCACGCGCCCGTACGAAGCTCCCCGACCCCTCGGCTGAGCCTCCCCGCCACCGGAACGCCGCCGCACCGGAGCACCCGAACCATCTTCGCCACTTACTCGCCGCCGGCACGCCGCCTCTGACCTCCTCTGCCCGACCCCCCGCTGCCGACTGGTTCAAAAGGTAAAAGCCCCCTATATGGGTAATCAACACCCGAGTGACCAGATGGCTAGCAGCATTATCCTTTCCCCCCCTTGGCTCCCTCGGCGCGCGTTCGAGCCCCGGCTCCGCACGCTGAGGTTGAGCCATTTCTTTTAATTTCCGCACTGACAGCCAGGCCCCACTCGTTAGCGTCCGCTTGACCGCGCTGGCCACTGGCGTCTGGGCCCCACCCATCTGCGCTAGCCACTGACATATGGGCCCAGAGCCTGATGGGTCCCACCTGTCAGTGACCAACAGCTAGTATGGTCACTGACAGAGGGGTTCCACATGTCAGAGATCGAACGCAGTGGGCTCACTGTCATGTGGGTCCCACCTGTCATAGACTCAGAGAAAGCAATAAAAGAAATAAAATGTAAATTCTGTCAAGTAGGTCCCACCTGTCAGAAATTTAACAATTTATGGATTTATTCAAACTGAGATTTTCAAATGAGCATAACTTTCTCGTTTTAACTCAAAATTGAGCCGTTCAAATTTCTAAATTTTTCTAAAATTATAATCTATCCAAACAATACCCTCTTTTCGAATTTTTGAATTTTATGTGAATTTTTCTTGTATTTATTTGCTTTGTTCGTTCATCTTTTTACGCGTAGAATCCGACGTCGCCGAAGAATTTGTCGAACCGCAGCAAGAGGGACCAACCAGTGCAAAAGAAGGCAAGTCTCCTTGGATGATTTTGAACCTATGTTTGTGAAATATTTTAAATTATTTTAAAGTTATGTGAATCGCTATTTACATAGAATCTTAATTTTGTTTTAGCAAGTTAGTTAATCCAATCATTGCTATGCCCTCAATTGAAGTTGAATGCCAGGTACCTTTTGTCGGGACCCCGGATTTCCAAACCCGGACCCTCTGTGTATTACTGCACTAGTCCCAGATCAAAGCTAGTGCACACAGTTAAACAGAAATGAAAACATAACCAGCAACGCTTTATTACAATATTAAAGAGTACAGACCGAAAGGTCTCATTATTACAATTGAGGTTTCAAGACCTCGCACACACGAAACACAGCGGAAGCAAAAGATAAACTCGGTGAAGACCCATCAATACGCCACAGGAAATTGACTGGGGAAGCGCGACCTAGTACTCCTGGAATCCTTCGTCGAATCCACCCATGAAGAAGTCGTAGTCGCCTTCTTGAGCTTCGTACTCCTCTGGTTATTATTTTTGAGTGTAGCATGTGAGTACATAAAGTACTCCGCAAGTCTTGGAAAAAATGATATAGATGCAAGGCTTGACAAGGGATGGCTATATGGTTCTTTTGCACAAAGCAACATTTTCATTTAATTACTTCTAATTATTTTCGAAGGCATCAATTTAATAAAGTAAATGTTTTAGCAGAAACTATCATTAACTTTCTAGTGAAGGTTCCATCTACCAACACTAGCCAACCAATTACAATTGGTCAAGTTTAAAACTGCGGGTTCCATCCACCCTCTCTGGCTCCAACTGCCAGGATACCCTTCCGAGAGTTCCCTCCACTCTCGGAATACAAAACTTTGATTTTAAAACCAAAACCAGAAATCTACCATGTGAAAGCATTCCTTGCCCGCCCTTGACCATGGGCACGGCTATTCGAATAGTTTTACACTCTGCAGAGGTTGTACAACTTTACCCACAAGAGATAAATTATCCTAAAAGTCAACACGCTTCCTTTGGCATGAGACCCAGATAAAATATCACAAAGCCTTTACCTTACTCTAATCTAGCTAGATACCACCCACTGAGGTTTCACCGCAGGTAGGCTAACTGCCCGAACCGAAGCCCCCTCTTGCGCCATATGAGTACAGTAAATCCCTGTCCCTCACTGTGAATAACCAGTCCATCCCTGGCACCCACTTTCCACTGGTGGCACCTAAACTAGACTATCATAAGTTAGTCAGCTAGGTCGTACCCATATAGACTTGTGGTTGTACGGTTAATGCTCAGTCTGGACAAACACAAGCGTCGGTCCTTAATTGACTAGGGTGGAACATACACTTAACAAGATCTCGTGCTTGTTGCACCAACCCAAACCAACCATCCACCCTAATCTAAACCAACTTTCACATTTTAGTTTATTTTAAAAGAACAGCGGTAACTCCAATTACCACTAAATTTGTAAAAACAAGGGTATTACAACAAATCATAATTTCCCATTTGCAAGATTTATGAGGTATTCAATAGCATGGCTAAGCATTTTTCTACCATTCTAATACCAACAATTTAATATATTACTCTCATTAATGAGTCAAAGAAATTTCTAGGGTTGCAAAGGTACATGGCAATCAACTTCAAGTGAGGGCATAACAAGGTTGGATTAACTAACAAGGTTGGATTAACTATTACCTTAAGATTTGAACTAATGTTTTATGTAAATAGCAATGCACATAATTTAAAATAAGTAAAACATTTCAAAATCATAGGTTCAAGATGATCAAAGGAGACTTGCCTTGCTCGGAGACTTGATGTTGCGAATCGTCAAAATCGAACTCTCCAGATTAGTCGTAGTCTACACGCGAAGAACCAAACAAAATAAATTCAAATAAAACCCAATTAAAATCCAAAAATTATAAAATATATAATGACGGATATATTACGATTTTAGATGAATTTAGGAGAAAGAATCAACGAATTCGGAGTTCGTATGAGGGCGATCGAATATCTAGAAGTTTTGGACATCACATGAAATGATAACAAAATACGAGAATTACTTTTTGAATAGTACGGTGTCGATTGGATACAAGGTGGCCGGCGAATGGGCAAAATGGAATGCTGGCAATGAGGCGAAGGTGGTGACATGGGTACGTCGACGAGGAACGGCGGCAATCACCGGCAGTGAGTGAAAGACGGCACCGACTGCACGGTAGCGACAACAGCAGGTTGGAGAGAGATAGTACCGGGTATGGAACGTGGAGATGTAAGATGAGCGTGGGGTAGTACATGGCATGGTGAAGTTAGGAAAATTATTGGCTAAGCTGAAAATTAATCGGAGACGATATAATCGACGTTTGAATGACGACAGTGGAGAAACAGGAAAAAAATTTGATATCTTGGTGCTCGGTGGAGCGAATCCAAAACCATTTGAAAAGTAGCTACCTGGGATGGTTTGGCATGATATGACACGAACGGATTGGGGAAAACACCACCGGATAGATGGGGACACGAGATGCCATTGGCGGCCATGGCGAGGTGTCGGAGGCGAAATTTTGTGGAGGCTTTTTGGGAAAAAGGAAGGAAGCACGGCATAGAACGCAGTGAGCCAAGTCTAAGAAAAATTATGGCATGGGCTAAGGCTTACCGGAGGCGACGAATCGACGTCGGGAGTCACAAACGGCCATTTTCGCGGAAAGCTCAATTCCTGACAATTGGCTACACGAAAAATTAAACAAAATGGTAGAAAAATTTCTTAGAGTCTAGGACACAATATGACGTGACCAAAAATTGAAGCGCTTACCAAAAAGGGTGTACGCGCGAAGTACAGTTTTAGTGTCTGGGCCTAACAAGGTCGACGAGGACTCGGGGGATCTTCAGGTGATGGCGATGGAAGCACGATGTAGAACACATCGAGGCAAACTCAACGGTGCAAACGGCTCGACCAAAGGATATCGGATGGTGGTGGAACACGGTGGAGAAGACATTCAACGACCGACGGGTTGACATCGGCGTTCCGGGCAAACGGAGAGAAGTTAGTGGGTGAGGTTTGTGGCGAAACGAAGAGGAGAACATGAGGAATGCAATGCTCACCTTGGTTGTGGTGTAATATGCACAGTCGGCCTGCAGTGAGGAGAGAAGCGGCAACACGGTTTGGCCACGGTGCTCCGACGATGCTCCGGCGAAACTCTGGCGAAGGCGAGGAGAGCACCATGTAGAACGCACAAAGACGAAGCTAATGGTGTGGCCAAATGTGGCGGAGCTCCACTGTAGGAGGCGCAATCAGCCGAAGAACGCCGTTTTATTGGCGAGAGAAAAATGCCGATTGCGGCGAGGAGAAAGGGAGAGAGGCCTTGAGATTTCAGAGGCTTGGTGAGGATGAGGAGAGGCACCCGGTGCTCCCTTTTATAGGCGTGGAGGTGGACCGGATGGGGAGATCCGCGAGGGAATGTCTTTCGGTGGCATGGCATATTCCGCGAAATGGACGCATGAATTTGGGGGCTAAGGCCAGGAATGGAAAGGTCTTAATGAGAGGATTCCAAAGCATTTTGTGGCGCAAGAAATGGTTGAGAAAATCACAAGTTATGGAAGTCTGAAGAACCAGCCATGGCGCTCGCGCGTGCGTGCTCTCTGGTGATTCGAAACGTTACGCTGAAGAAGATGAATAGTGGAGGAGAGAGAAAATAAAATAATAATTATTTTTCCGAAAAAAAAATAAATTCGAAAAAAATTCAGAAAAATTCCACAAACAACCTTAGATCCCGAAAATACCAAATAAAATAATTTCAGATTTAATTGAAGTATATTTTGACCATTAAAAAATATTTTTACTTTCTAAGCTTTAATTTAATCCAAATAAATTCAAAAACTCCAAAAATTTGAAAAGAGGATAGAAATGGATAGATTGGAATTTTATATGAATTTAGAAATTTGAATGGCTCAATCGAAATTAAAATGAAGAAATACGATCTTTTGGAAGTTTAAAAGGAGAGAAAAAGAATAAACTGATTTTCTGGAATTATTTTTGAACTGAAATGACATCATCAAGGGAAATGATTTTCAGAGGAATTATTTTTCTATGGAAAAAGGAATTTATGATGTTAGGGTGACGTCAGCAGAGATTTTGATTTTCTGGCCGAATTATTTTTCAACAAGAAAAGGGTTTTATTCACTGACAGGTGGGACCGACTTTTGTGGACTAGGTCCATAAACCGGGGAGAAGGCTGAGGTGGCACGCAGTTGGCGTAGCGCTTGCGTAGCTCATGGCTGCTGAGGTGGCGCACAGGGACTGAGGGCATCAGCGGATGACGATGCTGCTGGGGTCGGCGAGGGGTGCGCGAGAGGGAGGAAGACACGGGGAGTTAAGTGCACCTTGGCACGACACTCGGAAATTCTCGATGGTAGCCAGCGACGAGGATGCAGGGGTGGCGAAGTGAGGGCGTTGGCGACAGGGCTCTTTGGTGGTGGATTCACTCGGTGGAGGGGCGGGGATGCGCGCACAGGTCTGGCCAAGGTGGAGGCGACGAACGGTTATCGGTTACACCAAAGTTAAGGACGACGCAAAGACGAGTAAAGAGGGAGATAAGCAGGGTTTAAAGTGGGGAAATGGTGGAGGTTGAATGCGGGAGTGATTAGGCTTTCAATTGTAGCAAATGCTCTGGCTAACGAGAAGAAACAGCCACATTCAAGAGATCAGGCGGGGCATTAATGGTGGCGGTGGAAGGTTGAAGAAGGCAAGAAGAAAGAAGAAGCTGACTGGCGGGGTTTGGCTGTCAGCGAGAGGGAAGAGAGAGGAGGAAGGAGTGGACGGTCGTATGAATGCCTCGAGGCGGAAGAGAAATCAGGGCCATCGGATTAAAACGAAGGGGTAAGTGAAGGCGGGTGGCTGAGATTAAACCGGGCGGGGATGGATTGAATCAGGGAGCGACACGTGATGGCCGAGTAGAGAGGTTGAGGATTAAATTTGATTTAGATTTTGAAATAAAATTTAGATAACTCCAAATAAAACTCAGAAAATCACCGAAAATCCAAATAAAATTCAAATACTTTAAAATAATTAATTTGAAATTAAATTTTTCAGGAAGAGGATTTTTGGGATGTTACACCTTTGTAACCTTAGGAATTATTTTGTCTCAATAATGAGAATTATATAATTCTTTGGTAATATTAGAACAGTAGTAAAATGCTTAGTCATGCTATTTAATTCTTTTGTAACTTTGGAATGGGAAATCATATTTCATTCAACTGGTATTTGTATTTAGAAATAAGTGGTGACTGGTGTTGCCACTGTTCTTTTAAAAATAAATAAAATTTGAAAGTTGGTTTAGACTGGGGCGGATGGTTGGTTTGGGTTGGTGCGGCAAGCACGAGATCTTGTAAAGTGTATGTTCCGCCCTAGTCGATTAAGGACCGACGCTTGTGATTGTCCAGACTGAGCACTACCGTACAACCCCGAGTCTATATGGGTACGACCTAGCTGATTAAATCATGATAGTTTAGTTTAGGTGCCACCAGTGGAAAGTGGGTACCAGGGAGTTACTGGTTATTCATAGTGAGGAACAGGGATTTACTGTACTCATATGGCGCAAGAGGGGGCTTCGGACTGGGTGGACTTAACCCTTCTGCGGTGAAACCTCAGCGGGTGGTGTCTAGCTAGACTAGAGTGAGGAAAAGGCTTTGTGATATTTTATCTGTGTCTCATGCCAAAGGAAGCGTGGTGACTGTTAAGATAATTTGTCTCTTGGGGGTAAAGTTGTACAACCTCTGCAGAGTGACAAGCTATTCGAATAGCCGTGCCCACGGTCAAGGGTGGGCAAGGAATGCATTCACATGGTAGATCCTTGGTTTTGATTTTAAAACAAAGTTTTGTATTCCGAGAGTGGAGGGAACTCTCGGATGGTTGTCCTGGCGGTTGGAGCCAATGTGGGTGGATGTAACCCACAGTTTTAAACTTTATCGGTTAGAGCTGGTTAATTAGTGTTGGTGGATAGAACCTTCACTATAATATGCTTATTAGTTTCAATTAAAACAATCACTTTACAAAGTAAATGCCTTTGAAAATATTTAATGTTATTTGAAATAAAATATTGCTTTGTGCAAAAGAACCATATAGCCTTCCTTTGTTAAGCCTTGCATCTACTGCATTTTTCCCAAGACTTGTGGAGTACTTTATGTACTCACATGCTGCACTAAAAATCATCTCAGAAGAATATGAAGCTCAAGAGGGAGACTACAACTACTTCGCGTGTGGATACGACGAAGGATTTCCGGAGTTCTAGGTCGCGCTTCCCCAGTCAATTGCATGTGGCGTATTGATGGGTCTCCGCTGGATTTATTTATGCTTCCGCTGTGTTTTGTGAGTGTGCGAGGTCTTGAAACCTCAGTTGTAATAATGAGACCTTTCGGTCAGTACTCTCTGTTATTGTAATAAAGCGTTGTTGGTTATGTAATCATTTCTGTTTGACTGTGTGCACTAGCTTTGATCTGGGACTAGTGCTGTAATACACAGAGGGTCTAGGTTCGGAAATCCGGGGTCCCGATAGAGATCGTATCAGAGCCAATTTGACTGTAGGACGTGACCTAGGTTAGAAATGGCAAAACCTTAAGGACTTATATTTATTAAAAAGAGTATATTAAAAATATATAAGCTTCTTTGCTTCTACTCTTTTCCTACTTATGTTGGATCGAAAAGGCTGACAGAAGGGGGGCGAATGTCAATCTCTAAAAATTGCTCCCAAAAAGTACCCACAAAAAGAAAAGAAAACAAAAGAGCAAGTACTACTTGGTCTGGGTTCTGAGTATTATGCAGTTCGGCCTAGAGCAAAAGAGAGTCGTCCAAACAAAAAAATAACAACGACCAGAGAGTACTACTGCTGCCAACAGGAAGCACAAAAGGAGACTAAAAGATCAAGGAGTACAACTTGCTGCCTACTACATAGCCGAACACAAAAATGCTAACAACGATTTCCCAAAAAGTGATGCTTGCTGGCCGAACATATGCTTTTAATACTCACAAGAAAGATCACAAGCTGTAAGAGAAGAAATAAATGAGAAGTACTTTGGCTGGGAAAAGGCAAAGCTGCAGCCAACCGAAATCACAAGAAGAAATACTTGGCCAAGAGCACAATTGAGAGCTGCTAGCTGGTTGCATTAAATGAATGTAGTACTTGGCAGAAGAACTAATGACAAGAAGTATCAAGCATGCTGGCCGAAGGACTATTTGCAAAGAAATAGAGAAGCATTCTGCTGCAGATAGTTCACCCAAGAATTGATTCGGCCAAGGAACATCCACTCGGGAACACAAATGCTTGATACTAATTAAATGCAGGCCAACTGCCGAACGGAAAGCAAGGCACAAATCAAACTGCCGACCAAGCGAAACAGTAATTAATGTTCAAGCTGTTGGCACAGAAGCTGCACTGGCCGAACACAAAAACAAATGAGAGAGGCTTGCTGCTCTTTCTAGGTCACTTGACCTTGAAATTCATTCATGACAGAGCAAGACAAGAGCTGAAGGAAAACTTAAGCAAAGAACACAAGGAGAACTCAACAAAAAGGCAAAGAAATACATGATTAAAAATAGAGGAATGATTACATAAGATTGTTCAGCTCATCTCTCACAACCTCACTAAGTCCCCATACATGATTAGAAGATCAAGAACTCAAGCCATCTCTCTCTAAAATTCTGCACACTACTTCTCTCTCAAATCCCTCTCATTTCTCATCTAAAATCATGAAGACTATTAGAGAACACCCTCTCTATTTATAGCCTACACTAATGGGTTCATATTTCCTTTACCCATTAAGCTTTTTCGCTTTACCCACTAACTCCAACCATATCCACTTCGTTTAGTGCAGCTTTGCGTATTCACCAAAACGCCCCTCGCGCACCTTCCAGGAAGCTTCCTCATTTCTTGCCTTGCAAGCCTCGCAGCCACCTCGAGCCCTCGCCGTCTTCGACACCTCCCGACTGTTCTGACCTCAGCGCCACCTGCGCCTAGTCCGGTCCACCGTGTCTCGCCACGACTCCACCTCGACGTCCTCGAGTCCTCGCCGTCTTCGGCACACCTCGACCGTTCTGACCTTAGCGCCACCTGCGCCTAGTTCGGTCACCCGTGCCTCGCCACTACTCTGCCTCGATGTCCTGCAGCCAACACAGACAAGAAACATATCAAATAGCACCGTTCGATACATGTAAGCGTAAATGCATCATACTTACCCATGATGAAGTCCAAACCTGTCGAATCAAGGAATATGCATCCTATGCCCATACGATCAAGTTTGACCAAGTCCGACCAAGCCCGATTGCACCACGCAACGTCAGGGTCCGAACCACCCAAACCAAACTTGACTTACCTAAACGATGTTAATTACTCATCATACACATGGAATGACCTCCACATGGTCTCTCAATCTCCCCCTTGATGAGTATATTGACAAACCCAGAAAAAGCACGAAGTTGAGTTTGAGTTTGAATAATCCAACATGGTCCAAAAGAAGAAGAATGAAGCTAATAACCATGTCGACAGAAAGAACACTAGAGCAACAAAGAAAGAGCAAATTGTTCTCCAAAGCTCTAAAATGTTCCCGGAAGACTTTTTCTCCTCTATTCTCCCCCTTTTGGCAATAAACACATCAAGGATGCAAAGGAGAGAATACGCCATGTGAATGGATAAAAATGGCTGAAGTTTGATTATTCTAAGCATGTAGAGCCATGAGAATTATCCATAATGACCATAAATAATTACACCATGCCATAACTCAATAAAAGGCTAACTAGATTATGACAATATATGTATAAGCCAGCTAGAACAAATAGATGACGATCTGAAATGTAGTGCATTATGTGAACGTGTCAAGTCATCAATAAGCAAAGTCTAGCTAGAGATATCCAAGGATGATGCAGGCCATGTCAACAAGCTAAGCGGAACCAAGAATCTACAATTGAGACCAAATAGAGTGCTATGCTCAAGAATGAAATATTGGTTCAAGTACTTGGTTCTTTTTGTGTAATTAAGCAAATTGAGCACATAAAACATTGTCTTTTTAAAGCTCATGGTCGTTTCCAACCCAATTTTTTGTTATGTGCTAGATCTCAAGCCTTATGCGACTACTCCAAGCAATAAGCTTAAGAAGATAGTCTAGGTCATCCAAAACTCCCCCTGAGTTCATGCCTAGTGCAATGGCAAGCCGTCTCATGAGAAAGAATTGGTGAAATTAGTTTTTTCGCACAAAAGAGATCTTTTTGCTTTTTAAACATGTTGTACTAACTCATGTTGCATCAAGAGACTAACAGAGCTCAATCTAAGGCTCAACAAAGATTCAACGCTCAACTAAGCCTATTTGACATGGCATGAATCATAAAAGGATAGGTAAAGGCAGACTAGTCTCAAATGCTAACATGACATGAGTTAATTCAAGTTGTGCAGTTTTAAGCAATTAATCATGGCAAAGACTAAACTACACATATAAAGTCATGATCAATCTAGCAAGTAAGCACATGTCATGGGAAGGTGCAACGCATTGTAAACATGTCATAACAGGATAATAATCAAGGCTCGATGTAGTTATATTACAATGCGAAATGCTAAAATGCAAGAAAATCCAGCTCCCCCTCAACATGTGATGCAACTTTTAGTTCAAGTTGAGTTAGGTCAATATTAAGCTCCAGAAGCTCCCAAATGAACTCTCCTTGAACCAAAGCAATAAAATCGAGAAGCTGGCAAAGAAAACAGAAATAGGCAGTCCTTAAAGCATAGATAAGATATAGAGGATACAATGGCTCAGACTGACTCTCATCTACCCCATATGACTCTAGGACTATTAGCCGGTAATCTTGCACACTAAGGAGCAAACACGTACCCTGTCTACCCGAGGGTGGCCCGACCCTCGCTAGTACCTAAAAGCAGTGAGTAGGCTCAACCTAGTGAAACAGGAGAAGCGGCTAACAGAGCAGAACCCTAGATCACAAGACGAGAGGAAGACGTCTAAGCAACTAGACTAGAGAAACACTCTAACCTGTGCTAGAAGGACTAAACCCGAATGCACCCAAAATGCAATGCAACAGATAAGAGTAAGAGCATAATCAATATAATAAGGACAAACCACCCCAAGCTCTCCCCGCAGAGCTGAAAACCTCGAGCTATCCAAAGGCTTTGTAAAGATATCAGCCAACTGGTGGTCACTCTCCACAAACTGGAGCACAATGTCACCCTTCTCCACATGGTCTCTAAGGAAGTGATATCGAATATCAATATGCTTGGTCCGAGAGTGTTGCACGGGGTTCTTAGCAATGTTAATAGCAGACGTGTTATCACAGAAGAGTGGAACACTGTCTAGAGCTAACCCAAAGTCCCGCAGGGTCGAAACCATCCAAAGTACCTGGCTACAGCAACTGGCTGCGGCAACGTACTCGGCCTCTGCGGTGGACTGTGCAACACCGGACTGCTTCCTCGAAGACCAAGAAACAAGAGAAGTGCCAATGAATTGGCAGGTGCCAGAAGTGCTCTTCTTATCTATCCTACAGCCAGCAAAGTCTGCATCCGAGAAGGCTCTCAAGGAAAGACAGGAAGAGGAAAAGTACCAGATACCATAGTCAATGGTAGCTCGAAGGTACCGAAAGATGTGCTTCACCGCCTGGCGGTGAGATACGCGAGGAGAAGCCTGAAACCGAGCACACAGACACACTGAAAAGTGTATGTCCGGTCTCGAGACAGTGAGGTAAAGAAGGGAGCCGATCATACTTTTGTACTCTTTCTGATCAACTGGCTCGCCATCCTCATCTGGGATAGGCTGTAGAGGCCATCGGAGTTGACACAGGCTTACCATCACTCATGTCGAAGCGTCTCAGGAGGTCACGAGTGTACTTGCCCTGATGCAAAAAAGTACCCTCCCGAGTCTGCTTGATTTGGAAGCCAAGGAAGAAGGTCAACTCACCCATCATGCTCATCTCAAACTCGGTGCTCATGACATCCGAGAACTGTGAAACCAGAGCATGGGAAGAGCCGCCAAAGATGATATCGTCGACATAGATCTGGACGAGCAGAAGGTCATTGCCAAGTCTACGGATAAACAAGGTCTTATCTACTTTACCCATTTCAAACCCATGAATCAACAAGTAGGACTTAAGCCTCTCATACCAAGCTCTAGGGGCCTGCTTAAGTCCATACAACGCTTTGGAAAGCTTGAAGACATGGTGTGGGTATTTGGGGTTCTCGAAACCTGGAGGCTGTCTGACGTAAACTTCTTCCTCAATGACTCCATTAAGGAAGGCACTCTTGACGTCCATCTGGTAGAGCTTGAAACCATTAGAAGCTGCAAAGGCAACCATGATTCTAATGGCCTCAAATCGAGCTACAGGGGCAAAAGTCTCCTCGAAGTCTAGACCCTCAACCTGGGAAAACCCCTGAGCTACCAGTCTAGCCTTGTTTCGAATGACTACCCCATCCTCACTCTGCTTGTTCTTGAACACCCACTTGGTTCCAATGACATTGTGACCTCGCGGGGGCTCAACAAGCGACCAGACCTTGGTTCTCTCGAAATTCTCTAACTCCTCATGCATGGCATTGACCCAAGATTCATCAGAAAGAGCATGAGAAACATCTTTGGGCTCAAAGGAGGCAATGAAAGCAGAATGGAGACAGAATTGAGATAAGCCAGATTTTGAGCGGGTAACACGCTCGAAAAGGTCTCCAATAATCTGCTATGAAGGATGAGCTTTCTGGATATGTCTAGGAGGTCCAGGATGAGATGAAGAAGTGGCCTCTACCTCATGAGCTGACGAGGTAGGAACAGAGCCACTTGCTCCAGAAGAAGCTGAGGGCATGGGCTGATCACCTGGAGGTGCGGTGGAAGAAGGCACCTCGAGGGGTGGATGAGGGACTAGATCAGGTAGACAACCCTCATCTCCCTCGTCCTCATCATCTACAAAGATGGTCTCGGACTGCTCTAAAGAACCTGAGATATCTGGCCTAGTTCCCGGACTGGCCTCGTCAAAGGTCACCTCGCAGGTCTCTACCAACTTGCTAGACTCGCAGTTCCAGACCCTATAAGCCCGCGAAGAAGTCGAGTAGCCTAGAAAGATACCGTCACAGGAACGTGACTCGAACTTGTCTAGGTTCCCAGACTTCGGAATAAAGCACTTGCAACCAAACACACGAAAATGAGATACGCTGGGCTTTCGCCCGTATCTCAGCTCATAAGAAGTGCGGTGCAAGTGTGCCCGAAGAAAAACTCGATTCGAAACATGGCACGCGGTCGCAATGGCTTCAGCCCAAAACTTCCTCGGTGTAGAGTACTCATCAAGCATCGTCCTGGCCATCTCAACCAAAGTACGGTTCTTCCTCTCCACAACGCCATTCTGCTGAGGGACGTATGGAGAAGAGAACTGGTGCTCTACACCTGTCTCACCACAGAAACTCTCAAAGTAGGAATTCTTGAACTTCGTGCCATTGTCACTGCGGATCGCTCGTAAGGCACCTGGATGCTCAACAGAAAGCCTACTAAAAAGACCTCAGAAATGTGAAAACGTCTCATCCTTCGAGGCTATGAAAAACACCCAAGAATACCTTGAGAAGTCATCGACCACAACAAGAATATACCACTTCCCTCCTGCTGACTGCACTCGAGCTGGTCTAACTGTGTCCATGTGGAGCAACTGTCCCGGTGCATCGGTCATAGTAACTGTGACCGGAGGATGAGAAGCGGCAACCATCTTGCCGTGCCGGCATGGAGCGCAAACAAGATCTTTGACCATCTTGAGTTTCGGCAGACCACGAATGAGATCGTGGCCGCTAACTCAGGTCAAATGGTCAAATCAAATATGACCAAGTCTCCTATGCCAGAAAGAGAGATCGCGGGACTCAGAAGCAACTAAACACCTAAGAGGATCATCAGAAGACTCAGAAAACTCAGCACAAAAAATCCTCCCATAACGAGAAATCCCACAAACCAGACTACCCGAAGAATCAAGAATTTTGCAATTGTTTTTCTTAAAGCTCACCTCGAAACCGTCATCGGTAAGCTGAGAAACTGAAAGTAAATTGTACTGCAACTTACTAACCAAGGCAACATCTTTCAAAATGGAAGAATCATTCACGCGCATAGTACCTTTGGCGATGACGCGCCCAGATGAAGCATCTCCGAAGGTGATCTTCTCATCACCTGGAGCACGGGCTAGGAAAGAAAACCAACAAGAATCTCCGATCATGTGTCGTGAACACCCGGAGTCGACGAGCCAAACATTTCCCTTCCCTGCCCGGCGAACCTGAGTCAACAAGAGAGTAAAGTCTCAGTACTGGGGTAAATCAATAGTGATTTTGGCACCCAATACTGAGTAACACGTCGAGCAGATGAAGTAGTCAAGCACGACTGACCTCTATCTACCCTACGCTCTCTGTCACTCAAAGCAGAAGGTCTTTGAGCAGACCTGGAGCTGTTGCTAGGTCCAACTGCTACGAGGGAGCGAGTCGGAGCATCTGCAACATGCTGAACACGCCGCGGGTAGCTATCTCGATGGGGAAAACGAGATCTACCCTCAGGACGGCGGAAGTCACGACCAGGAGCATATCGAGGACGAAAACCAGAAAACTCAGTAAAACCGAGTCCTCGATACTGCCCAAACACAGACTCAACAGTCCTAGACCTCGTGTTGGTCTTAGGTGCACTCAAGGTCTAGGGCGGACCCTGAATACGCCCAAGAGACTCAACACGATCTCTACGCGCGACTGTGTGTCCATCCTTCTGACAGAAGGTGCAGTGATACTTCACCTTCTGAGAGGTAGAAGCAGCATGGGGAGGCTTCGCCTTCTGAGAGGCTGAAGCAGTAGGTGGAATCACCTTACTGTCAGAAATCCCCTGGACATAGCCCGCTAACTTAAATTGGACTTTCTCGGTCCTAGGCTTAGTCTCGATCACACCTGGTGCTATGGGTCTGAGCACGGCAGGTGGATGCTTCCTCATATCCTCATAAAAATCATATCCTAGACCTTGATTAAATCTGCAGATCTTAGATTGGTCTAGAATAAGATTGAGCTTCTTCTTGCCTCCTACAAATCTCTCGAGAGTGTTCATAAGGTACTGACACTTCCGAAAGAGAGGTGCAAGAAGAGTAGGGGGAAGAAGAGATAGCAGAAGGTAAGAGAGCAGAAGAAGAACCAACAGCAGAGGGAAGAATGGCTTGTGCACGCACAGCCGACTCTGAAGGGACAGTCCTACTGCTAGCCAGTTGGTTCACGTCGCTAAGCGTCTCAACCTTACCCTGGGGCTTCTCCCCCTTCTCCACAATCACATTACAAGCACAATGTGGCTTCTCTAGAAGGTCCTTAGTTAGCTTCACACATTTCTCATCCAATGGAATCAAGTCAGATTTTAGTTTGTTACAATTAATGCATGGTGAGCTAACAGGGTCTTTAGAAGCAAACTGAGCCAACTTCCTATCATGATCAATCATATCTTGAAACTATTTGGAGACAGCTTCAAGTTCAGCAGTTAACTTAGGACAGTTCAAGCATGAATCAATCGGCTCAAGTAAAGAAGCTTGTAGTTCAGCAATTTTATGATCTGCCCGTTTTAAGTTCATCTTCAAGTTATTGCAATTTTCACAAGACTCGGGCAGATCAAGGAGCATGGCATAAGGTCCTCTAGCAGCAATGTCCTTAACCTCACATGAGGTGGGAGAAGTAGTCTCATCAGTAGTAAGTAGGGTAACAGCCATCCTACTCAACTCTAACTCAGCAAGCAGACTAGCATTCTCCACCTTAACAATATCAAGCTCAGAGGACACACTATCATGTGATGTCCTTAGTTTTTCCATGTTACCCAACAGAGCACAGCATGTATCACAATCATCACTGGAGGGAGTAGATGTAAGTGAAGTAAGCTCCCGTGATAGTCTATCTACTTCCTTCTCTAACTTAGTACACCTAGCCCTAGCTCTAGCATGAAAACCACCTAGCTTAAGAAAAGCATGATTGAGCTGGTTGTAGGTGGGGCATACCTCGTCCGAGTCGGAGTACAGCTCGCTGTCGCTCAGTTCGCCCTCGAGGGCCATGAAGCACATGCCGAAGAAGTCGTCGCCACCCTTGGGGTCTTGGTCACCCGTCCCGTCGTCGTCGCTCCATCCCTCCACCTCGCTGAGGTCGAGGTCGTCGAAGGCGGTGAGGACGCGATGGAACAGCTTCTTGGCTTTGCCAAGGTTGCGGAACTTCTTCTTGCCTTGTGTAGGAGCTGGAGGCTTCTTGTTGCGGTTCTTGTCGGTGTAGTCGATCTTGCCCGAACCGCCGTAGTCGTTCTTGCCCTTCTCCAGCTTGGGACAGTTTGCCCGAATGTGGTTGGGGCCACCACACTCGAAGCAAATCACGGGTCCTCCCCTCTTTCTGTCCCTCCTCCTCTTATAAGCATGGAAAAACTTCCGAGCTAGGAGGGCCAATTGCTCATCCTCGAGCTGCTCTAACTGATCATCAGTTACGTCACATAGAGCAGCAAGGGAGAAACCGCAAAGCGAATCAGAAGAAGGACCAGAAGAAGAAATGGGATCGGTGACCAAGGCCATCGCCTGTGACTTCGACCTACGAGAGACAACGTCAATCTCGTGAGTCTTGAGGCGTGAGTACAGCACGTCAAGAGTCAAGGTCGAGAGGTATGTCGTGTCTTTGATGGTGGTCACTTTCATCTCCCACACACGCAGATCAAGTGCCGCGAGCATCTGACGAGCGTTGTCCGAGTCGGGGTATGTGAGACCGACCGCTCGGAGGTTGCTCAAGATCTTGTGGAAACGCGCGAAGCACTCATCGAGGGACTCACCAGCAAGCATCTCGAATTTGTTGTATTCTCGCTTGAACTGATCCTGTCGAACCGTCTTGATCTGGGTGGTGCCCTCATGGTATGCGTCGAGGGTCACCTAGATATCGTAGGCGGACGACAGGTGGGAGATGCGATCGAACTCGCTACGACTTTGGCCCTAGATAATGATGTTCCTTCCCTTAGCGTTTGCCTCAACATAATGCATATTCCTAGCATTGATGTTCTCATCGGCAGGAACAACAAGCCGGACCTTGACCTTGCGCCAGATAGTGTACCCCTGAGTCTGGATGTATGTCTCCATTCGGCTCTTCCAGAAAGGGTAATCGATGCCATCGAAAATGGGCGGCTTGGTCGAGTACTTGTCCGTCGCCATGGCTCTTGAGACCGATTAAGATCTATTGATTAGAGCTAACCGGCTCTGATACCAATTGTTGGATCGAAAAGGCTGACAGAGGGGGGTGAATGTCAATCTCTAAAAATTGCCCCCAAAAAGTACCCACAAAAAGAAAAGAAAACAAAAGAGCAAGTACTACTTGGTCTGGGGTTCTGAGTATTATGCAGTTCGGCCTAGAGCAAAAGAGAGTCGTCCAGACAAGAAAAATAACAACGACCAGAGAGTACTACTGCTGCCAACAGGAAGCACAAAAGGAGACTAAAAGATCAAGGAGTACAACTTGCTGCCTACTACATAGCCGAACACAGAAATGCTAACAATGATTTCCCAAAAAGTGATGCTTGCTGGCCGAACATATGCTTTTAATACTCACAAGAAAGATCACAAGCTGTAAGAGAAGAAATAAATGCGAAGTGCTTTGGCTGGGAAAAGGCAAAGCTACAGCCAACCAAAATCACAAGAAGAAATACTTGGCCGAGAGCACAATTGAGAGCTGCTTGCTGGTTGCATTAAATGAATGAAGTACTTGACAGAAGAACTAATGACAAGAAGTATCAAGCATGCTGGCCGAAGGACTATTTGCAAAGAAATAGAGAAGCATTCTGCTACAGATAGTTCACCCAAGAATTGATTCGGCCAAGGAACATCCACTCGGGAACACAAATGCTTGATACTAATTAAATGCAGGCCAACTGCCGAACGGAAAGCAAGGCACAAATCAAACTGCCGACCAAGCGAAACAGTAATTAATGTTCAAGCTGTTGGCACAGAAGCTGCACTGGCCGAACACAAAAACAAATGAGAGAGGCTTGCTACTCTTTCTAGGTCACTTGACCTTGAGATTCATTCATGACAGAGCAAGACAAGAGCTGAAGGAAAACTTAAGCAAAGAACACAAGGAGAACTCAACAAAAAGGCCAAGAAATACATGATTAAAAATAGAGGAATGATTACATAAGATTGTTCAGCTCATCTCTCACAACCTCACTAAGTCCCCATACATGATTAGAAGATCAAGAACTCAAGCCATCTCTCTCTAAAATTCTGCACACTACTTCTCTCTCAAATCCCTCTCATTTCTCATCTAAAATCATGAAGACTATTAGAGAACACCCTCTCTATTTATAGCCGACACTAATGGGTTCATATTTCCTTTACCCATTAAGCTTTTTCGCTTTACCCACTAACTCCAACCATATCCACTTCGTTTAGTGCAGCTTTGCGTATTCACCAAAACGCCCCTCGCGCACCTTCCAGGAAGCTTCCTCATTTCTTGCCTTGCAGGCCTCGCAGCCACCTCGAGCCCTCGCCGTCTTCGACACGTCCCGACCATTCTGACCTCAGCGCCACCTGCGCCTAGTCCGGTCCACCGTGTCTCGCCACGACTCCGCCTCGACGTCCTCGAGTCCTCGCCGTCTTCGGCACACCTCGACCGTTCTGACCTTAGCGCAACCTGCGCCTAGTCCGGTCACCCGTGCCTCGCCACGACTCTGCCTTGATGTCCTGCAGCCAACACAGACAAGAAACATATCAAATAGCATTGTTCGATACATGTAAGCGTAAATGCATCATACTTACCCATGATGAAGTCCAAACCTGTCAAATCATGGAATATGAATCCTAAGCCCATACAATCAAGTTTGACCAAGTCCGACCAAGCCCGATTGCACCACGCAACGTCAAGGTCCGAACCACCCAAATCAAACTCGACTTACCTAAACCGATGTCAATTACTCATCATACACATGGAATGACCTCCACATGGTCTCTCAACTTAGTATCTCGTTCTTGTCTTTATATTCATTCGTTAAAACTCTTTACTAATCTTTTCTATTATTTCAACTTGGTAGATGGCCGGTTCATCCTCCGCTGCCTCGTGGGACTATTACTCTCATGGCGAGAGTGTTGGAGCATTTGCTCGTCTCCATCGACAGCTTATGCAATACCTGCAGTATCGTCAGCCGCCTATCTTCAGGGGGCGGAAGACCCGGATCTTGGATCGGGACTCTTGGTCGATGGAGGTATTCCTGTATGCACGGGATGAGGAATTCGACTCCCACACATACCCCATCGAGCATCCCCGGACCCGCTGTTTCGACGCTATCCATGACGCAGCTCGCCTTGCCATAGCTGATTTGTGCCACCTGCACAAGGATGTTGTGCATCGGTCACCCTTTTGTTTCTTCATCGCTCCTCGAGCAGGACAGAGCTACCCGGAGCCTTTCGATATCCCTGCAGACGACCCCCGACTGTCACACCAGGTGCAGCTCACTCAGGCTATGGCAGTTACCTATGTTAGAGCCTTGGAGGAAATTGGACAGCTTCGGATGCTTCTCACTTCCAGCTACCAGCACTCCGACACTCTTTGGGCACAGCTTCGCCAGAGCCAGGCAGTAGAGTTCGAGCTGGCACGTCTCAGAGCCGCAGCTGACTACACGCCGTCTTCGCCCGTACCATCTGTCGTCCCCAACAACCAGGCGTCGACTCAACGTTCGAGACTTCGCACCATGCTCACAGCGCGCAAGAGTGTGCGGCGCCCTAGCCCGCTACCCATCATCGACATCGGCGATCCCAGTAGGAAACGCAGACTTTCCCGTTCTCGCTCTCGGTCGACTGCCTCCAGTCGTAACCGTTCCCGTTCTCGCGCTTCAGCCAACTGTCCAGGTATGCCCCAGAGGATGTTGCATCGGAGTCAACAAAGATTTGGAGGTTCATGCAGGGACTTGATCCCAACCTCAAGGTGCAGTTGGTGTCCAATGATTATCCAACGTTCCAGCACATGGTGAATAAGGCCCTTATTCAAGAAGATGCCCAACGTCAACTGTATGAGACTCGGAAGAGGAAGTTTCAAGCTCAGCAGAGAGCAAGAAGTTCTCATGTTCGTCCTAATCCACCCCAGTTCAATAGGCCCTCAGAACCAAGTGTACCAAGGACACCATTTGCAGGACCCCGCCCAAATCCGCAAGCTCCTCGAGCAAGCAATAGTGGCCAACTACAGCAGAACAGGACTTCAGCGGCAGGAGTGCAGTGTTTCAACTGCAAGAATATGGGACATTATGCCAACAACTGTCCTCAGAAGCGCCCAGCTGTAACCCCTGTTCGTTTCAACCTGGGGACTACGCCAGCACGAGCTCCAACTGCAGGTCAAGGCCATGGGACACCTCAAACTCCAAGGACTCCGCAGGCAATGAGCAGAGGACATCTTAATCATGTCATCGCGGAGGCAGCTCAGGATGCACCCGACGTAGTTCTGGGTAAGTTTCTTGTCAACTCAGTACCTGCATCAGCATTATTTGATTCTGGAGCTTCACATTCTTTTGTGTCAAAAGATTTTGTTGAAAGATATAATTGGGATGTGCGTTTGCTAAAGAACCCTATTCTAGTCCAATCACCTGGAAAGGAAATGAGGACTAACACGGTTTGCCCTAGAGCAACCGTAGATATAAATGGAGTTAAATTCCTAGCGAATCTTATTATAATAGACTCCAAGAGCTTAGATGTAATACTTGGTATGGATTGGTTAACCAAGTATAAAGGGCAGATAGATTGTGCCGATCATGCTGTTACTATTACCAACTCGGATGGAATCCAAGTAAGGTATAAGTCAAACACATCTTCTCAGAATAGGTGTGGAATGAACAGTTTGAAGGGAGTAACCCTGGAAAAGGTACCTATAGTAAGTGAGTACCCAGATGTGTTCCCTGAGGATTTGCCAGGAATGCCGCTAGATAGAGAAATTGAGTTTGTTATCAACCTGGTACCTGGTACAGCTCTGATTTCCAAGTGACCCTATCGTATGCCTGCAAACGACTTGGCCGAAGTTAAGAAGCAAATTCAAGAACTACAAGATAAAGGTTTTGTAAGACCAAGTTCTTCGCCTTGGGGAGCACCAGTACTTCTAGTGAAGAAGTGTAGGGACCCAGATATTAACATCCGGATTCCTCTGTGATTACTGCACTATTCCCTGGATCAGTAGATAGTGCTCACAGTTACAGTAATGAATATCAAATACATATCATGCGGAAGCGTAAAATTTAATAGTAGACTTACTCATGGGCCGATTAGGCCGAAATCATTAAATTGCAGCAGCGGAAGAACGAAGCACACAGATGGGACCTTCAGGACATGCCCACAGGCAGCCAACTGGAGGTTCACGACCTAGCTCTTGACATCTTCATCTTCTCTGCCAGCTTGTCCAATCTTGTTGCTGCGGTGCAGTGACTTGATTCCTGATTCTGAATTTTGCCGCAAAAGCGAGCGTGAGCACTCCGACCCCGTGCTCCGCGAGCCAATACACAGAATGCAAATAAATAGTATGCATGGCTTAACAAAGGAGAGGCTCGGGCTATTTTGTTTTGCGTAGAGTGCTTTTGAATACAATTAATTAAAAAGCCCTATGACTTCCCAATTTTGGAACAAATCATAATGTACCAGGAAATGCATTATTAATATCGATTCAGATTCCATCCACCGTTACATGGCATCTGCACCATATAGCAATTTCTTCAGCGTTATAGCCGCTTAACTTACCACTGGGACGACACCCAGGACAATTCCAAACCAGGGCAGTCCTTCGCCCTTCACTTTTCCATTCCCACCCACAAAACATTTTGAAATAGAACTATATCTGGTTAAGTTCCCATGTCTGCCCTTAACCGTGGGCACGGCTATTCGAATAGTTTTGACTCTGCAGAGTTTGTACACTTTCACCACAAGAGACAATCAACTCGTTGCCCCACACGATTCCTTAGACGTGTGGTTGAGCAGACCATCACAGTGACTTTTCAAAGTATCTAGTCCCTTTTCTCATCTCACTTTATGGGCTTCTCCCACTTGCGGTGGGTCCCATACGTTGCACGGGATGTTCCCCACGGCTACTAGCGTACGGGCTCCCCTCCCCTCTGCGCTAGTACGACTGGGAAACTTCACCCTCCACTCGGTGTCCCTTTAGGCCTTCTCTTGCCCTTGCGTAGCCACTTCCCAACCACTACCGGTGAGATGAGTCCGGGGATTTCGATAAGTTTACTTAGCCAAGTTGTATTTTACAGACTTGTGGTTGTACTGTTTTACACAGGAGGTCATGACAAGATTCAGTCCTTAGTGGTATCTGGGCGGTCTACCACTAACCCACTTTGTGCATCCACTGCACCACACTCACACCCTCGAATCAATCCGCCCAGATATTTAAGCAAGTTGGGATTTTTGGGAGCCTAAAATAATCATACCAAAATATACCAGTCATTCCCACCATGACTGCCCAATCAATTTTTCTCAGTATTAAAAAGTGATGCTTGGGCGCTCTCGCGCCCATGATTATCTAAGCAATACTAAGCATGACATATATTTAGGGACTTATTTTCGAAAGGTTACTATTATAATTTTGCTACGGCGACAAGGTTCACACATTCAAATATTCCAAAGGAGGTGTAATATTAATCAAGGTAAACAATGGGCACATAACTAGAATATTAAATTAAGCATGTATTTGCATATAAATTAACAGCATGCAATTTGATAATTTAAAACAAAGTAATTTGCAGAAAACATAGGATCAACATGATCAAAGTATTGACTCGCCTGGCGCGGTTTACCGCGGTCTTGAGCTCACACAATGCTTTCCCTTGATCTTTTGGGCTTTATCTTCACTTCAAGCTTGATCTCGCTTGATCCATTGAATCTTCACGACTTCCAATTTCTAAGTACGCGACAAACGACTGAATCCAAATAAAAGCAATTAACTCAAAGGATCCAAGTAAAACCGAGTAAACACAATTTAGTTTTATTATGAGTTAATGGATGCTTCGAGTGATTTGGGGCAAGATTGGTAATAGAATACGATAACTTGATCTTTTTATTAATAATCTCTTTTGTTATTTTTGTATTTATCAAGGACGTTCCATGAGCCAGGTAAATCCTATAATTTGACATATTTTGCTGGGTGTTAGCATTCCGGGCATACATTATATACACAATGTATAAAATCTTTAGCCTATCAACTTTGTCCTAGTGTGAGTTTATGGCATCCGGGGTGTGATATTTTATGTGACCGTAATTACTCGTGCTAATAGTTACATGTTTACTTTAGAGTATTTATATGTATGCGAGATTATTATGAATCTTGATGACCTAGGGCTATTATATTAAAGTATGTCACCGATGTTTGTTTATTGATGGCATGATAACTATTGGGCATGCATGCTTACATGTTAATTAGGGGCTAGCTTCATTAAATTTAGACGTTTATCCAAAACCACTTCTCCTCTCTAGTGCCTTTAATAAATAATTAGATCTACACTTTAAATATCAAAGTCACACTAATTATTTATCATGGCAACTATTCCGAATTTAAATCACACATAAACTCTCTAATGTCTTATTTAAATTTTATTAGCTTCCCTGGTTGTTTTCTTAAGTTCTTCCTTTAATTTTTTGGATTAGATTTAAAATATATGATATTGGCTTACTGATCATACAGGCATGATAATAACTAATCCATGATTAAACATTTATTAAGTTCATGTATATCCTAATAAATTTTGTACCTTCTATGGATGTACTTTTATTTAGAATTTTTATTAACTTTGGGTCTTAGGCTAATCTACATTTTATCCATGCCTTTAATTGGTAGTTAAACCTCAATTGACTATTTAGGCCATATTAGTTGTTCATTTGGTAATTAACTAGTATTAAATCTTCAACAATTTCGTCTACAGCCTAATAAGATTTGCTGGCCAATTACTTTGATATGAGCTTAATTGTTATTTTAGTATAACTAAGGTTCCTGTGATGCATTGATGTTTATGATAGAACCATCTCTTATTAATGTTTTATTATCAATTTTCAGATTTAAAACAATTCACAGAGGCACACTAATTATTCATGTATGGTAACTAAACAAATATTAAATCTGAAATAATGTCATTCTCATCCTAGTAAAATATGTGAGCTACCATAGACTAATCTCTAGTTCTCCAAACTTTTCCTTAACTGCCATGGAGTAAAGAACCAAAACACCAAAAACTGGGAGTGAAAAGAATGGAAAATGGGGAATATAGGAATCGAACCCGGGACTTAGGGTGGAAGGAGTAGCGCATGCTCGGGCTAGCCAACCAGGTGCTGCTCACCTTGTGATGCTGTGGGGGAGGAAAGTAACTACTGGCGTCCAGCCCAAAATAGAGCTCCCCACTGGCCGAAATAGGGGATGGGGGCACACGGCCGGCGGCAGGGACTCCGGCGAGGGAATGTTAGAGGGGCGGGGTGAGATGGCAAAATGGGTTCCCAGAAAGGTGTGGGAGCCGGTGGAGGAGGCGACGCGACCCGGGACGGCGCAGGTCAGCGGGGCGGCTGCACAGGCGGCGGCGTTGAGGGAGAAACAAGGACGGCGGCGCCGGAGAGGGAGAAGATGGGAACTCGGGTGGGCGTGAGCTGTAAACGTGTAGGTGGGGGCTTACCGTGCTGTTCATTGAGCTGGGGGAGGTCCCAGGCCGGCCGGCGACGGGAGCCATGGCGGCGCGGAGGAGCTTCCCGGTGCCAGCGAGCTCGGGTAGAGGGGGAGCGCCGGCGATGGTCGGAGGAGGTCCGGTACGCCAAGGAGTCGCTTCCACCGCGAAGAATCGAAGAGAGCTCGGCTGTGGAGGGATCGGCGGGGGTGGAGGCACGTTCGGCCGGCGGTGATGAAAACCGGTGATACGTGAGGCCCTGTACACGAGAATCCAATTAACTTGGTGAGGGAGTAGAGGGGAAGCAAGCACACGGTATGAAGTGGTTGCCTAAGCCGAAGCTTCAACGGGTGGCCAGAATCGCACGGGGGCATGGCGGCGGCCTGCGCGCAGTGAGGTAACGGGAAAGAGGAAGGAGGCGTCGAGAGCAATGGAGACCGGGGTGACTTATAACGTGGAAGGGAAAGCGTTGCAGCAGGCTCACGGGCGGGACCGAGCGACGGGGGAGGTCCGCTGGGCAAGAGCCGAAGGCGCAGAGCTCGGTGCTGCGCAGAGGGGGCGGCGAAGAGACGGCACGGGAGCAGGGGCTGTGCAGAGCAGAGGGCATGCAGGAGAGGAGAAATGAGGCGACGCGGCGCAAAGTCCACCGTGGAGCGGGGAATAGAAAATGGGGAGCTAGGCAGGGGCAGCGGCAGGCGCATGATGGCGCGCCAGGGGAAGGCGTGGAGTTCTCACAGCCACGAGAAAAGAAGAGGGGAGGCGTGCGCACGGGAAGGAAGGAAAGAAAGAAGAGGGAGAAGAGGCGCAGGGCATGGAGCCAGGCTCTCAGGCCCGCTGGCAGGGAGGAGAGGCGCGGTGGGAGGCAGGGAGATGGGAGAGAGAGAGAAAAAAAAGAGTTGGGCCCCACCTGTAAATGAGGGTATACAAAAGAAAGGGTAGAGGGAAAAGAGAAGGAGAAATATTTGGCCTTGGTTTTGAAGTTTCAGATTTTTAATTTAACCTTTTCATTCCATGTTTATAATTACTGATTTTTGCATGACATTTAGAATTTAAGCTTTGAATGTTTAGTTATTGAATGAGAGTGTCTATTATTATTATTATTATTTCCTATATTGCTAAACTCCTCCTTGCACAATTGTATATGAATGTTTATGTTTGCATTTTATTCATTTACTCTTGTTGCTATTTATGCTATTATCTCTAAAAAGGTATTTTATATCCTAATTCAAGTTTCTCCCTCTTTATACCAGATCATCTTTTCAGATTCGTATTTAAAATTTTAAGTTTCTATCATTTGCATATATATTTTATGGTCTTAGTAAGATTAGTTTTATTTTCCTGACTCTCTTCAATCTTCGAAACCTCAACAAAAATTTAGGAAACACCAATAAAGATTCAATTTCAAGAGAATATATTGTAAAATAATTCAAAAGCTTCACTTTTTTCCAATTTCAACTTTTCAGGATGTTACAAATCTACCCCCCTTAAAAAGAATCTCGACCCCGAGATTCCGGTAGAGCAGAGAGAATGGAGGTGAGTTATATTGGCTAGCAATGGGTTCCGGGGTTTTGCTTGACATATAATTCCTTAGCTCCACAGAGAGATGAAAATCTGCACAGTAGGGGTTAGCACTTGGAGAAGTCATAAGGGAAGAGAGAAACCTTGACCTCCTGGATAGGTCGTATACTTCCAGATGCTTGCTCTTTGACATCGTCGTCTTCACATTATTGGAAAATAGATTAGTTGCGTCGTCTATTGGACATATGGTGATCATAGAATTCACTCGGATAGGTGAGTAGCAATGGTCTGTGCCCTAGGGAGTAGACAACCTTAAGAATGCGGAGGTGACGATGGGCATATCTATATGGTGGTCTTTCACTTCTACTTGGATCTCGCCCTTAGTCTTTAGATTTGCCTAAGCACGACCATTTTAGTTACTAGCACGTCTTGTGGTCTTCATTACCAGAAGATTTCTGGCCTTGCGAATCTCCTTGTACTGGTCCGATTAGCTCTAAGTCCAGGTTGTTGCAGTCCCATGGTTATACCTCATAATAATTCCTTGGCAGTTCTGTCTCGTTGTACTACCCCCTTAAATAAATGACAATTGTCATTATTCATCTATTGTATTCTTAGTTGTCCTAATCAACAACAGATTGGAGGAGCAATTCCTAGGGCAAGGGTCTTGTTCTTTGCAGAAACAGGTGATCTTGCTCAGTGGGCTCCCTCCTGGCGGGTGGCCTTCCTCGCAGTTGGAGTAGTTCACGGAGCATTGGTATGCACAATGTCTTTCCCCTTCATGTCGGCGACGCGTTTCTTGTCATGGTGTTTAGTTAGTGGCGATTTGATCTATGGGTCCTCTGGTGGTAAGGAGAGAGTGTTAGCGGGGCAGAGTCCCAAGTCTTGGTCTTTGGCGATCCATCTCTTCGTTTTAATAGATTTGGCTAGGATTGTAGCAATGGGGCAAGAGGGAATAGCATGAGGTAAGGATTGAGTCGTGGGGATAAGGTAACCCAAATCCATTCTAAATTTTAAAAGAGCACACCCGAGAAGCTGGGGTGGCACACAAATCTTGCAAGTTCTTTTAAAACAATCTTTTACTGTGACTGCGAAATATAACGCCCGAGGGCAAGAAGGCAGTGCACGGGCCAAGTGAAAGCTCGCGACAAGACAACGTCTATTCGGGGAAACACATATGTGGGGGCACAGGGTTTATCTGCATAGTCCGTTTAGAACGAGACTACCTTATCTTCATGACCATCTTCAACGTTCCTAACCTTAAAATTTTGAAGTTAGGGTACGAGAAGGTGAATAAAAATTTTCTCTTAAAATCCATAGAAGGAAGAGGAAAGTATTGGGAGGTAATTGTACTCATTCTTGTAATTGTTTTGAAAGTACAAAACCTTACAATATTTTTTTTGTATAGGTATACTAATCTCTCCAGTATCCATCAATGAATCAATTCACTCCCATATGATATTTTTTTTTGTACATAAGGCTTAGAATCCAACAGCCCTTATGATTTAACTTCCACTTTTGCAACCTGCACTTAGGCTATCTTTCTCCATTAATTGTTCATGGTATTACTGTCATCTAAGTCTCGCATAAATCTTTGACTTTCAATCATATATTTGTGGATTAAATATCATATTTTCACTATGACTGTGTAATCAAAATCTCAGATCCACTATTGGTCAACTTATTAACTCTACCATCCAATGAAAATGCAATACCTTTACTATAAATCCACCGATATAGTTCTTCCATTTTAAAATTTTATTAATCGAATAGAGGTTACCAATTTATGATATGTGCCTGAGTTTCCACCACATCTTTATAAATCCAATCTCAGGTTCGTCAATTGCCAGTTTTATCAGCTTTCCAATCCTATGAAGATCTAACTTTCCTTATTTAGGTCCACTGATGTCTTTCGTATCGTGACCTCCTAATAATCCAGTCTGGTGTCATTGATCCAAATCCATAGTTTGCTTCCCCAATGATCAACCTGAATCTTTATTGTCTATCTACTCCTCAATTCTGAATTCTAATGATTATCCATCATTACTACTTTTAAATCCACCAGTGTCATGTGTACTAGGATTTCCTAATAATCCAAGATTGTATTCAAAATCATAATTATTCCTCTAGTATCCACCTAAATTTTTGGTGACAACCTCCGAATTAATTCATTATTATGAACATCTTTCAGGATTAATGTTATTAATCAAGCCTATACTTTGATAATTGTTGTCATCTCTCCAATTTCTCAAAACTCTATCAATTTATCTAGCCATCGATCATATTCCATTATTCCACTATTGTAAATATCTCCCCAAGAATTATGCTATTTATCAATATTATACTCCCGCAATTATTGTCATATTTCCTATTTCTCCAAGAATAACTTAATTCCTCCATCTAGCCAATCTAATCCTTTCCGTTAGGCTCCACCAAATTTTTTTTCCAATTTTCACCCATTTGTTTACTCCAAAAATAAAACAATCTTTGATATTAAGCTTCAAGGTTAAGCACCATGACTCTTGGCCTAAGGTGGGTTTTCATAGAAAATTACAAGAGGAGTACTAGATTTTCTTCATTTTGAACTTTGGGGTAAGAGAGCTTCAGAAGTAAAATGGCTATAGTAGCATATAGATGAGAGGAAATCATCTAAGAGAGATGAGAATGAGCAATGTAACTTATATCTTTGAAAATAGTATTTTTAAAGAAATATTCCTAGTCATAAAACTAACGGCCAAGCTAACTAGGTCATGACCTGCAGTCGATATGCTCTGATACCATCGCTGTAGGGACCCAGATATTAACATCCGGATTCCTCTGTGATTACTGCACTATTCCCTGGATCAGTAGATAGTGCTCACAGTTACAGTAATGAATATCAAATACATATCATGCGGAAGCGTAAAATTTAATAGTAGACTTACTCATGGGCCGATTAGGCCGAAATCATTAAATTGCAGCAGCGGAAGAACGAAGCACACAGATGGGACCTTCAGGACATGCCCACAGGCAGCCAACTGGAGGTTCACGACCTAGCTCTTGACATCTTCATCTTCTCTGCCAGCTTGTCCAATCTTGTTGCTGCGGTGCAGTGACTTGATTCCTGATTCTGAATTTTGCCGCAAAAGCGAGCGTGAGCACTCCGACCCCGTGCTCCGCGAGCCAATACACAGAATGCAAATAAATAGTATGCATGGCTTAACAAAGGAGAGGCTCGGGCTATTTTGTTTTGCGTAGAGTGCTTTTGAATACAATTAATTAAAAAGCCCTATGACTTCGCAATTTTGGAACAAATCATAATGTACCAGGAAATGCATTATTAATATCGATTCAGATTCCATCCACCGTTACATGGCATCTGCACCATATAGCAATTTCTTCAGCGTTATAGCCGCTTAACTTACCACTGGGACGACACCCAGGACAATTCCAAACCAGGGCAGTCCTTCGCCCTTCACTTTTCCATTCCCACCCACAAAACATTTTGAAATAGAACTATATCTGGTTAAGTTCCCATGTCTGCCCTTAACCGTGGGCACGGCTATTCGAATAGTTTTGACTCTGCAGAGTTTGTACACTTTCACCACAAGAGACAATCAACTCGTTGCCCCACACGATTCCTTAGACGTGTGGTTGAGCAGACCATCACAGTGACTTTTCAAAGTATCTAGTCCCTTTTCTCATCTCACTTTATGGGCTTCTCCCACTTGCGGTGGGTCCCATACGTTGCACGGGATGTTCCCCACGGCTACTAGCGTACGGGCTCCCCTCCCCTCTGCGCTAGTACGACTGGGAAACTTCACCCTCCACTCGGTGTCCCTTTAGGCCTTCTCTTGCCCTTGCGTAGCCACTTCCCAACCACTACCGGTGAGATGAGTCCGGGGATTTCGATAAGTTTACTTAGCCAAGTTGTATTTTACAGACTTGTGGTTGTACTGTTTTACACAGGAGGTCATGACAAGATTCAGTCCTTAGTGGTATCTGGGCGGTCTACCACTAACCCACTTTGTGCATCCACTGCACCACACTCACACCCTCGAATCAATCCGCCCAGATATTTAAGCAAGTTGGGATTTTTGGGAGCCTAAAATAATCATACCAAAATATACCAGTCATTCCCACCATGACTGCCCAATCAATTTTTCTCAGTATTAAAAAGTGATGCTTGGGCGCTCTCGCGCCCATGATTATCTAAGCAATACTAAGCATGACATATATTTAGGGACTTATTTTCGAAAGGTTACTATTATAATTTTGCTACGGCGACAAGGTTCACACATTCAAATATTCCAAAGGAGGTGTAATATTAATCAAGGTAAACAATGGGCACATAACTAGAATATTAAATTAAGCATGTATTTGCATATAAATTAACAGCATGCAATTTGATAATTTAAAACAAAGTAATTTGCAGAAAACATAGGATCAACATGATCAAAGTATTGACTCGCCTGGCGCGGTTTACCGCGGTCTTGAGCTCACACAATGCTTTCCCTTGATCTTTTGGGCTTTATCTTCACTTCAAGCTTGATCTCGCTTGATCCATTGAATCTTCACGACTTCCAATTTCTAAGTACGCGACAAACGACTGAATCCAAATAAAAGCAATTAACTCAAAGGATCCAAGTAAAACCGAGTAAACACAATTTAGTTTTATTATGAGTTAATGGATGCTTCGAGTGATTTGGGGCAAGATTGGTAATAGAATACGATAACTTGATCTTTTTATTAATAATCTCTTTTGTTATTTTTGTATTTATCAAGGATGTTCCATGAGCCAGGTAAATCCTATAATTTGACATATTTTGCTGGGTGTTAGCATTCCGGGCATACATTATATACACAATGTATAAAATCTTTAGCCTATCAACTTTGTCCTAGTGTGAGTTTATGGCATCCGGGGTGTGATATTTTATGTGACCGTAATTACTCGTGCTAATAGTTACATGTTTACTTTAGAGTATTTATATGTATGCGAGATTATTATGAATCTTGATGACCTAGGGCTATTATATTAAAGTATGTCACCGATGTTTGTTTATTGATGGCATGATAACTATTGGGCATGCATGCTTACATGTTAATTAGGGGCTAGCTTCATTAAATTTAGACGTTTATCCAAAACCACTTCTCCTCTCTAGTGCCTTTAATAAATAATTAGATCTACACTTTAAATATCAAAGTCACACTAATTATTTATCATGGCAACTATTCCGAATTTAAATCACACATAAACTCTCTAATGTCTTATTTAAATTTTATTAGCTTCCCTGGTTGTTTTCTTAAGTTCTTCCTTTAATTTTTTGGATTAGATTTAAAATATATGATATTGGCTTACTGATCATACAGGCATGATAATAACTAATCCATGATTAAACATTTATTAAGTTCATGTATATCCTAATAAATTTTGTACCTTCTATGGATGTACTTTTATTTAGAATTTTTATTAACTTTGGGTCTTAGGCTAATCTACATTTTATCCATGCCTTTAATTGGTAGTTAAACCTCAATTGACTATTTAGGCCATATTAGTTGTTCATTTGGTAATTAACTAGTATTAAATCTTCAACAATTTCGTCTACAGCCTAATAAGATTTGCTGGCCAATTACTTTGATATGAGCTTAATTGTTATTTTAGTATAACTAAGGTTCCTGTGATGCATTGATGTTTATGATAGAACCATCTCTTATTAATGTTTTATTATCAATTTTCAGATTTAAAACAATTCACAGAGGCACACTAATTATTCATGTATGGTAACTAAACAAATATTAAATCTGAAATAATGTCATTCTCATCCTAGTAAAATATGTGAGCTACCATAGACTAATCTCTAGTTCTCCAAACTTTTCCTTAACTGCCATGGAGTAAAGAACCAAAACACCAAAAACTGGGAGTGAAAAGAATGGAAAATGGGGAATATAGGAATCGAACCCGGGACTTAGGGTGGAAGGAGTAGCGCATGCTCGGGCTAGCCAACCAGGTGCTGCTCACCTTGTGATGCTGTGGGGGAGGAAAGTAACTACTGGCGTCCAGCCCAAAATAGAGCTCCCCACTGGCCGAAATAGGGGATGGGGGCACACGGCCGGCGGCAGGGACTCCGGCGAGGGAATGTTAGAGGGGCGGGGTGAGATGGCAAAATGGGTTCCCAGAAAGGTGTGGGAGCCGGTGGAGGAGGCGACGCGACCCGGGACGGCGCAGGTCAGCGGGGCGGCTGCACAGGCGGCGGCGTTGAGGGAGAAACAAGGACGGCGGCGCCGGAGAGGGAGAAGATGGGAACTCGGGTGGGCGTGAGCTGTAAACGTGTAGGTGGGGGCTTACCGTGCTGTTCATTGAGCTGGGGGAGGTCCCAGGCCGGCCGGCGACGGGAGCCATGGCGGCGCGGAGGAGCTTCCCGGTGCCAGCGAGCTCGGGTAGAGGGGGAGCGCCGGCGATGGTCGGAGGAGGTCCGGTACGCCAAGGAGTCGCTTCCACCGCGAAGAATCGAAGAGAGCTCGGCTGTGGAGGGATCGGCGGGGGTGGAGGCACGTTCGGCCGGCGGTGATGAAAACCGGTGATACGTGAGGCCCTGTACACGAGAATCCAATTAACTTGGTGAGGGAGTAGAGGGGAAGCAAGCACACGGTATGAAGTGGTTGCCTAAGCCGAAGCTTCAACGGGTGGCCAGAATCGCACGGGGGCATGGCGGCGGCCTGCGCGCAGTGAGGTAACGGGAAAGAGGAAGGAGGCGTCGAGAGCAATGGAGACCGGGGTGACTTATAACGTGGAAGGGAAAGCGTTGCAGCAGGCTCACGGGCGGGACCGAACGACGGGGGAGGTCCGCTGGGCAAGAGCCGAAGGCGCAGAGCTCGGTGCTGCGCAGAGGGGGCGGCGAAGAGACGGCACGGGAGCAGGGGCTGTGCAGAGCAGAGGGCATGCAGGAGAGGAGAAATGAGGCGACGCGGCGCAAAGTCCGCCATGGAGCGGGGAATAGAAAATGGGGAGCTAGGCAGGGGCAGCGGCAGGCGCATGATGGCGCGCCAGGGGGAAGGCGTGGAGTTCTCACAGCCACGAGAAAAGAAGAGGGGAGGCGTGCGCACGGGAAGGAAGGAAAGAAAGAAGAGGGAGAAGAGGCGCAGGGCATGGAGCCAGGCTCTCGGGCCCGCTGGCAGGGAGGAGAGGCGCGGTGGGAGGCAGGGAGATGGGAGAGAGAGAGAGAAAAAAAAGAGTTGGGCCCCACCTGTAAATGAGGGTATACAAAAGAAAGGGTAGAGGGAAAAGAGAAGGAGAAATATTTGGCCTTGGTTTTGAAGTTTCAGATTTTTAATTTAACCTTTTCGTTCCATGTTTATAATTACTGATTTTTGCATGACATTTAGAATTTAAGCTTTGAATGTTTAGTTATTGAATGAGAGTGTCTATTATTATTATTATTATTTCCTATATTGCTAAACTCCTCCTTGCACAATTGTATATGAATGTTTATGTTTGCATTTTATTCATTTACTCTTGTTGCTATTTATGCTATTATCTCTAAAAAGGTATTTTATATCCTAATTCAAGTTTCTCCCTCTTTATACCAGATCATCTTTTCAGATTCGTATTTAAAATTTTAAGTTTCTATCATTTGCATATATATTTTATGGTCTTAGTAAGATTAGTTTTATTTTCCTGACTCTCTTCAATCTTCGAAACCTCAACAAAAATTTAGGAAACACCAATAAAGATTCAATTTCAAGAGAATATATTGTAAAATAATTCAAAAGCTTCACTTTTTTCCAATTTCAACTTTTCAGGATGTTACAAGAAGAAAGATGGCAGTCTCCGTATGTGTGTGGACTATCGATCCTTGAATGATGTAACAATTAAGAACAAGTACCCTCTGCCCCGGATAGATGATTTATTTGATCAGTTGAAAGGTTCATGTGTCTTCTCCAAGATTGATCTTCGATCAGGTTATCACCAATTGAAGATAACACCAGAAGATATACCAAAAATGGCATTTGCTACTTGTTATGGACTGTATGAGTTCACAGTAATGTCTTTTGGCTTGACAAATGCGCCAGCATATTTTATGAATCTGATGAATAAGGTGTTCATGGAGTATTTGGATAAGTTTGTGGTTGTATTCATTGATGATATTTTGATATATTCCAAGTTTAGCAAGTGTGAGTTCTGGAATGAGGAAGAGCATGCAGAACATTTGAGGACAGTTTTGGAAAAGCTCAGAGAACACCGGTTGTATGCCAAGTTTAGCAAGTGTGAGTTCTGGTTGAAGAAAGTGGCTTTCCTGGGTCATGTGATTTCTGCGGGAGGAGTGTCCGTAGATCCCGAAAAAGTAAATGATGTGCTTAATTGGACACAACCAAAGTCAGTATCCAAGATCAGAAATTTTCTGGGACTGGCCGGTTATTATCGTCGTTTTATTGAAAGTTTCTCCAAGCTTGCAAGACCTCTCACCCAGTTGCTAAAGAAGGAAAAGAAGTTTGAATGGAGTAAATCGTGTGAGGATAGTTTTCAAGAGCTGAAAAAGAGGTTAACTTCTGCACCAGTGTTAACGCTTCCGGATATTAGAAAGGATTTTGAAGTCTTCTGTGATGCCTCAAGGCAAGGACTAGGCTGTGTTCTGATGTAAGAAGGAAAGGTAGTAGCCTATGCTTCAAGGCAATTGCGACCCCATGAGGAGAATTATCCAACCCATGATTTTGAGCTTGCTGCCGTCGTGCATGCTCTAAAAATATGAAGGCATTATTTGATCGGTAATCGCTGTGAGATTTACACGGATCACAAAAGTTTGAAGTATATATTTACCCAACCCAATCTCAATATGAGACAAAGGAGATGGCTTGAGTTAATAAAAGATTATGATGTTGGAATACATTATCATCCAGGAAAGGCTAATGTAGTAGCTGATGCCTTGAGCAGAAAGAGTTATTGTAATAAACTGTTGATTAAAGACAGTATGCCTGCACTTCAAGAAGAATTCCAGCGGCTCAATTTAGAAGTAGTAGAAGAAGGATTTCTAGCTACTTTGGAGGTTCAACCAATTTTTGAGGATCAGATCAAGGTAGCTCAAAAAGAGGACAAGTATGTCCAGGAAATCAAAGATAATATGAAGAAAGGTAAAGCACCAGGATTTCCAGAAGATGAAGAAGGAATCATCTGGTTTGGAAAAAGGATTGTTATACCTGAAAAGAAAGAAATAAAGGAGTTAATTTTGAAGGAAGGTCATGAATCTGGATATTCGATTCACCCTGAAAGTACAAAGATGTACCAAGATCTCAAAGAAAGGTATTGGTGGTCAAGTATGAAAAGAGAGATTGCGGAGTATGTAGCTTTGTGTGATGTGTGCCAACGGATCAAGGCTGAACATCAGAGACCCGCGGGACTTTTGCAACCTTTACAGATACCTGAGTAGAAATGGGAAGAAATTGGTATGGATTACCGAGAACAAAATCAGGGCATGATTCAATTTGGGTTATTGTGGATCGTCTAACAAAAGTCGCACATTTCATTCCAGTAAAGACCACTTACTCTGGAGATAGACTCGCAGAGCTATACATGTCAAGAATCGTGTGTTTACATGGAGTTCCAAACAAGATTGTGTCAGATCGAGGATCTCAATTCACTTCGAGATTTTGGCAGAAGCTGCATGGACTTTTGGGCACAAATCTAAATTTCAGCACAGCATATCATCCGCAGATAGATGGTCAAACAGAAAGAGTAAATCAAATCTTGGAAGACATGTTGAGAGCTTGTGTCCTGGCAAATAAGACTAGTTGGGATCAAAGTTTGCCCTATGCTGAGTTTTCCTATAACAATAGTTATCAATCCAGCCTGCAAATGTCCCCATTTGAAGCTTTGTATGGCAGAAAATGTAGGACACCGTTATATTGGAAAGAAACAGGAGAAGGACTAGTGTTTGGACCAGATGTGTTGAAGCAAGCAGAAGAACAAGTTCGCCTAATTCAGGACAGATTAAAAACAGCACAAACAAGACAGAAAAGTTATGCGGACAATCGTCGAAGATCATTGGAATTTGTACCTGGAGACAATGTGTATTTGAAAGTTTCACCTCTCAAAGGAATGCGTCATTTTGGAGTCAGTGTAAAGCTTGCTCCTAGATTCATTGGACCATTTCCTGTTCTAGCAAAAAGAGGAGAAGTTGCTTACCATTTGAAACTTCCGCCTCAGTTGTCGAATGTGCACGACGTCCTCCATGTGTCTCAGCTAAGAAAATGTCTCAGAGTGCCAGAAGAACAGATACCTCTAGATGAAGTGAATTTGAAGTAGGACCTAACTTACCCAGAGTATCCAATCAAGATATTGGATGAAGCAGAGCGTCATATGCGAAACAAGGTCATCAAATTCTGTAAAGTGCAGTGGAGCAACCATTCTGAATCAGAAGCAACTTGGGAGTGTGAAGAAGATCTAAGAGCAGCATTCCCTAGTCTTTTTCCCAGCCCGTCCGAATCACGGGGTCGAGATTCTTTCTAAGGGGGTAGGTTTGTAACATCCCAAAAAAATTCTCTTCCTAAAAAATTTAATTTCAAATTAATTAATTTAAAGTGTTTGAATTTTATTTGGATTTATTTGGCTTTTATTTGGTTTTCTGAGTTTTCTATAGCTTAAAACCTATTTTTAAAATTTAAAAAGTATCTTAAGTTTAAAAATTAAATACCAACATTAGTTGGAAATATTATTATTAAGTCCAAAATGTCACCAGGAGCTTCTGTGAATTTTCCTGGAATTTTGGAAGTATTTTCATATTTTTCTGAGGCTTAATTGATTAACTATGCATTTCTAAAAATCTTAAAAATAGAAATAAAAATTTAAATCTCCTCCTCTACCCTCTGGCCGCCACGTGGACGGCCAGATGCCGGCCGCGTCACCCGCTTCACCCCGCCTTCCCCTCCTCTCGGGCCACCACCTGGCCGGCCCAATGCGCGCCACGCCGCCCATCCTGTCGTCCGCACTCTGCTCTCTCTCTCTCTCCTCTCACTGCCCCACGGGCCCCGCCCTTCAGTCGCCCGCGCCCCGCTCCCGCTGCCACCCGGGCCCGCTGGTCAGGCCCGTCTTCCCCTTCCCCGCGCCACCTTCCTTTCTCCCCTCCTCTTTCCTTTCTTGCTCCGGCCGACCGAAGCCACGCCGAATCCGGTCTTTCCCTCGCTGCCTCCTTTCCGAATTGGAAACCCTGTGCGCCGCTAGGACCGAATCCCCAATTCCCACGCTCTCCTTCCTTCTCTGCCTCCCCCTCCTTCCTTAATCTCTCCGCCGTATCCGCGCCGGTCGAGAAATTCGGCGAGCAATCCTCGCCGATTGCCCCCTCCCTAGCCCCTATAAAAACCCCACTCAGCCCCGCCTCCCTCCGCACAACCTCCCACTGCTCTCCCCCTCCCTTCCCGAGCACCGTAGCGCCCCGCCACCGTGCTCTCTCCCTCTCCGAGCTCCGCCGCACTCCGGTGAGCGATCGCCACCGCCCCGGTCCTCCCCAGAGCCCGCCGCCGCCACATTGAGCATCCACGCGCCCGTGCAAAGCTCCCCGACCCCTCGGCCGAGCCTCCCTGCCACTGGAATGCCGCCGCACCGGAGCACCCGAGCCATCTTCGCCACTTCCTCGCCGCCGGCACGCCGCCTCCGACCTCCTCTGCCCGACCCCCCGCTGCCGACTGGTTCAAAAGGTAAAAGCCCCCAATATGGGTAAGCAACACCCGAGTGACCAGATGGCTAGCAGCATTATCCTTTCCCCCCTTGGCTCCCTCGGCGCGCGTTCAAGCCCCGGCTCCGCACGCTGAGGTTGAGCCATTTCTTTTAATTTCCGCACTGACAGCCGGGCCTCACTCGTCAGCGGCCGCCCGACTACGCTGGCCACTGGCGTCTGGGCCCCACCCGTCTGCGCTAGCCACTGACATATGGGCCTAAAGCCTGATGGGTCCCACCTTTCAGTGACCAACAGCTAGTATGGTCACTGACAGAGGGGTTCCACATCTCAGAGATCGAACGCAGTGGGCTTACTGTCATGTGGGTACCACCTGTCATAGACTCAGAGAAAGCAATAAAAGAAATAAAATGTAAATTCTGTCAAGTGGGTCCCACCTGTCAGAAATTTAACAATTTATGGATTTATTCAAACTGAGATTTTCAAATGAGCATAACTTTCTCGTTTTAACTCCAAATTGAGCCGTTCAAATTTCTAAATTTTTCTAAAATCATAATCTATCCAAATATACCCTCTTTTAGAATTTTTGAATTTTATTTGAATTTTGCTTGTATTTATTTGCTTTGTTTGTTCGTCTTTTTGCGCGTAGAATCCGGCGTCGCCGAAGAATTTTTCGAACCGTAGCAAGAGGGACCAACCAGTGCACAAGAAGGCAAGTCTCCTTTGATCATTTTGAACCTATGTTTGTGAAATGTTTTAAATTATTTTAAAGTTATGTGCATCGCTATTTACATAGAATCTTAATTTTGTTTTAGCAAGTTAGTTAATCCAATCATTGCTATGCCCTCAATTGAAGTTGAATGCCATGTACCTTTGTAACCTTAGGAATTCTTTTGTCTCAATAATGAGAATTATATAATTCTTTGGTAATATTAGAACGGTAGTAAAATGCTTAGTCATGCTATTTAATTCTTTTGTAACTTTGGAATGGGAAATCATATTTCATTCAACTGGTATTTGTATTTAGAAATAAGTGGTGACTGGTGTTGCCACTGTTCTTTTAAAAATAAATAAAATGTGAAAGTTGGTTTAGACTGGGGCGGATGGTTGGTTTGGGTTGGTGCGGCAAGCATGAGATCTTGTAAAGTGTATGTTCCGCCCTAGTCGATTAAGGACCGACGCTTGTGATTGTCCAGACTGAGCACTACCATACAACCCCGAATCTATATGGGTACGACCTAGCTGATTAAATCATGATAGTTTAGTTTAGGTGCCACCAGTGGAAAGTGGGTACCAGGGAGTTACTGGTTATTCATAGTGAGGAACAGGGATTTACTGTACTCATATGGCGCAAGAGGGGGCTTCGGACTGGGTGGATTTAACCCTTCTGCGGTGAAACCTCAGCGGGTGGTGTCTAGCTAGACTAGAGTGAGGAAAAGGCTTTGTGATATTTTATCTGTGTCTCATGCCAAAGGAAGCGTGGTGACTGTTAAGATAATTTATCTCTTGGGGGTAAAGTTGTACAACCTCTGCAGAGTGACAAGCAATTCGAATAGCCGTGCCCACGGTCAAGGGCGGGCAAGGAATGCATTCACATGGTAGATCCTTGGTTTTCATTTTAAAACAAAGTTTTGTATTCCAAGAGTGGTGGGAACTCTCGGATGGTTGTCCTGGCGGTTGGAGCCAGTGTGGGTGGATGTAACCCACAGTTTTAAACTTTATCGGTTAGAGCTGGTTAATTAGTGTTGGTGGATAGAACCTTCACTATAATATGCTTATTAGTTTCAGTTAAAACAATTACTTTACAATGTAAATGCCTTCAAAAATATTTAATGTTATTTGAAATAAAATATTGCTTTGTGCAAAAGAACCATATAGCCTTCCTTTGTTAAGCCTTGCATCTACTGCATTTTTCCCAAGACTTGTGGAGTACTTTATGTACTCACATGCTGCACTAAAAATCATCTCAGAAGAATATGAAGCTCAAGAGAAAGACTACGACTACTTCGCGTGTGGTTACGATGAAGGATTTCCGGAGTTCTAGGTCGCGCTTCCCCAGTCAATTGCCTATGGCGTATTGATGGGTCTCCGCTGGATTTATTTATGCTTCCGCTGTGTTTTGTGAGTGTGTGAGGCCTTGAAACCTCAGTTGTAATAATGAGACCTTTCGGTCAGTACTCTCTATTATTGTAATAAAGCGCTGTTGGTTATGTAATCATTTCTGTTTGACTGTGTGCACTAGCTTTGATCTGGGACTAGTGCTGTAATACACAGAGGGTCCGAGTTCGGAAATCCGGGGTCCTGACACACTGCTAGTACATTGGATCCTTTTCCTTTCAAGGATATTAAATTAGCTGCAAAGATTCAAGTCGTATGCACATTGGATACTGTGGGCCGTGGGCTGTGGCCACCACAGCCTCGGATTGGATTGTGCCATCTCGGGCTGGGCCATTACAACTTGATTTTTCTTAGGCCTCGTCTATGTAGGAATAGTTCCATTGCTATTTTTTCGGGTCTCAGGCTATAGCCTACCAAACCCGAGACTTAGATCCACCCCATATATATATGTCTCGGGTTAGCTCCAAAATATATTATATACTCCCACTTCTAATATATCCTTTTAATGATGTTGTTATACCTCTTTATCTATTTGAGCATACTTTAATAACGATTATAAGAAACTCCAAAGTGAGTTCCATGAAAAATTTCATCAAAGTCCATTTTTTATAGCATAATTTGTGTATGTACTTCTTTTATGCATGAAAAGTGTATATAGCAATATAAAGGGCTCCGATAAAAATTTTCAACTGAGCCACATTGAAGGATCCTAGAATTAGTATTTAAGTGTACTGATAGTGATAAAGAGATATAAAATGGTCCTTTAAGTGGTATATTAGAAGTGGAAGTATGTACTCCTGGGAGTACGAAAAAGACTTCCTACACATACTACATTATATTTATTAGGCGCCGCGTGTATGGTCGAAACATTTTTTGTTGAATAAACTATTTGTTGCTACTAAGGGTATTTTGAGAATTTCCCATTCGGATTTTTGGATTAAAACAAAAAAGAGAAATAGAGGGCCCACTTGTCATTGAGAGAGGGAGAGGATAAGGAGCCTCTGGCTCCTTCTACTCGCCAAATAGAGAGGGAGATAGGATCGATCTGATCCCCACTCCCCGACTCCGGTGGCCTTGGCTGGCCATTGGTGGTGCAATCCTCCGCTCTCCTTCTTATACCAATTTGGGCTCTCGTCCTGAAAGCACACTGAGATCCAAACGAGTTTCCCCATCTCTGAGATCCAATCGAGTTTCCCCATCTCTTCTTCCTCTTCCACCTCCACCAAGTGAAAGCCCTAAGTCTTTGAGCTCCGATAGTGGCAACACAATTTGGCACTCTATCTCCAACAACCTAAAGCCTCGCCCTTGGCTTGGCGTTGGTGAGATGTGCTTTGATGAGGGCGGAGCATGGGAGCTAGATCGACACAATAGTGACTCCAGCTTTGGGCTAGGTCAAGGCTGCGATGCCGGCAGTGGTGCACGGCGTCCAGGCAGTGGTGTGGGTGAGCCACAGCAATGCTGGTCTGGGTGCTGGTTCTGTGGTGGTGGCTTTGTGGCTCGATCGTGATAGAGGAGGTTTCTGTCGTGTGTTTGTGTGGTATTCTTGCTTGCGTAGCACTTGGTCAATTCTAGGTTCTTGGTCTTGTGCAGTGTTCTCTGACCCTCGACCTCATGATTGTGGTGCTTGCCTGTTCATGTGGGTGGCTTTGTTTCTCTGAGAACCAGGCTGTGGTGCAAATGTCGGTGATAGCTTTTCTTGGACAGCGTCGACTTCGACATGCCTAGCCTTACTTCTAGTCGGCTTTGAGTGCCATCATCTCATGAGTTGCCTTCAATTCTTGTTGTTATTGTGTGATTGTGAGGCATTCTAGTGCACTTTAGTATTTGATAAAATTATCACTAGTTCTACGGGACAATTACATGATAATATGTGGAACTAATGATTGCTCGATGATGATTCATGGTCTATTTGATATTGCGATGATAATTTAGGAATATTTTGCTAGTATATGAGTTGTTGGCAACTTGATTACTTGCTGTCTTGATCTTGCCGTAGCTTTAATCTTATCATTTTACCTTCGGTCGATATTGTATTCATCTCCTTTTGAGCCATACCTAGTGCTATCATGTTATTGTTATTATCCTTGAAATGCAATTGATTAATGTGGTAATTAATAGAGCTCAAACTAGTATAATATCTAGAGGTTATACTTGTGATCATTGGATAAATATAGACAACTGTGTCGAGAAGGTCTCATGTTAAACAAGTGCAACCGACATCTGATAGCAATAATTAGAAAAATCACAATTTGAGTACTATGCTAATTGTTTATTTATATTCAGCAGTCCCATTGAGCATGATGGCATGGTAGAGATTTGTGATTAAGTGATCATTTTATTTTTGCACCTATCATTTAATATATGTTAGAAACATGCTTTATTTTTCATTTACAATTCTAGAATTTTATTTAAATATTTGCTAAAACCGCATTGTCTACAACAATCCAGAAAACCCACTTGTGTTGAGATGGCTTCATCATCTGATTTTGTTAAATTGGAAGTCTTTGATGGTGCTAATTTCAAGCGTTGGTAAGCCAAGACAAAGCTTTGGTTGAATGTCCTCAAATTATTTTGGGTCATTTCTGATCCTCCAATGCTTCCTTTGGAAGGCAAGGACAAAACTCGTTGGTAAGATGCAAACCATTCTGTTTTGCCTAGGTTGTCGGCCGTTCTGTCAAACCGGATTTTTGATGTGTATGTCGACTTTACGAAGGCTAAAAGGTTGTGGGATGAGCTAAACGAAAAATATTTCAAAGGAGATAATGGAAATGAATTCTTTATCACTACAAATTACTTGAATTACAAAAATGGTAGAGGGACAATCGGTGATGGAGTAGCTCCATTTGCTACAGCTTAATGTACGTGATTTAAATCAGTACAACTATCTCATGCCAAAGAGTTTTGAAGAAAACGTCACCTTGGCCAAGTTACCACCCTCATGGTGGGACTTTGTGACCGCTCGAAGACACATTAAGGAATGCATGACAATTAATGAATTGTCAGGCACGATTAATGTGGAGAAGTGTGCCAAGGCCAGTAGAGGTGATGGAAAGATCCATGTCTAAGCCCACCAAGTTGAAGTTAAGAACTCTTAAAGCAATGGAAAGAAAGTCAAGAATTATCCTCAGAACAAGCCCAATATGTAACCAATGAAGAAGAAGGAGACATTTAATTACTTGCTACGTGTGCAGCCAGGTTGGCCATAAAGCCATCAAGTGCCATGACCACAAGGGCAAGGGAGCTTCTCTAGATCAGCACAAGAGCAATGCTAAAGCCAATGTGGTTCTAGCCAGTCCCAGTTTAGATGAGTATGTATCTCAGGCCTTTATGGCAAATTCATCAATTGATTGGTTGATTGATCCAAGTGCAACTAGACATATTTGTGTTTATCATTCGTGCTTCTCTTCATTTAGGGTGAAGGTGGTGACTCAGTCCTAATGGGTAACAGCGTTGCTGTTGTAGTATATGGGATTGGACAGGTCTACCTGAAGCTTGCTTCTAACAAGGCACCCATTCTTAGAGGTGTACAGATGTGCCTGCAATGTCCCACAATCTACTTAACAGGTATATGCTTTGTAGGCAAGGAATAAAGCTTGTTTTTGAGTCAAATAAGGTTGTGTTGACCAAGTTGGTACTTTTGAGGGAAATTGCCATGATAGCGAAGGCATGTGTTCCTATGAGAACAAATGGAGTTATTACCCTATGACTTCTAGTGTGGATGATACCGCTCCTAAATTGGAGTTGTGGAGGAGTAAGAGGTAGAGAACTAAAAAGTCTTTGTGTGATGATTATGTCACCAACCTCGTGGATGATGAACCACGTAACCTTTCAGAGACATACGCATCCTCGGGTGTGGAGTACTGGAAGGAAGTAGTCCATAGCGAGATGGATTCCATCTTAGCTAACAGAACTTGGGAGATTATTGATCTTACAAGTGAATATAAACCAGTGAGGTGCAAATGGATCTTCAAAAGAAAGTGTTGAGGGAGGGTCCCCACACTACCTCGGGCAATAGAGCACTCTGGCCTAGCAAGGCGTGCTGAGGTGTACCACTAAAACCCTGATGTGACGAAGTCTAGGGGTCAACCTTGGACGAAGTCTAAAGGTCAAAATCGACGGTGTTGACATGTCAAAGAGCCTGCCCCGCACAAGGTATGGGACCAACCTAGGACAAAGTCTAGAGGCCAACCTCGGATGGGGTCCGGTAGTCAACCTTGGACGGGGTCCGAAGGCCAACCTTGCCCGAGGTTGAAGGCCAACTACCGCGGAGCTGGAAGGCGATCACCTTGTACGAAGAGCGTATGTTGTTGTAGGCATACACCATCAGGCACGAAGCGTAGTTGATGAGGATTGAATAAATCCCTAAATATGGCTTTAATATATAAGTAAGGCCAAGGGACCCTATGGTCGTAAATCTATAGAGGTTGCTCCCCAAATACCCTGGTTGGAGAGACACTATGCATGTTGCCTGACCAGATGACTACTTGAAGAGTTCGGAGAGACACTATGCACGTTGCCTAACCAGATGACTACTCAGAGAGTCTATGAATTGGTCCTTGGACCCAATTCCAGCATATTCCTTCCCTGCGATGGATGGAACACGTGCCTTATCCACTCCAAATAGCACGATGCTTCGGCCCTGAGACTCTGTTAACAACTACCATGTGGTTGTTGCCCATATTCATCTCCCACTAACAACAACCAACGATCAGGCATTCTCTCCTTCAAAATAACTACCTCCCCGACTAGGCATGCTAGTTCCACAAGGCATCTTCTTTGGTGGATAAACAACGTCTCTTTATTAGTATTTAAGGCTGGATAATGAAGGCATAATCAATCAGTAACAATTCTAGCTGAATTCATATCTCATTCAATTCAGTGTCATTAGGGCTAGTCTCTTGCCTTGTTGAAGGCACCCTTGTAACCAGTTCATAGTAATAAAGATCATCCATGTTCTCTCTCAATGATTTTAGCCATTTTTCATATTATTTCGTAAGATCGGTTACTAGATCATCGACAACCAGTGCCGTCCGTGGGGAAGAAGTTGTTGAATTCTAAAAGTTCTTCCTCATTCTTCTCTGATCCCTATTGTCATTGCTTATATGATCATGGCAGGGACATGGGATGAGAAAAACTGGTTTGATTTAGCATAATATGATGACCTCAACATGGATACATGCATTCGTGCCATGGAACATGATGCATCATCATCATCCTCTTCCATCCCAAGCTCATCGCTTGCTAAAGCTGGTGAGATCGACCAGATGGAACAAGATTTGCCACCCCCATCAATGACACAACTAGATGAATCAGTTGTTCTGACAAAATTAGAATGCCCAAATATCTCTGCAAGCTCGTGCTTTTGACCGATAGAAACGGCAACAAAAGCTCAACATAGAAATCTAAGGGTCAGTGTACTCTTGATACAGTCATGGGTGACTGCTATTTGTCAATGGCTCCTATGTATTTCAGGATTCAACTAACACCTAGTTGTAGTGTTAATAAAGTTACCACCAGCTGAAAGCTAGGTGAAGATGATAATGCTCAACATTCGATTGGCAATTCACCTGATCAGGTTGAGTCCATCACAAAGCCAACCAAAGGTGGTAATTTCTAACTGTTCCCCATCATGAAGGCTCCTTGCCGAAGTAGTGGAAGGCTCTCCCTTAGTTTTGACAGGAGCTTGTCGAGAGATTCGTGCTGGAGGCACGAAGTTAACACAATCGGTGATACTGATTGAGATGTTGTGCATTATTCTTCATGATAGAACCTACTAGGATCCATTGGTTGAAATGGTGCAAATGCTCATACATCACCCTGAGATGGTGGAGGCAATGGAACTTATGAACATCAATCGGCTAATCTACTTGTTTCTACCCTATCATGCATGACGGGTCGAATGGGACAAGCAAGAGGATCCTTCCACCAACAGGAATCATTCGAGACCCTCGATAACAATCTAAACCCTACAATGAGTCCATGACATTTTAAACAACCTAAATCCTGCTCTGACAGAGACCCCAGGATATGCTCTAATTGCAGGACAAAATGTCAAAGATACTTCAGTAGAACATGTAGCATACAGGAATATATAGGGAACAAAGGAACTCGTAGAGTTACACACTAATTTCATCTGAGCATTTCTCTCTTAGTAGAAGCCAGTGTGGTTGGGCTGGAAATAATCCGATGTGTGGCTCAAGACCTCCTCAAAGATTTCGACAACGGAGTCATGAGGGAAGATAGCTTTTCCATGAAGCCACTCTTCCCCCTTGTCATAAGGAATGAACTCTCGAATCAGGTGATCTGCGGCATCACCTGAACCAAGTAGTTGGTCACAAACAGCATGTAAGTGTCCACAATTAGGTCAGAGCATTAGTTCCTTAGTACAACTATCAAAGGGACCGGTCTCCAACCAACCACAATCTGGCTCCTTTCTAAAGAAGGCGCCATGACTCCATCACAAGCTATTAGGCATTCTTGGTAGGCCTTTAAGTAGTGTGTTGGCTAGACAGGTTCTGACCAGTGAATATTGAGAAATTTGATGGAACTCAAAACCTAATAGAATTTCTTTAGATTTACACTAATGCTATCTGAGCTGCTAGTGGTGATGATAATGTGATGGCAAACTATTTGCCCACAGTCCTCATCAAGGGACTTATGGCCAACCCGATAAAGAAGACTATCTCCACCGAAGCTGGTAAGAACCCAATAGACACTTTGACAATACATCAAGAGGTTCAGTCAGATTTATAATTCCATTCCTGAGGTTACAGATTCCTTTGTTATTCAGGCTTTCAAAATGGGGTTAGGAATCGATGGTTTACAGAGGATATCGCTATGAACCCTCCAAGAACGATCATCGAGCTATTTGACATGGCCGACAAATACGTAGCCACTGGTGAGGCAATTGAATATAACAAAGCCATCAATTGGATAGAGAAAATTCCTCAACCTAGCTTAGGGAAAAAGGAGAAGAAGCCCAACAAGTCTCTCTAAGGTAAGAAAAATCGCAACCCTAATGCTAAAGAGGCTCTTATGATTCCAGAGAAGTTTGTTAAGGGTAAGAAGGATTATTCTGGTCCGAACAAGGCAAAAGCTCTGATCATTTAATCCAAGAAGAATAAGAAGTGGTGTCCACTTCATCAAGCGGTAAGGCATGATCTACAATTGTCATGCCTGACAGAAGAAATTGGAAGACTATTACTCAGGTAAGGGTCCTTCTTCTTCCATTCAAGAGGTCGAGAAACTGAGCTCCAAGAAGGACAAGGATGGCGATGAAGAGATGGACTATCAGGAGACATAGCACACCATCGACATGATCTTCAGTGGATCTTCCTCCTACGAGTCTTCACACCATATGAAGACCATGGAGTAGGAAGTAAACCTCACTAAATCTCTAATTATTGTCAAGCCACCTAGGTGGTCAGAGATAACTATCTCCTTCAACCCGAAATACTACCCCATAACTCAACCAGGTAGGTTCCCTATTGTCATAGAACCTGCCATAAAGAATTGCAAAGTTAATCAAGTTCTAGTAGATGGTGGTAGCCCTCTTAATATTTTGTTTATAGAAGCTTTAGAAGAAATGAAAGTTTCCTACTCAAAAGTAAAGCCCGTAAAGTATGCCTTTCATGGCATAGTCTCGGATCTACTACTAAACCGATAGGACAAGTTTCCCTACCGATTACATTTGGAAGTCTAGATAACTTTCAAATAGAAAGAACCTTATTTGATGTGGTAGACTTTAAAACTGCATATAATGGGATTCTTGGTCATCTGGCATTGGCTAAGTTCCTAATAGCCACGCATTACGGCTATCAAAATCTTAAAATGTCAGGACCAAAAGGAGTCATAATGGTTCGAGGGGATAGAAAGATGGCATGTGCATGCAATCGTAAATCCCTAGAATTGGTCGATGAACTTCCAACCAAAAATGCTAACCTGCCTTTTGTGCATGCCAAGCACTCAAGACTAAAGGTGACTCCAAAACCCTCTAACCAGATAAGGGAGGTTCCACTCAACAAGGATGCTTCTTTGAAAAACATCAAAGCATCGTTTGGACTTAAAAATGCTAGCACCACCTTCCAGAAGATACTGGTGTGAGCAAGACTTGACCTCAAATAGGAAAAGACACTCATCTCCTTCTTTTGAGCAAACCCAAATGAATTCACCTGGTAGGCATCCAACATGCCCAGAGTCTCTAGAGAGGTGATCGAGCATAGGCTAGCACTCTGGCCTGGTAAAAAACCAGCCAAGCAAAAGTTAAGGCGCTTTGCATCCGACCAGAAGAAGGCAATCTATTCAGAGATTGACAAGCTTCTCAAGGATGAATTCATTCATGAGGTCGACCAGCCACCCTTTTCTAGAGTGGCTCGTCAACCCTATAATGGTTACGAAAACTAATGGAAAGTGGAGAATGTGTATCGATTTCACAAACCTCAATAAAGCTTGTCCAAAGGATGACTTTCCCCTACCACGTATCGATCAGCTTGTTGACTCTATATCTAGGTGTGAGTTATTAAGCTTTTTAGATGCATACTTAGGGTACCACCAGATTAGTATGAGTAAAGATGATGAGGAGAAAACTTCCTTCATCATGCCATATGCTACCATTTGACATGTAAAGATGCCATTTGATCTCAAAAATGTTGGGGCTACTTTTCGGAGGTTAATGCAAAAAAAAACCTTTAGTCCACAGATTGGTCGTAACTTAGAGGCCTATGTTGATGATTTGGTCATGAAATGTATCAACATCAAAGATCATATCCCCGATCTGCAAGAAACTTTCACTAACTTAAGAAGACAAAACCTTTAGTTAAATATGGAGAATATGAGTTCAGAATTTCCTTTGGTAAACTTCTCAGATTCCTAGTTTTGGCTAGAGGAATTAAAGCAAATCCAGATAAAATAGCAGCCATCGAGCAGATGCATCCTCCGACCATGAAGAAGAAAGTCCAGAAACTAATCAGATATATGGCAACGCTAAGCCATTTCATAGTACGGTTGGAAGAAAAAGGATTGCCCTTATTTAAACTTCTTCAGAAACAAAAAAAATTTTAATGGACTAAGGAAGCAAATGATTCCTTTGAAGAGCTTAAAAAATACCTTACAAGTGCCCCAGTCTTAGTCTCTCCAAGACTAGAAGAAACATTGCTCTTATACCTGGTTGCGACACCACAAATAGTCAGTGTCGTACTGGTCATTGAGAGTGACAATATCCAATATATTACGTAAGCAAAGTCTTACATGGATCAAAAGAATGATATTCAAAGATACAAAGTTGCTATATGCTCTCCTTATGACTTCAAGGAAACTAAGGTATTACTTTCGGGCCCACAAAGTGTCGTACCCACTGGATACCCTCTTGGTCAAGTTCTCCAAATAGGGAATCATTAGGACGTATAGAAAAATGGTAGTCAAACTTGGGGAGTTCAATCTCCATTTTAGTTCACAAGCAACAATCAAGTCCTAGGCTTTAGCAGAATTCATCGTCGAGTGGACAAATCCTGAACCCACCCATTGGGTTGGGATAGTCATGCATCTCCTACTAGAGAAAACATACAATACGCCATTTAGCTAAATTTTCCTACAACAAATAATGTGGTAGAGTATGAAGGTTTACTAGCAGAACTTAGAAAGCTTTTTCTGAAAGCGTGAAACCCTAAGACGATGCAATAAGGCTTATATAAGTGTTTCTCTCCAACTGCAAAAAGAGGTTACCCAATCCAAAGCCCAAGAGACACCAAAACCTTTCAATTTCTTGGTTAGTTTCTCAACTTCAAAGTGAATACAAACCGCTTCTTTACTTTTCCTAATCCGATTGGAAGAAATTCGTACCATAAATTCACTTAGAAGTTTGGGGGCTAGCTGATGAGAATTGAATACATCCCTAAATATGGTTTTAATATATAATTAAGGACAAGGGACCCTCGTGGTCGTAAACCTCCAGAGGTTGCTCCCGAGTACCCTGATCAGAGAGACATTGTGCATGTTGCTCGATCGGATGATTGCTCAGAGAGTCTATGAACTGGTCCTTGGACTCAATTCTAGGATATTCCTTTTGTGCGATGGATACAACACGTGCCTTACCTACTCTAAACAGCACGATACTTTAGCTTTGAGCCTATGATAACAAATACCATGCGTTGTTGCCCACATTCGTCTCCTAATGACAAAAACTAATGATCAGGTGTTCTCTCTAACAATAACTGCCTCCTTGACTAGACATGCTGGTTTCACAAGGCATCTTTCCTGGCAAATAATTGGCATCTCTTCATTGGTATTTAAGGCTAGACAGCGAAGGCACAATCAATTAGCCTCAATTCTAGACAAATTCATATTTCATTCAATTTAGTGTAATTAGGGCTAGTCTTTTGCCTAATTGAAGGCACCTCTATAACCAATTCATAGTAATAAAGAGCATCCATGTTCTCTCCCAAGGATTTTGGTCATTTTTCTTATATTATTTCGTAAGATTGGCGACTCAATCGTCGACAACAGTAGAGGAAGCAAAAGAGCTGGGCCGAAGGGTGCTTCCCCCAAGGCTTTGCATCACCCATTCGTACTTCGAAAGCCAAACGAAGGAGCTTGTGTTGAGGTGGGAGACCTCGAGATCGAATATGTTAGTCACGTCTTTCAACAGCTCAACCAGAGGAATGTGGAGGCCAGCTGGAATTTCGTGACAAAGACGACGAGCATCCCCAACCTTGGGTTGGGACGGTCCTCATCGGCTTTAAGCAGGACGGCCAAGTCAGTGCTCTCGATCTTGCCCCCTTTCTCTAGGAGTTCTAAGAGGCCCCTCGTCGCATTGGAAGGCCCTAGGTAGCGAGGAAACTGAACGGTCTTCTTGGGAGTTTCCTCCCATTCCATCGCTGCCTTGGCTTTCGTGATGCTCTTCCTAGAAGCAAGTGCTCCGTTCCTCTTAGCAGAGGGCCTGGCAGAGGCTATCACCCTCTTCGAGGTCATGGCAAAGGGGCAGCACGTGTGCGGGGCATTGACCCGCCCAAAAGAGCGTGTTGTGCTAGCCCAAGTTGGGGACGAAGCTCGATGGAGCATGGTCTGGACACGGCCCAGAACGCAGTGTGGAGGTGACCCGGAGGGGGTCTGGGTGCAACATGGAGATGACCCGAAGGGAGTCTGGGGTGCGCCGTGAAGGCGACCCGGAGGGGGTCTAGAGTCTGGCATAGAGGAAGCCCGAAGCGCGGTCTGGGACACGACATGCTGGTGACCCGAAGGGGGTCTAGAGCGCGGTGTGGAGGAAGCTTAGGGCGAAGTTCGAGGCGCGGCGTGAAGGCGACCTAGAGGGGTTCTGGAGCGCAGTGCAGAGGAAGCCTGTAGCGCACTACGAACGCATTTCGGAGCGCAATGTGGAGGCACCTAGAGTCCGGAGGGGCTCGGCATGGAAGGAAGCTCTTGTGTTAAACAAGAAGGTCTTGTGTAAAACAAGTGCAACCGATATCTGAGTGCAATAATTAGAAAATCATAATTTGAGTATTATACTAATTGTTGATTTATATTCAATAGTCCTATTAAGCACGATTTCATATTCAAATGATATGGTAGAGATTTGTGATCTTGTAATCATTTTATTTATATGTTGAAAACATGCTTTATTTTTCATTTAGAATTATGAAGTTCTATTTAAATATTTGCTAAAACGGTATTGTCTACAACACTTTAAGATGTCACTGGCTGTCCCAGGGGAAAAATTCCTACAAGACCTCGTCTATTTCTTCGCCGAGTTGGACTCCTGAAATTGCCACATGTTCACACCGATCTCAAAGCATCTGAGAGCCTCCCTCCCCCTAAGGTCCTAACCCGTTGGCATCTGAACGGAATTGCAACGACCGCCATGGCAAGCACACCGCCGACGAGTTGGTCCTGCGCATCAGGGGCACGGCGGGACGTCAGGAAGATCCTCTGCGTGGACGCGTGCATGAGGCGGAGACGCTCCCAGATCCGGCCTCACGGCCCAACGGAAGCTCAGCGGCATGGCGTCCGAAACAATCAAGATCCAAAATGCGATTCTTGCATGCCGTCCAAGGAATCACTCGCTAATCAAAATTTTTGTGTTTTTTGAGGAACATCACTTGCTAATCATAGCGTTCATGATATGGACCACTGCTCAACGACGGTGCAGAGCGCCGCGCAGCCCAAGCGGCCATGACTGGCTGGTGGCTTCGACTGTGACAGCGAGATAGCAGCCGGCGACGGAGGTTCGGGGACGGGGTGATTTAGGGGGCGGCGGATACCAAGGCGGACGAAGCAAAGCATCTGTCTGTCACTCTCAAAAAAGAAAAACGCATCTGCAATGTAATGTACCTACCAGCTGAGGCTACCATAATGCGCATGCAGGACTCGTAGGATCATCATCGTCAATCCATCATTATTGTATCGATCGGGACCAAACCACGAGCAGCGAAGGAACGAGGAAGATGACGTAGTGGAGTAGTCCATTGACGATGCACCGCCACAGGTCACAGAGGTCTAGCTGGCCAGACAACATTAATTGAACGAGAACACCAAGTAAAGTTATTTAAGGGGTGGGGGTTAGTGAGTGGCCTAAGAAATCTCGACTGATGCAGGTCGATCGTCCATCTTCCATGTGGTGGGTTCGGCCCTGCCTGCCTGCCTGCCTGCTCGCTCCTTTTCCCCTCGCTCGCTCGATGTTAGAACACACATCAACATCACTTGCAGCATTCGATCTAGCCCTAACATATTGCGTCTGCTCTTTGTTACTTGCAGCAGCATACTAGTACTAGTATGAGTTTAATTAGACCTAGCATAAACAAACACTCCTGTTTGATCTGATTTTTCTTTTACCATGCTAGTACTAGTAATCCAGAGAGCCGTCCCAACACAACAATACTAATAATAGTGCCGCAAGCGCGCCCCACATCATCGATCAACTCCTCCATCCAAAAAGGCACATTATATTAGCTCCGATTAAGGCCTCGCTCACTTGAGATTGCACTTCTGATTTCTGGTTTATTTTTTATTATTTTTAAATTTCATCTTTTTCTGACTTTTCAGTTCTTAGCTTTTTTACTGGTTCTTTTTTCTTATATTCATTTGCATTATATATGATGGGCTGGCCGTTTTTCCAATTTTTTTTATTTTTTAAATTTAATTATGCTAAATAAGACACTATCAAGTACAACACAATTTTAATTAACTATAATAAAAATTCAACTATAAGCCATCAAAATTTAGCCCCACTAATGGGCTGTAAAGTTGGCACGTTATAAAACACAAGGCTATAGACTAGGCCAGCAACGACAGCATCGCATAAACAAAGCTAGCAGCGCAAAGAAACAACACTAATTAGCTAGCTCAAATCTACCAGACAAGCATAAAGCCAATCTCTCTCTCTCTCTCTCTCTCTCTCTCTCTCTCTCTGAAATCCTGCAATCATATATTAGAAAGGGCAGAAGTAAAACAGGTTGATTCACAGAAACACAAGAAGCGCTTCCTTCCATTCCTACGCCTATTAGTACTCCATATGAGTACTAGCTGGTATTCTTATTTTTCTGCTTCTCTCTTTCTCCCCCACGGAGTGGGTAGGTACAATTAACGTAGTAACAATGTACTACTAGTACAGTGAAACAATGACAATGTAGGAATAATCAATGTAAAGATCACTAGCATCAATCTTGTCTAAAAGAAAAGAGAAGAGAAGGATAGAATAGAATAGAATTCATCCATCCAAAAAATGCATCTAGAACCCGTTCATGTCATGTGCTCAGCCAAATGGTAAGGTATGGTACTATGGTGTGAGAGAAGAAAGAAGAGAGAGAAAGTAATAAGAGAGAGAAAGTAAGGAGAGAGATGGACATAATACTGGTATGTTGCAGTCCAGTCCAGTCCTGGGTGGTTGGGGGTGCCTTCCATGCTTGCTTTTCTAGTTGGGCGGGCGGTACCAGCGGAGCGGGTGGATTGGCCTCTACGCCTCTTCCTTTTTGCGTGCTCCCCTCCTCCCTTCCCTTGTCGGCACTGCCGTTTCTTGATGCATGCCTCCCTCCTCCGCCGCCGCCGCCTCCCCGGTCAGCTCAGCTCCTGCGCCCGGTTGTGCTGGCATTGCATTGCTGGCTCACGAACCGAACGGCGCGCGCTGGGGGATCCCCTTCCGCCGCCGACCCTGGGGGCGCGCGCCGTGGTACCCGGCCTCCGCGTTCTTGCTCCCGCCGGCCTCCTCATCGCCGCCCGCCGCGACGGTCCCGTGCCCGTTCCTCTTGGTGTCCACCAACTGCACGCGCGCGCGCAGGCGGAGAAGAAACAGATTAAACGTGACCGAACCGAACGGCATTGGCATTGGCTGGCGTTGGGTCAAAAACAAAACGAAAGAAAGAAGGAAGGAACGAAACGCAAAGGCGCAATAATCTTTAAGAAGCAACAAAGTGGGTGGTACCTTGCATCCGAGGGAGCAGAAGCGGAATGGGTCGAGCAGGGCGCGGCCGCAGATCTCGCAGTTGTAGGGCGACGCGGCCGCCTTCCCCGCGGCTGCGCCGGCGCCGCGCGGCTGGGGGCGCTCATTGAGGAAGAGGACCCTGGCGCTGTTGATGACGTAGGTCTGGACGCCGGTGATGTCGAGGACGTCCTCCACCTCCGAGACGCGCACCACGTCGTGGTAGGACGAACGCCGTATCTTATGTTGCGCGAGCCAAGAAAGAAGCCCAATCAGACAGGAGCAACCCTTTCGAATAAAGACGCTATCTTTTTCAATCAAGAAAGGGGGGCTCAGAAGAGCATTGCAGTCAATCGAACGGAACGGCATTGCAATCGACGATGAGCAGATATCTACGTACCTGGATGACTCTGTGGGAAGCGTGGCGGTGGGAGCGGCAGTAGTAGCAGAAGGCGGGGGGCGGGGCGCGGCAGTCGAGGCAGAACATGTTGCACTCGTTGCGGGGGGAGCCCGGGTGGGCGGCGCAGGCGAGGAAGAAGCGGGTGGTGAGGAGCGCCTCGAGCCAGCCGGGCGCAGGCGCTCCGGCGGCCTCGTCCTGACCCGACGCCGGCGGGGCCACCCGCCGCATCATCATGCTCTGCGCGCGCGATCGATCTGCGATGGCGCCGCCCGCAGAGACGACAGGAACAGGGGAGGGGAACGGAGGGAAGGTGTGGTGGGCTTCTGCTTCCTTCTCTCTCTCTCTCTGGGGTCCGGTTGGTGTGCGATGAGTCTTCGGGACTCTCTCTCTCTCTCGGTGGGGTTGGGGTGCTAACTGATGAGATGAAGCAGAAATTTGCGGCAGTCACACTCACCGATGTGGATTCGATTCGCATCATCGCAGTACACTCTCCTTTGGAGGACTGGACAGCCGTCCGATCATTGGGCGCATCATCATCACGCATACAGTCGCACACGCACTGCCAGGCAGGCACCTTTTGCCTTTTTTGGGGATGGGGAGAGGGGGCGAGGCAGCCCCTGAATTTCATCCCGGGCCTCTTCTTTTTTTACTTTCTAAAATTTACTTTTCGGTTTTTCAGCGTGCATCCTTGACTCATGCATCTCAATCCTGACAAAACCAAAACTCGAAGCTTCTAAGCAAGCGAATCAACCAACTTTTTTATAAATAATTCATATTTTATTCAAAATAACACAAATATACCCGTGTAAATTTTTTTTTTACAGAAATGACTTCTAGTCACCGAACCGTTACGTAACTAGGACCTATCGCCCAATGGTCACGTGACGCGCAGCTGCTCGTGGGCCGTTGGGCGATAGGTTCCAGCCGTCGAGCCGTTAAGCGACTAAAGCCTGTCGCCTAACGGCTCGGCGACTATATTTGTAGTCGCTCGGCTATTCAGCAACTGCAAACGGGAGGCAATGTCGGTGATTCATTTGTGATTTTCATAAATTATGAATGGTAAATAATCTGTTAGATTCACAATAACAGTTTGTGATTGGCGTATGTTGTTGTAGTGCAAGAAATTTCATGAAATTTTTTTTGAGAATGATTGAAATAACAACAATTAGTAAGTACAAAGGTAAGTGATATTGTGATATAATCGGGAATTCATATACGAAGGAGAATTTATTTGTTAATGTTGTTGGATGACATGCTACGCGAACAATTGAATGCGAAAAGAATAGGAAATACGCTTGTCCAAATTAAAATAGACTTCATAGTATAGCTGGAAGTAACACAGTGCGTAGAGTTTGGTTACATGCATAAGAAAGAGCATCATGCACTATGCAACAAACCGAACTATTCCTACGATACATGTGCGCCTTTTTAGAATGGAACTAAATTCGACCTTCAAGGGACTAGTTAGTGCGAGACGGCTCGACCTACTGCATGGACCGGGGCCATTTTCCCTTCCTTGCGAGCTTGGCATTGAACTCCTCGGTGGCCTCTTTTGTCTTGGCCGCTATTTTCTTCTTTTTCTCACGCTCCCTCTCACAAGCCTCATGCTTCTTGCGCGTGCACGCCTAGAGATGAGCTTTCATCTCCCGACGTATACACTCAGTTTGCTCATCATTGCGATGCTCCTCCTCCTGGTTCTCACAGGCCATTTGACATCCCACTCCTCGAAGTCGAGAGCCCACTGATCATGTGGGTGGATCTCTAGGTCAATCCACTTGCGGTAGCCACATAGCGATTTTGGGGACTGAGGTTATATGGCAGAGGTTGTTAGTGCGTACTTTAAAAAAGAAATAGTAAGGGAAGCACACTGTAACTGGTCCTTACCAGCTGTCGATAGCTGTTCGTGTCTTGACGACGGTCAGGATAGTCACAAGAGTAGTTCGTGCAACCCCAATAATGCAAAGCCCGTCTTATCACTACGCAAAACTGCCCTGTGTAGTCTTGTCGCTACACAAAGCAACTCTGTGTAGTCTTGTCGCTACGCAAAGCTACCTCGTCTAGTGTAGTCACTGCACAAAGGTTGCACATAACATGGTTTATCATGAAGCACGTTGCGACACCCTACAAGCTATAAAATGCATGCCCCACCCCTTGCTAGTAGGAAGAACTACCTTCTCCGTCCTAGAGTAACATACCATGACAGACGCCGAGGAGCCAATCGAACATGGGTCACCAAAGGGAGACCTTCCGCTCAAAAGGAGGAAGGACTTCAGCATTAACTACTGCTTGTTCCCAAACAAGCATGCTTAGCCAGTGTAGCCGAAATACAGATACATGGAGGATGCGGTTGTGTAGGTGGCGGAAGGCCATTTGTATGGCTGGCGATGTTTCTTTCGATGCCCACGCTTTAGGGTACAATTAGGCAATCATCTATTTTGTATTACTGCTAATAGAGTTTCGATGTTAACCTTCCATTCTAGCAGATGGTCAAATGTGACTTCGTGTGATGGATTGATCCTCCCCATGAATGGTACGTTATGAGGTACATGGATGAAGGAATACGCGTATGCTACGAGAGCAGAAAACAAAAAATTTCTACCGCGCACACCAGGACATCATGCTAAGGAGGGATCATGGATCATTACCACTAGACGCGCAGCGCAGCGGAAGAAGAGTTGGAGAAGCCGATCCAACCACGCGCGTCGAGGTAGTAGTGGAAGTAGTCGATCGTCCCGAACAGATCGTCTCCTCCACGCGATCAACCACACCACGAGCAGATCCAATCTGTAGGTTGTTGATGCCGATCAACGCCGCAACGAGCAGCGCCTCCACCGGTATCCACACGTCCGGGGCTGGAACGCTGATCGCGAGTGGAATCTCTGCAGTGTCTCATGGCGGGTCTATCCAACATATGTTCACTAACACATGTCCATATTATTGATTTGGTATCTCCATACCATGATCCATGAGACATGATCATCAATCAATACATATGTTGATCTTTGAATCATATTTGTTCCTCATATGATATATAATCAGGGATCATTTAGAAATAGCAACATTTTGGCATTAAGAGTCTCATGAATAAGTCACATACTCATTGATCAATAATGATAATGTCTATTTCAAGGAACAAATTAATGCATCATAAACATAGTATGTGATATATATAACATCTCCATGTTGCCTCTAGGGCATATCACTAACAATGGATACGTTGTGGGAGCGAATCCTTGACTTAAAGGCACGAATTGAAAGTCTCGAAGAGCAGAATGATGACCTCCATCAACAGATGCATCGCGGGAGGGGCAACGAGATAGCAGCTTCATCCTCATCCGAACTGTCCTCATCGTCCTCCTGTACAACTTCCTCTTCAGCCCAAGCTATCCGGTTATCGCTCTCCATTTGATGCACTATGTACTCCATATGTCAGCTTATCCTGTAGCCTCACCATGCCGTGACCGTTATTCCTCTCCTCCATGTACCGCATCGGCCCCATCACGAGCAACTTTCTTCTCTTGACCAACATGCTGGGCACCTGAGCTGCTCGCACCTCCCGGATGATAGCTGTCGGTATGACCTTGTACAACTTCTATTACACATGATTGCACAAGCATCACGCACTCGTATCCATGGTACCGGTACCTCGCACAAACCCCTTCCACGCAACAGTGCACATCAATTTTCTCAATTCCCACCTAATGTTCGTGGGAGACTGTTTCCAAAGCCTTTGTATGACAACGCTGCAAACCTCTGGGTCCAAGGAGAAACTACGGGTGACGTAGTACATCACATTTGCGATTCGAGCATTCTCGCCATCCGGGTGTACCGGAGTGGCTTGCGCAAAATCGCTTAAGTCAACACCGTTCAGACCTTCACGAATGGTGCCGACAGCATAATGCACTTTCAATGTAATGGGTATCGGCATTGCTGATGTCTGCCTGTACATATTTTCAATGTTACAACTAGTCAAATCACATCACACATTATGGAAGTATTAATGTGCTGTAATTTATATTTTAATGACCATTCCCCTATCATAACCAACTACACCTTATAGTGTTAACTCTCTATTGGCAGACCTCGTACCCATGACGCTCTTGTCTCGCTGCTCGAGCTTTACTGTAAATAATTCCTAATAGATTTCGATAATTTACATGAAATATTGATTTAAATGCCAATGTATCAGTTATAACGGCATACATGATTTTTTTAATATACTAATGGCATTACATTCATTCGTAATTAATAATAAATATTACATATTATTATTTTGTACAAAGAAACTATTTAATTCGTACAAAAGTATTGACTTAATTTTTAATAACTCTAAATTTCTACGGATGCTTAATTTGTACATAATATTGACTAAATTTTCTACAACTACAATTTTGTATATATGTTAATTTTCTATAACTATGTTCACTAAAATTTCTACAACTACAGGTTTTTACGGCTGCTAATTTTATATAACTACTTGACTAAATTTTTTATACTAAAGTTGTACTATTTACTTCATACAAAAAATATTGACTACAACATATAAAAAATTTTACCAAACAGAAGTAGCAAAACCTCTCATTCTTTCTCTCCCTATCCCTATCCCTCTCCTCTCCTCTTTTTCTTCCCTCTCCTCTTCTCTTCTTTCTTTCCCTTCTGCCTTCTCTTCACCACGCGGAGTGGGTGGAAGAAATGCCGGTGGCTTGGACACACGACTGATTTATATGCGCCTCTAGTCGCCGAAGGGTTGGGCGACTAGATTTACAGTCGTCTAACCACTGGACGACTTAAAGCAGTCGTCTGACGGTTCGGCGACTGTAATTATGTCGCCAACGGCCCACGGATTGCTTGCGCGTCACGTGGCCGTTAGGCGACAGGATCCAATCGCCTAAAGGTTGGGCGACTAGATGCTATTTCTCTGTATATATATATATATATATATATATATATATATATATATATATATATATATATATATATATATATATATATATATATATAGTTATTTCAAATAAAATATGAATTATTTTTTAAAAAAATTCACAATTCGACTGGATTGTATTCATGCCTTGTTTGCTTTGCTACTTTGCTGCTCCCCCTCCCTAGCCTCTCACTCTCTGCGTGTGTCCGACGACCTGTACACTTGCAGGCACCGCATTTCCTTTCTTTTCTTTCGGTACACATAACACAGTGGCATCCTTTAATTTCTGGCCGCAAAGAAGTTACTGCTGCCATCATGTTGATATTACTCAAACAAACACAGCGCCAGCATGTGAAGTGAAAAAAAAGAAAGAAATAGGCATTTACTTTGCTCTCCCGTCGATCGCAAAAGTTAATTAGTACTACTAAAGAGGCGTACATAAATCTCCGGAAGATACGAAGGCCATTATGTATACTTTGATTTAAACTTCTAACTTCTAATTTATTTTTTACTTTACTAGATTTTATCTTTTTAAATTTTTTAGTTTTTTAATGTTTTTTGCTGGTTCTTTTTCCCCTGTATTTATTTGAATTATCTATGATGGGTTAACCTATTTTTTCTATTTTTAAATTTAGTTATACCAAATAGACCATCATCTGTTACCATGTAATTTTAATTAATTATAATATAATTTTAATTAAAAATTAATTTATTTTAGTTTAACCATGCGGCACCTAAATCCAAGCTGAAGCCCATCCCGTGCAATACCTGTGATCATGTGATGTGATGATCTGTCAGCTACATCTTAATTTCAAATTCCTTCCTTTATAAATATATCCGGGCTAATTATTACCAGTAGTAATTAATTAATGCAGCTTGCGTGCTATGGAGTACAAAATTTGCAGTTGTACTGCACGAGGCAGGCATATACTGTAATCAAACTTGATGGCACGTGCACAACAGATCGATCCATCCATCGATCCAAGGCTAGATTGATACTAGTAGAAAACAACAGTGCGACGCTTTTCAGCCTGTCTCATCACAGACAAGTAAGCTAGCCAGCCTAATTTTGCTAGGCTGTGCGATTCTCAACAGGGGAAAAAAAGCCTGAATAAAACTAGTACGTGCTGCTACTATTCAGCAGCATTAGCTAGCTTGTGTTCCAAAATCCATTCGTTCGTGAACGATTGCAAGTTGGTGATTACGCAATTCTGGTAGCCGCCGGACCATGTGTTCATCCGTCAACCATGATACCAAGGACCATGAGTCTTGTTGGTAATAAATTATGGCAAGCAAAGAATAAGAATGAAAAGACCCATGCATTAAACAGGTTGGCTTATTACCTCAATTATATGATGCCTAAAGATAAATGGGCAAGATCATCAGATTGTATGCCATCAGAAGAGGCTCTTGAATCAAGATTTCAAGATATACTTTTCCAAAATGGAAGGAAGACCTCCAAAAGCATACAATCTGATTTGAATTATCAAATCAGATCATCAAATTTGAATGTCAGATCATTGGAATCCCCAAAGACATCAGATTTGAATGTCAGATCGTCAAATGATTCTAAGATATTGAATCTCGATATGAGATTATCAGATTGTTCAAAAATATTGAGACTAGATAATGGATCATCAAAGTCATCAGACCTTGATATAAGATCACCAAATGATCCAAAAGTATTGAGTCAAGATAACAGCTTCCCAAATAATGATTCTACCAACAAACAAACATATGCATCCACTACAATTGCATTCCCTACTTGCATAAATATCAGAGAATTACTCTAGCATTCCCACACATTAAAACTGTTGCATTGTCAGAACTCACACATAGCCACACAAAAAAATAAAGAGGGGATTGTAGCCACAAAAATCAAGAGAAAAAAGAGAGCATGGCCTCAAAAGATCTCCTTGGCAATATTACTCATGAGATCTTTATTTCCAGATTGAGTTTTGAAACTAAACAAACATTATCTTGCCTAGGATCAGATATCATAGAATTAATCTGGAAAAATACCAAGAGAGACAAATAAGAGTATTCTCAGATCTCCAAAAATACATTGTTGACCAATGTGAGGGAAGAGAAATTAACCCTAGCATCAGAATTAATATTCATACATTTTCGATCCTCCACTTCGATGACCAAGTGATTTTCCAGCCATACCACAAATGCATAATATTGAGGGCAGAGATAAATCTCAAATCAAACACAAACGAACAAAGATATTCCCTTCACGGTATCATAGACCAGGGTCTAGTCCATATCATTTTTGGCATACTAGATTAAATCCTTCAATCTGACCTTGGGTCATAGTTAAAGAAGCGTACAGGAGACTGTTGTTTCCCAGAGGAAGATACAAAATAATCTTCTATTCTACTCTTCCAAGGTTCAAGCCACCAATAAGGCCTGCAATGCATGATATTTATATTTTCAAAGATTGTTTCAACTTTCTTGACAAAAGAAGGACTAGTGTCCTGATAGAAGAACAAAGGGAATTCTTCTCTCAAAACACGAATCATGGCAAGAGGCGATGGTTCAAGAAAGCCATGGAAATTGAGGAAAGCATTCATCTAGACACCACATATCAGATTATTTTTCAAAATAAAATAATGAACATATGGTGTGGTGGCAATAATGGTTTCTTACACAAAGGCATTGGACGCCTGATAAAATCAAATTATGGCGAAGACACCTTAATCAGGAAAGAATATCAGCAAATGCTAGATTGGTATGAATTACTTCAACAAGATAAAGTTGAAGGCACAACCTCTGCATCAATAATAATAAATGACGACAGCGACTAGCAATAATTATTCGCGGTGGAACCTCACCGACAATAAGGACAATTATTTGATGTACTATCTACTATTGCAAAAAAAATCTGTACTATTGCAGATGGAATAAAGTCTAGTCAAAAGCATTATTATGACGAATATTCTTTCTGGAGGTCTAAAGTTTTATCATGACCCCCTGAAGTTTAAAGTGTCATCATAAAGAATAATATCAACGGTTTGCCCATGCTTATCTCCAAGGGTAGCGACCCCTATATAAAGGGCACAAAGCTGAGCTTAAAGAGCAACCCTCACAGCACCTTCACAACCCATTCCACCATCGCTCAAACACATCACTCCATCATCACTTCGCCTCACTACCACTCCATTACTTAGTGTAAATAAGTAGTAGCTTTTCTAAATAAAGACTTGATCTTGCGAGTCGAGTGTGTAAGACTATAAAATATATGTGTGATTTGTATAACTAAGAACTTGTATATAGTTTCTGGTGAACTACTCAGAAGGATCTACCTTCTATTTATCAAGGTATATGGATGAATACCAGAACAATTTCTCTCTAAACCTCCTCATATTTTAGGTTTGTCCACTCTATTCTAAGTTCTTTGTATTATATATGTTGTTCTACTCATTCTATTCTTTACTTATGTCGTAAGTTTATCATTCTATTCTATGTTTATATATATATATATATATATATATATATATATATATATATATATATATTATAATCATTCTGTTTTAAGGGCTTGTTCTTTAAGTTAAAAGCTGGCGGCTTTTGGCTTTTACTACAGTACCTAACTTTCAAACGGAGTATTTTTTCAAGACGGGGTCTACAAGTTCAACGATCTACACGCAAAAAGCCCAACATCTGTACCAGCTAAAATCGCAAGTGAGTATCTGTCTCTCTGTAATCTGTACCGTAAACAGCCAAAATTCAAAAATTTTAGCCAAAAGTCATAAGCCGCAGCCGAAAAGAACAGGCCCTAAATTATGCATATGTTCTAATCATTTTGTTTAAGCATATGTTCTATCATTCTGTATCATATATGTTCTTATATCATCTAGCTCTTTGTGTCCTCCATATGTTTTAAATATTATTCTTTTTTACTATATATGTATATATTCTTATTTACTATTTATGTCTTGTTCTTATTTACTATTTTTCATTCATGTTCATGTTTTAATATTAATTAAAACTAAAATAAAACTTTTGCATATCATCCTTCCAACCTGCATCACTCTGTCCCATATCTTACACCCAAAACCATTATCCACCAAACATTGTAGTAACCAGATCCCTGAGTATACACACACACACACACACACACACAAACACACATATGCGCGCGCGTTGTTGCGCTAATCAGCGCGTGCGCACATGCTACACGTGGGTCGCTAGCCACACGCATGACCGGGCCAACTGGTGTAGTTCGTGTTAACTCGGTTGGATAATAACTTCATAAATTACAGATGATAACTTTTTATGTATGAGACAATAACTTTGCAAATGTAAATAACTTGATAAATTATAGATGATAACTTTATATTAAGGAAATAGTAACTTTTTCAAAACAACAACATGCATGCATGTAGCAGGAGAGAGAAGAGAATAAATGCACTTGACTTGTAATTTTTTTATCTTGTTTACAAGTTAAAAAATAAAATAATTCTTTTATCAAAAATCCGATCTGCAATTCAATTTCATGATTATGTTCGAATTACGAGCTTAACAAAACAAGATTCATATTGAATATGTTTCGACATTGCGAAATTACTACATGTACAGACGATAGTAACTTCATAAATTATAGATGATAACTTTGTGTGCAAATGATAGTAATTTTTTCGATAATTAACCTCGTTAGTAACCGTCTGTGTAATGAGTTGGTGGGGCGATTTGTTGATTGGGTCGATCAGAGTTGCACGTTTATTTTATGCGTAATTAATGAATAGTATATATATGTGCCGAGATTAATGTCCTACTTGCATGTCATTTACTAGTGTACTACTACGCGAGCGTGTAGGAATTGTACATGATGCGTTCCTGCAAATTTACAAGCTAGCTATGCATATGGCCATGAAGCGGCCACGCTGGGCATGGCGTACGAACCTGGCATATATGCATCCAGCCATATATCAATCCAGAGGGACAAGGCGACATTCCAAAACATGTCTGGATAACCAAGTACGACGATCGATGCGCGCTATGTGAGCATATAGCTACAAATTAAGTGCATGTACTGGTTTTTCTATTGGTTAGCTGTACCTAAGACTACACAGTCTACGCTCACTTTGTTCGCATAGCTAGAGTACGTCTCGAAAATACAATTTCGACTGCTAACTTAATTTTATTACAATATATTAATAAAATTATAATATTATAAAAATACTCTTGAGATAAATCTATACATATTATTTTTATAATATCGATAACTAGAGTTTACAAATTTTGACTATATATACATATATCCTAAAATGTCCATCTTTTATAACTAAGGATAGTATCTACGAGCAGTGTACTTTATTTTCTACCCAGACCTTCCTGGCTACCTGCCATTTAAATATTCTTGTTCATGTGAACTGGGCACTACTGGCAGGTACACAGGTACATCTGCACCAACCAGTCTTAACTTACTTAACCACCCGTAGACTAGGCGGCAGCAATTCTCATGTCTTCTCTGCTGGTAATAGTAAAGAAATGATGGATCGCTCTGATTAATGTGACGATAGCCTGATTTTCTGAAAGATACTGATAAGTCGATTGTGAAGAACACGATATTGATGATCCAAAGACTCCGATCAAAACAGATCGAACCCCTCGCAATCACTACACCACTGCTCTGTTGATTATCAACCGTGCCGAATGCGGTTGACCTCGCCAGGAAGACTATCTCCTGCAAGCGAATCGAGAACACAAACAAGAGTACAAGATGCAATCTGAAATTGTATTGCGAATAAAGATTAAGTTTACAAGTTGGGGTTCCTCAACCGAACGTGCGGTGAAACCCCTAAGCAGAATAATCTCTTAAGAAAAACCCAAACCCTAGAAGAGGGTGCGGCTGCCTATTTAAGAGACACAGGAGGTGGAGGATCGGCCAAAACACTTTGGAAGCCAAACAAGACTCGATTACAAGGCCCAAGGCCCACTTTTGACTCAGACTGGAAAGTGACACAACTTGTTTGGCAGTTTCTGATCGGCTCGAATGGAGTTTGTAGGTGAGACCAGATCCATCTGAAAGTAGACTCCAAGAGCTTTCCAAAGAGTACTCACGGGCCCCGAGAAGCCTTCTGGATCAAAAGTTATGGCCGTTTGAAGTAGACTCTATTAAAAAGGCCGATTCTGAGTCGAACTAGCGAATAGGACTTGGATTGCGCTTGACGGTTCCACTTCTACACTTAGGCTCGCGTGGTTCTTCCCCATGGTTTCTAAGGACAATTAAATCATCACAAGAATTAAGTAGTATGTCATTCTTTGAAACATTTGTATGCAAACTTAGGAACGCATTCACCTGATGGTTAAGTTGACGTGCTCACACTCGAGTCATTGGTCCTTGTATCATAGTTTTAGTTTGTTGAGTTTGCTGTGGAGTCGGCACGGTTGTATCTATGGAAAGGATGTCCTTGTCACTAGTGGCAAGATATATTTAAATTGTTGGAGCTCTATAAACGAATGGCTTTCTACATACTAGATAAAGGAAATACGGTTTTCTTTTGAAAGGATCTATGGAATAGTCGCCTTTTTTTTTATACAGAAGCCTGAACTATTCTCATTTGTCAAAAATGATAAGAGTACTTTAACTTTAGTTCTGTAATTGGAGATTTTTCAAGATTTATTTCACTTGCCATTATCTCATCAAGCATATGAAAAGTTTTTGAAAAGTACTTGTCAACTTAGGCATAAGATCTTTTTCTAGTTACTACTCAAAGACAGACTCAACACAAGAAGTTTATTACGAAGGAAAATTTTAGTCTAGATAATTATAATTGCGTTTTATGTGATCAGAAGAATGAGGAGACTATTTACCAATTTACCACCTATTTTGGAGCTGTCCTTTGTTGGAACTAATCTTGTTTGTGTTGTTGTTAGTGGTCGTATGTCGAGTACTCAGTGTGTTCGAGTACTGTGTAGTCGTGTCGAGTACTCGTATGTTGAGTACTGTGTGGTCGTACTCGTGTGTTGAGTACTCTATAGTCGTGTGTCGAGTGCAAGTAGAAGACCTGGAGCTAGAGAGCAGTTGGAGACTTCAGAGTCGAAGACCGGTTGTAGCAGTTGTAGTCGTAAGTCGAACTACAAGTGGTCATAGTTGTAAGTTGAACTACATAGTGGTCGTAGTCGTAAGCTGAACTGCAGTGGTCATAGTCATAAGTCGATGTAGTCGATACTCAGAGCAGTAGTCGTGCTACAGTGGTCGTAGCATAGTAGCCGTAGAAGTCGTAGTCATTAGTCGATTGCGTTGTGGTCAATGGTCGGTACTCGTAAGCTACAGTACCTGATCGTGCTCGGAAGACCTGTGTGGTCGGAGATGCTGGTCGACAAGCCATAGTTGGTGAAGTAGTTGAAGAAACCATAGTCGAAGATGTGGTCGACAAGCCGTGGTCGGTGAAGTGGTCGAAGGCATCGAGTAGCCGTGGTCGTGAGGTATGGTCGAGGAACCGTGGTCGATAGGACATGGTCGAAGGACTCGAAGGAGAACTCAAAGAGAACTTGAAGGATTGTGTGTGATTGTAGACCGGGCTACATTACAGTTAGTGGAGCAAGTCGTACGGATAGTAGGGAGTGTGCGAGTCATGGATATCATGGCCGAAAGAGTCAGGTAGTTTTAGCCTGTACAGTTGTAATCAGAGTCTATAAATAGATGATAAAATGGAAAATAGGCGGCGGATTGACACAGTGCAAATCTCCTATGTGTCTTGAGTTGTGCAGAGGTGTTGTGTGTGTTTTCGACCATCGTGTGTGCGCGTCTGGTTCTGTCCCTGTGCCAACAAGTGGTATCAGAGCTTTGGTGTTCTCTGTGAGTTGGAGAAGAAGTCGAAGGAAGACTTTCATGTGTCGGAAAACAAGACTTGGTGATTCCCGTGAGTCGAGAAGATGCCGAGAGAAGGAAGGAGTGTGTCTCCATCAGTGGTTCGTGGGCTGCTTCGAGGTGATTCATTCACCTCCAGCTCGCAGGTGGCCATGAAGAAGGAGAGCGCGGTGACATTGTCGTACCCGTAGCTCACCACACGAACTACAACGTCTGGGTGATGAAGATGCGGGTGGCGCTTCAGGCTTAGAGTGTGTGGGAAGCAATGGAACCTGGTGCCACTGAGTACCAGAAGGATCGGATGGCATTGTACGCCATCTACCAGTCGGTGCCAGAAGAGGCCATGTCTTCTCTCGTTGGGAAGGACATGGCCAATTCGGCATGGGAGGCGATCAAGACGGGGGGACAAGGGGCATGAGCACATGCACGAAGCCAAGCTGTAGTCTCTCAAGAGAGATCTCGAAGGGCTAAAGATGGAGGAAAGGGAGTTTGTCGAAGACTTCGCTGGTTGGGTGGCATCGGTCATCTCTGGCATCCGAGCGTTGGGCGACACCATGGTGGACGAGATTGCTATTGTTCGTAGGTTTCTTCGGGTCGCCCTGACACGCTACATGCAGCTTGTAATCTCCATCGAGTAGTGCGTCGATTTGAAGACCCTTACAGTCGAAGACCTTGTCGAGCGGTACAAGGCCTATGATGAGCGCGTCGGAATCGACGCAAAATAGAGCAAGCATATGTTGCTGATGCACGTGTAGTGGGAGACTCTCAATGGGAGGAAGAATGAAGGGTCAAGCAATGGCGCGAGGAAGAATCGTGATCGTGGTGGTGGCCACGTCAAAGATGGTCATGGTCATTGGAATGACCATGAGGACGACAATGATGATGAGGATGACAATGACTCGTAGACTAGTGAGCGGAGGTCCAACAAGTAGAAGGTGAAGTGCTACAACTGTGGCATATGAGGGCACTTTGCCAGTGAGTGCCATAAGCCGAAGAAGGCGAAGGCACATCTCGTGATGGCTAATGCCGATGATGAATTGGCACTGCTCTGAAGGTCGGAGTGAAGGTACTTAAGAATAATGGCAACAAGATTAGGGGGTGATTGTTGGAACTAATCTTGTTTGTGTTGTTGTTAGTGGTCGTACATCCTAAATTTTGGATGTTTGAAATTTTGAGCAAATTAAAATTTTTATTTATTTGCATCTTAATGGTATTTGAATTTTGATTAAACATCTTATTTGGGTTTTACTGAGTTTTGCACTGAGCAAAATAAATAACTGGAAATAAATCCCAAGTACAAATAGAAATTGTGGTAATAAAAGATACAAAATATTCTTTTGGAGTTGAAAATTTTAAGAATCAAAATACTAAAAATCTTGAGTTCAAAATTCAAGTCAATAAAATGCAACCAAAAGGAATATTAGATTTTTGTATCTGGATATTTGAACCAAAAATTTGCATTTAAAATTAAGCAGAACTCACATTTAAATAATCAAAAATTTAAAATTTAAATCTTAATATCATGCAAAAATTGGAATCAATAATCATAAATGTGAAGTAGAAATTCAAATTAGAAATTCAAATTTTCAGATCAGTGCCCTGGCATTTCTCTTTCACTTCCAGGTGGGCCCCACCTATCCCTATTCTCTCTTCCCTTTTTCCTCTTTTCCTCCCCGTGCGCTGCACTCCTTTTTCTTTACTTCCTCTGCCCTTCGTTTCTTGTGGTCAAGTTTCGTCCGCGTTGCCTCCTTCCTCTTTTTCCGTTGCTCCCTGCTGCCCCTGCCCCTGCGTTCGCCGCCCACAAGCCTCCTCTGCCACTCTCTGCCCTACCGCGCAATCCCCGCCGGCCTCTGTCACCTCGAGCCACACGTCGCCTGCGCCCTCTGCCCATGTCCTGCTGTGCCTCGGTGCGCCCGCGCACAATGCCGTCGCCTGTGCTGAGGTCTCCAGCAACAGGATCTCCTACGGACCCCCTCCCCGCTACTTATACCTCAGACTCACCCCGACTTCCCTCCCCACCCGGACCGAGAGCCCACGCCCGCAAGCCCCGACCGCTACCTCTTCTCGGCCAACCGGCCACCTCAACGATTCTTCCCAAAAGCAATCGCATCGTAGTGAGCCTCTACCTCCCAGCTACCCTCTCGCCGGAGTAATTAAGCAATCATCCACCAGAGTGCGCACATTGCCCTTCTCCCCAATTCCGGCCGCCGCCGTCATTATCGCCGCCAACACCACCCTGGTGGAGCTTCCTCCAATTCCTCGAGGTGGGAGTACCTCCACGACGCCCCGAAGCTTCCCCGACCGCCGGCCGAGGCCCTTGCCGCCTGTACACCACCGGCACCGTGCGCCACCGCCGCCCGACCCCGCCTCACGCCGCCGGCTTGCCGTGGTCTCTCTCCGGCTCGGGCAGGCCCATGGTGAGCATCCCCCTACCTTGCTCTTGCTCCTGCGCCCACCAACTCTCCCTCCCCTCCACCACGGCGCCGACGCCCCGTTCCACCTCACCGCCGGCCGCCTAGGGCTGCCGCCCTCTCGCCTCGCCACCGCTCCGGCCAGTGCGTCGCCACCTGTAGCCTCGCCATCATTAGTGCATTCCATTTTGCCGGTCCTAGCCGCCTCCCCAACCACCCCTCTCCGGCGACGTCGTCGGCCGTGCGCCGCCCCGGGCTCTCCTCTGTTTTCCCCTGTTTTGCCCAGCCGCAGCTCTGCCTCTTCTAATTTAATCCTTCACCCAGTTGGTTAGCACAGTCGTGAGTTAACCACCAGACCTGCGTTCGAATTCTAGCATAGCCCATTTACTTTTCTTCTTTTTGTTAGCCCGATTTCAGTAGGAAATAAATGGAGGAAAATTAAGAAAAATCCATGGAAGCTAATAAATTTAATTAGGGCAAAAAACATTATTTAAGATTTAATATTAGATTAATTGCCATGTATGAATAATTAATATGTCTTTATTATTTATTTTAAATCTAAGTAATGATAAACGAGCATTAATACAAGATGGTTTTTGGTATAGATGTCCAAGCATCACAAGAACCTCAATTAAAATAAAAATAACAATTAAGTTCAGATCAAGGTAATTAGCCATGCACACGTAACACAAATTAAAATACAAAACTAAAATTTGTGGGGATGGTAAAAAGGTACCGCTGTAGATATAGACAATCATCAAAAATTCCTAAGGTGAATAATATCCAGTCAAGGAACATGAATTAAACAAAATATTAAAAATATTTGAAATAGGATGTCCATTTAAAATCAGAGACTTTTCTAAGCAAATATATATAAATAAATAGTTAGAAAAGCGCGGATGACATGTAGGCAGCCCACTAGTAAATATATCCGTACAATTTTTGTATTCATCGTAGACCCTATTAAAAATATAGGCACTATCATTAACTTATTACCGATCATGAAAATTTAAACGATAGCTTTAACTTAGTAACAATAACGAAATATTATCATGTGTAGCAGGCTCAATTAGTAAAGGGATAAAATATCAATATCAGTAATCTTCAAAGCGCCTCCAAATTAAAAGGTCATAATAATATACATGTGCTAGAATATAATAGCTCTAGGTCACCAAGCAAAACAATCTCACAAACCTACAGATACTCTGAAGTAAACATCTAGCCAATTACACGAGTAATTAATTAGGACCACATAAAATGCTACCTATCAAATTACTAGCAATATAAATTAACTCGACAAGCTAAAGGTCGTGTATGTCGCCTATGGAACCCTGCCTTAAATTCATAAATAGCGACCTCCAACCAATACAATACTTAATACCCAACTAAATTCATACACCTACACATATGTCCAGCTTAACTCAGGGAACTTCCTTGATAACTACCAAAATAATAATAAAAAAAGATTATTAATAAAATGATCAAGTTTTTGTATTCAACCACCGGCCTTGCCTCAAATCACACAAATCACCCGTTAACTCATAATAAAACTAAATTGAGTTTACTCGGATTTATTTGGATCTTTTGAGTTATTTGCTTTTGCTTGTATTCAGTCGTTTGTCGCGTAATTAGAAATTGGGAGTCATGAAGATTCAGTAGATCAAGCAAGGTCAAGCTCAAAGTGAAGACAGAGACCGGAAACTCAAGAAAGCATTGTGTGAGCTCAAGACCGCGGTAAACTGCGCCAGGCGAGTCAATACTTTGATCATGTTGAACCTACATTTTCTGCAAATTACTTTGGTTTAAATTATCAAATTGCATGCTGTTATTTTATATGCAAATACATGATAAATTCAATATTCTAGCTATATGCCCATTGTTTGCCTTGAATAATATTACACTCCCTTTGGAATATTTGAATTTGTGAACCTTGTCGCCCTAGCAAAAATTATAATAGTAACCTTTCGAAAATAAGTCTGTAATTATATGGCATGCTTAGTATTGCTTAGATACTCATGGGCGCGAGAGCGCCCAAGCAACACTTTTAATCATGAGAAGAATCGGTTGGGCAGTCATGGTGGTAATGACTGGTGTATGTTGGATATGGTTATTTTATATTCCCAATAACCTCAAATTGCTTAAATACCTGGATGGATGGTTTGGGGGCTGGTATGTGGTGCAGTGATTGCACAAAAGGTGAAATGTGGTAGAACCATCCGGGTAACCCTAAGGACTGAATCTTGTCATGTCACCCCGTGTATAACAAGCACAACCACAAGCTGGCAAAGTGTAGGCAGGGCCAACTAATTTGCATCGACTTAGTAAGAGTTGCGTCGGTGTGACCACGGGCGGATAGAGGATGGCCACATCCTCCGACGTGACGGCGCAAGAGGGGCCTTCTGGAAGGGTGGTCGTACCCCGAAGGAAGTGGAAACCTTAGCGGACGTAACTCTGCTAGGAAAAATGCATTGTAAAGGTCCTATGATAGTTTACTCAACCGCATGGCTAAGGAATCATGTGGGGCAACGAGTGGATTTATCTCTCGTGGGTAAAGTGTGCAAACTCTGCAGAGTCAAAACTATTCGAATAGCCGTGCCCACGGTCAATGGCAGACATGGGAACTTAACTAGATATAGTTCTATTTCAAAATGCTTTGTGGATGGGTATGGAAAAGTGAGGGGCAGTGGAAAGCCTTGATTTGAATTGTCCTGGGTTTCGTCCCAGTAGTAAGTTAAGCGGCTATAACGCTGAAAGATGCTATATGGTGCGGATGCCATGTAACGGTGGATGGAATCTGGATCGCTATTATTATTGCATTCTCTTGAACATTATGTGTTTGTACAAAACTGCTAGGTCTCAGGGAATTGTTATGTATCATAATTCAAAAATAAAATGTTTTCCCTTCTTACAAGATGAAATATATGGAGGAACATATAGAGTCATGAGTAGAGGAGATGTGTGTTTGTGGTAAATATATATAGGTATTGATGGATTCATGTCGATCATAAATAGGAGACAATAGTGTGGATTCTAGGAGAAATAAATTGGTGGAGCCCAAATGGATTTATAGATTAGATAAATGAATTATATGATTTTTGGAGTATTAGGAAATGCAAAGGTAATGGTTGGATTACAACGCTGATATTTATAATTCTTGGAAGATGTTGACAATATAGGGATTAATAGGATTTGAACGAGTTCTGGATGGATGAATTGATTTTGGGAGTTTGGAGTATGATAACAATTCCTGGAGTATAAACTTGATCAATGATATTCTTGGTGAATGTATACTCATGAATTAGTTAGAGATAGATAATGGAAAAATAAGATTGATTATTGAAGAATTATGGTTGTGGATCAATAACGAAAGGATTGTTAAGAATTTAGAATGCAAAGGATGCTGGTGGATTAAATAAATGATATTAGATAAATGATGTCGCTAGCTGTTTGGAGTTATAGGCGGTAATTGATCAGTGGACTATATAAGTTATGATACTCGCTATGTGGGGATTTAGGCAGCAACGAAGGTATGATTGGTGGATTGCATAACTGATGATAATCGCTGTGTGGAGTCATAGATAGCAATCAATATGGAAAGAGCATGATCGGTGGACTGATTAAATGATGTCATTCGCTGTTTGGAGTCTTAGACATCAATCAATAAAGGAAGTGTATTTTGGTGGATTAAGTCGATTATGGTAGTCGCTAGGTGGAGTATAGGTACACTATGATTAAATAATAACAATGCTACTAAAAGTGACTTTTGGCAAATAAAATAACCCGAGCCTGTCCTTTGTTAAGCCATGCATACTATTTATTTGCATTCTGTGTATTGGCTCGCGGAGCACGGGGTTGGAGTGCTCACACTCGCTTTTGCGACAAAATTCAGAATCAGGAATCAAATCACCTCACCTCAGCAACAAGGTTGGACAAGCTGGCAGAGAAGATAAAGATGTTAAGGGCTAGGTCGCGAACCTCCAGTGGGCTGCCTGTGGGCATGTCCTGAAGGTCCCATCTGCGTGCTTCGTTCTTCCGCTGCTGCAATTTATTGATTTCGGCCTAATCGGCCCATGAGTAAGTCTACTATTTTATTTATGCTTCCGCATGATATGTAATTTGATGTCCATTACTGTAACTGTGTGCACTATCTACTGATCCAGGGAATAGTGCAGCTAGACACAGTAGATTCCGGATTATAAAACCTGGGCTCTTACAGTCGAGTACTCGTGTATTGAGTACTCTGTAGTTGTGTGTCAAGTACTCATGTGTTGAGTACTCTGTTGTCATGTTTCAAGTGCAAGTTGAAGACCCAGAGCTGGAGAGCAGTAGGAGACTCTAGAATCGGAGACCAGTTGTAGTAGTCGTAGTTATAAGTCGAACTACGCAGTGGTCGTAGTCGTAAGTCAAACTGCAGTGGTCGTAGTCGTAAGTCGATGCATTCAGTACTCAGAGTAGTACTATGGCAATAGCCGTGCTATTGTGGTTGTAGCACAGTAGTCATAGAAGTCGCAGTCATTAGTCGAGCTACGTTGTGGCGATGGTCGATACTCGTAAGCTACAGTACCCAGTCATGCTCAGAAGACCTGTGTGGTCAGAGATGCTGGTCGACAAACCGTGGTCGGTGAAGTGGTCAAAGAAACTGTGGTCGATGATGTGGTCGACAAACCGTGGTCAGTGAAGCGGTCGAAAGCACCGTGGTCGAAGGCATCGAGCAGCCATGGTCATGAAGCATGGTCGAGGAACCATGGTCGATAGGACATGGACGAAGAACTCGAAGGAGAACCTGAAGAGGACCTGAAGGATTGTGTGCGATTGTAGACTGGGCCAGATTACAGTTAGTCTACAGGTGACTAGTCGTGTCCACTAAACCGAGTGTGATGATTAGTGGAGCAAGTCATACAGGTAGTGGGGAGTGTGCGAGTTATAAAGATCATGGCCAGAAGAGTTGGGTAGTTTTCGCCTGTACACTTGTAATCAGAGTCTATAAATAGATGAGAAAATGAAAAAGCAAGCGGCGGATTGATGCAGCTTAAATCTCCTGTGTGTCTTGAGTTGTGCAGAGGTGTTCGTGTGAGTTTAGGACCACCGTGTATGTGCGTCTGGTTCCATCCCTAGGCCAACATCCTTTTGTACAACCATGTTGGGATTATGGCCCTGTCTGTTTAGGCTTTTTATCTGGCTTATAAACAAAAAAGCCTAAGCCTAAACAAAGATGTGACCTTTTCATTTAGCTCATAAAAAGTTTAAGCCATTTTAAGTCTAAAAGGCAAAAGCCACAGGAGATGTGCTTTTTTTGGCTTTTGCAAAATGGAATATCCCTTTGCCACGCTAGTTCACTAAAATTACCCACTAAATGCCATTCATATATAACTCCAAATCCTTTCATTTTTTTCACCTTTTTCCTCCTTCCCACTCTGTTTTCTTTTCTCCTTCACTTCCCTCACCATCTCCATCTCCTGATGCTGCCGTCCTCGCACCCTAACTCTCACTGGCACCGTCCCTACGCCCCAACTCTGTCGGCCTCCCTCTTCCCCATGCCCGCCGCCGTAAGCCTCCCTCTTCCCAGCGTCCCAACTTTGCCAGCCTCCCTCTTCCCCTCATCTGCTGCTGCCGGCATCCCTCTTCTCCCGCACCCCAACTCCACCGGCCTCCCTCTTCCCCGTGCCCCAACTCCACCGACCTTCTTCTTCCCCGCGCCCAATGCCATCGACATCCCTCGTCCCCATCCCCCAACTCCGCCGGCCTCTCTTCCCTCGATCAGTGCTTCATGTTCAATGTAGTTCTCAAAATTCTGTAAATTACCACTGATTGTTGTGTGTTCATACATTATTTGTGAATTTGTTATTTGTTCATGCATGATCGGTTGCATATTCATGTGTGATTCTTAAACTGTGATGTGTGAATTTGATATCTTCTTAGCTTAGCTCACTTGTGAAAGTGTATTTCAGATATTCATTATTGAAGACAATAATCCAAAAAGCCTAAACATAAATAAATAGGGCCTTAGTTGGCTTTGCTTAAAAGCTAGGTGCTTATAAGCTGATTAAGCTAAAAAGCCGGCTTTAAGGTATAAGCCAAAAATCCTAAGCATAAACAAACATGGCCTATATATGCCCATCAAGAACTCAGGGCTTCTCAGTTGATGAGTCTATTTTGGATCTCAAGCAAAATATTTCCCAACCTTTTTATATAGAGATTATAGTTATGTCTGCTTGGGAAATCTGAAAAACAAGGAATAATATGATTTTCCAACATATTAGCTTGGATTTCTTAGGTTGAAGAAACATTTTCAAGCATGAATTTACTATGGTTATCCATAGAACATAGAAAGCTTATCAACCATTCATTGAGAATTGGTTTAATAGCCTTGATTGATTTTTTCCTTTTCTTTTTTCCTACTTTTGTAAATACTGCATGTATCTTCTTCTAAAAATCATTAATACACTCTTTTAGTAGGATCCTTTCCTACTGTTGCTATTAAAAAAATTCTATATATTTTTAGGATTGATGGTAACTTGGATCGGGTGGCCTGGCTATCTGTTTGGTCCTAGCCACCATATATAACCGTGCATTCTTCTGAATCGTACTACTGATCATTAGTTAGTTAATCATCAGAAACAAATCTTACATGTGCGTGGCTTACTACTCTTAAATATAAGTAGTTGTTTCAAATTAATTTGCAGACCAAATGGGTGCCATTGGGGTCGTCCCAACTCCAATTTAGCTTTATTAATTTATGATTTGCCTCCCATATATAGAGATTCGCCAAGTATATATTAATATTCCAATCTTTGCAATTGCACATGTAGTAGTACCTCATTTCGATCTCCATGCTAGCTGCCACAAACAAGCATCGTCCAGGATGCATGGAAAAGAAGAAAAAGGAGGCCATGCATGCATGCATGCATGCGCTGGTGGTAATTAAGGTTCCATGCAAACTCGTAATTAAAAGCTTGCTTGGCACATGCATGTGTGCCCAGCTGCTGCTGATGTATGTGCGTGGCTCAATAGTAGAGTAGTATAGTACTACGCAGGCCTTTCTAGCTCGATGTATTCAATTAGATTGTAGCTTTGCTTCTGATTAAACGAATGAGCTCGGTCCGTTCCCAAAAGAAAAATTGACAAGGGATTTCACATTTGTACTGCTTTTAACATTTTAAGTACTGACAAACTGTTTCCGATGACCAAAACTCCTGTTTAATTGCTTGCTATTGCTAAGCACAAGAACATGATTGGTTTCAGGTAGGCTGACTAAATAAAGAAAAAATCCCAAAGGAGGGCCTAGTTGGTATATATAGATCTAGATTCACTAAGACACGTCTGAAATACAGGAACTCAACGGTAGTTTTACAAGAAACAATGCAATTGTTCCTTGGCATTCTGGATTTGAATTCGATCCCTGGCATTTGCATTAGTCTCTCTTTGCATTATTTTTGGGTAGTAGTTTCAGTTTGGGCCGGAGGGTAGGAGAATAAGAATAGTACTACTATATATATTGTAGGAAGTGGAACAAAACAACTAAACTTGAACATTAATATAGCAAAATGAAGATGGGTGTATATGTAGCAGGTGTTGGTACTGTGGAGGACGCATGACAACCAGAGTTTGCTGCTAGCTGCTAGGTTTGGTGCATGAAACAATTGTCTGATGCATGAATACGATGGAATTATCGGTTAGGAACAAGTAAGAGACGCAACATATAGTTAGATGGAACTAAAGCAGTAGAGAAGAATAGTCAATGAAAAGTCCGATGCATGAATGATTCTACATATATGAACAATGCAGATATATAAATATGCAGTGGTATATATAATACATGTGTATCGGCTTAAGCTTATTGGTCCCGGCCGGCTGTTTCCGGCGTATTGAATTGACTTGATTGATTGCTGCAGGTTAGTTAGGACGTCTCCCTCCCTCCGAGATGATCAATTCAAGGCTCACATGCTCAACTGGAGTATTTCTGAACCCCTTTTTTTAAGGAAAGAGTAAACAAGATGGAAGTGGCGAATTGAACAAACAAGCCTGAAAGATGGAAGAGGCCTATGCACATACAGAGCATTCAGCCATTCATGTTCTTAGCCACCTCAAAGCTAGCTGCCTGGGTCCTAAGCTTCTCCATATCAGTACTTTAACTGAACGTCGACACTAGATCGGCTGGGCTTAATTGGAGCCTACATCTCTGAATTGAATGCATCTCTGAACATGATCCAACACAACACTCGAACAGACAGATCTAGGACCAAATATTTAGTTACTCCACTAAAACATAGCCTTGCTCTTGTGCCCGGGAACCATGCTTTTCTTGATGCACTGGACCAAATTAACTACCTGAATTCCCCTAAAAAAATTCAACTACTTGAATTGGGAGGGCCCTTCTCACCATATAGTCCATACAGATACAGATGCGCTTGCTAACTGGACCAGACAAGAACTGCGCTAAGTGGACCAGACAAGAACTGGTCCACTTAATTAGCCAGAATGCATCCGCATCGTAAGTGGGCTCTGCTAATTAGCTAGAACTGGGTGTTGCGTCACGATCAAGGAGAGGATCAACTTACGTACGTACTGTTTTCTCACACCAAAAAAAAAAAAACCTTGCATACGTACTGGGTTCAACCACACAAGGATAGCGTTTAGTTATAGTCAGCCAGGAAAAAATTTTGGAGGAGCTGAAGTACCTTCAGCTCGACCTCAGCCCCTTCTACATTATACATCAATGGCTAAAAATTTAGGGGGGGCTCCAAGGGTCCGGTAGCGGTAGGGGGGCTCGAGCGCCCCCCCCCCCCCCCCCCGCCCCACTGCTGGATCCGCCGCTGGTTATAGTAAGTACGAGGTGGGAAGTATGAGATTGGATGTGATGTTTTTTTTTGGATGGAGTAGGATGGGACGGTCGTTTTGGAAACGGCTAGCATCCGGACGTCCGATCCGATTACTAGTTCTGTACGTTCGGACATAATATTTTCTCACACCCAAAAAAAACCTTACATACGTGTTGGGTTCAACCACACTAAAGATAGCGTTTAGTTATAGTAAGTACGAGGTGAGAAGCACGAGATTGGATGGGATGATTTTTTTTGGATGGAGTAGAATGGGACGGTCGTTTTGGAAACGGCTAGCATCCGGACATCCGATCCGATACTAGTTCTGTACATTCGGACATAATATTTCTCTATAATATATACAACAGCTTCCGATGCAACACCCCATGAAATCAACAACAATTGTTCCTAAGCTTACAATAAATCTTTGCTTTCCATATAACACCTCATGAAATTAGCTAACAAAAATACGCAGCAGATTTGACTTATTGGGTCAACAAAAATAAAAACCTATTGCAACAAAATTAAACCTTGTTGCAACAAATTTTCGATTAGGCACAATATAGATCCGGTAAACATGCAACAAAATCCCCCTATGATTGCAACAACTAATCACAAATGGTTACAACAAAAACTAACATCCAATTGTAACAACAAAAAAATTTCTTGTGCAACAAAAAAATCTCATGCTTCAACATTTGAGAAGACATGTTGCAACAAATGGAAGCACTCAATGCAACAATTTAGTAACTTGCTACAACATCTTAAATCACAGTTACACAAAAAAAATTCTATTGATATAGCAAATAGCCGACTCACTGGCCTTGACTTCAAAGGTGGTGTCAGTGCGCTTTGCTTTAGGCGATGCAGGCATGGCACCTCACTTGGCTATGGCAACACTGGTTAGTACCAGCAACGCTGGTCTTGCACGAGTAAGAGCGATGGTGGCTTCTCGCAGGCTTGAAATAGGACACTTGCTTGCTCCTCACGTGAACTCGAGTGTGGCGACACCGAGAGAAATAAAGAGAAGGCAAGGCGTGTGCTATTGCTTCTGGCTCACCATGAGGAGAATGGTCATTTGGTGGATTGATGGAGACGATAGGAAATGAACAAGAGTTACGTGCGAGAGGATAAGAACATGTGATGGTGGATAGGGACACATGGGGCTCAAAACTGTCTAACATCTTCTCATGTGTTGGTAGGCCGCATCAGGAGCAATTGGATGCATAATTAACGGGGATGCGAGCGTACAAATGAAACGCCTGTATTAGACGTCCTCACGATATCGATTCTGTTTTTTAGATAGGATGAGATGGAATGGTCTAAGTAGGTTATTTGGTTGAGAAGATGGGATGATCCCCAATTTTGTTTGGTTGGAGGGACGGGATGATCCGGAATAGTATAAGTTGGTGTTTGTTGGAGGAATGGGATGGGATGGGATTGGTTGTAGTAATCAAGTAGTGAGAATACCCCTAAATACCCCCTCTCTCTCTCTCTCTCTCTCTCTCTCTCTCTCTCTCTCTCTCGGACCGTTGGATCAATGTCTAATGGATCCCAACATCTTCCTTGATCATATAAAATCTCTTGCTCTCACCCTCCCAACTAGGACTGTAAACGAGCCGAGCTCGAGCGAGCATGCCCTCCCAAGTTAAGCTCGATAGAAGCTTAAGCTAAGCTCGAGCAAGTCTGAGTTAGGGTCTGAGCTTGGACCTTGGGTCGAGTAAGCTCGATAACAGTCAATAATTCAACATACACTAATTTTCATCAATAAAAAACTCAAGCTCCATCTTGCCTTGAGTAAACTCGGTAAGAGTTAACATGTAGCAATATTCAATAAGAGAGAATATAAAAATTATCACAACTCATAATATAATAGCATGCATATCTTAATAGGAACAAGTATGAAACAGAAAGGCTTAGGGTGCAGATGGGCTTGTTGAAGCTCACAAGCTATTCGAGCTCGACTCGTTGAAGCTTGTGAGTTCGAGATCAAGCATGTACCCGACTCATTTGGAGCTCGAGCCAAACTCGAATCAACCTCGAGCTTTTTTTAAACCCTACTCCCAACCCATCCTCCAGAAGACAGCACCACCGCCACCCTAAAAACTACATTTATCTGGGTTAGATCCTAATTTAATGCCTCTTTTTACGATTTTATTTGATCAAAAGAAGGGTAAAATGAGGTGAAAAAGTGTGGCAACAACCACCTATACAACCAAACCCAGTGCCATGGGTGCTGACTCAACTGCAGTATCCAGAAGTTGGGTGAGGACAGAGATGACCTAGGAATGCAACGATAAGGGGTGCCGGATGGCGAGGTCAGCCAGGAGGACAGGCTAGACTGAAACACGTAGCAGGTGAACAGCTAGGAGAAGAAATAGATGTTGTCACTGGTAAATTACTTATTCCACCATCAATTGGTACCATTCTTTTTTATTATAGAGCCCCATATCGTTTTCCACCATCAATTGGTACCGTTCTTTTTTATCATAGAGCCCCATATTCGTTTATTTCTCAAAAGTTCCTACTCAAAAATAGATTTGTGTGCAAACCATTGAAGAAGTCATTAGGAGTTAGTACCCCAGTAGGAATTATAACTGTAACATGAATCTGAAGAAACCAACCTATAATCATTCAGGATAACAAATGTTCAGCTGACCTTCATGTAATATGTCTAACTGATATGGAAGTAATACTTGACATGGATTGGTTAGCTGCTAATGGGGGTGAACATAGATTGTGAACTTAAAAGTGCAACCATAAGGAAATCAAATGGCTCTAGACTGATATATTTTAGGAACAGAATGAAACTTAAACAACCTAAAGTAGGATTAAACAATATTCAAGGGAGAGGAGTGATAGATATACCAGTGGTTTAGGAGTTCTCTAATGTCTTTCCTGGTGCATTACCTGGTATGCCACCTAGAGACCGTGTGGGTAGGTCTAGATCAATTTGTGATGAACAATTAGTAGCTGGGTTGAGTTGAATCTAAGGTTTTGCAAAGGGTTGCAATTTCTTGAAATTTAGATTGTTGTTAGGTCAGAAGCAGTAGTACCGACTAGATGCTGGCGGTACTATCTAGGCGGTAGTATCGGCATGGTAGCCACGATACTACTGCAAATACGGTTCAATTGGGAGTTAGATGGTAGTAGTTATTTTCCAGAGAGGGTCATTTCCAGTAGTACCGGTGCTACATTGTGATACTACCAGAGATCGGTATAACTGGAGTTTCATTGGTCGTACTACTAGGGTAGTAGTGCCAGCCATAGCAAGCAATCATGCTACTCCCCTATTACCGGGAATGGGTAAGGCCCGATAGTACCGCCCAGTGGATGAAGGTACTACTAGAGCAGTATGACCGGCATGGGATATGCGGTTATACTGTGTGAAGGGAGTTGGTTCTAAAATTGGGAATTGTGGGAGATTTGATCAAGGAATGATCATGGAACTCTGGTCATGGTTGCATTGTTGCATGTTACATATTTATGCTAACGTGGGTCAAGTTATGAAAAACTTGTACCCGGATATGATTTCTTGGTCTTTGGATGTGAAGAGAAGTTTGGAGGCAACTATGATCAACAACAGGTGACCGAGACAAGATCAAGGTACATCGAGGTCCAAAATGGTCAAAGAGGTCATGTGGGATGGTTGGGCTCAAGCATGGTTCATGACAAAGCCAAGGGATGCATTCAATGAAGGTTCGAGCAACAGGTTGGATCAAATTGGCTTCGTCGGTTCAAGTGGGACTTGGACTAGTGGGTGTCAGAAACGGGAGAGACTTGCCGATGAAGGAAAGCCATTGAGCAACCTACATGTGGTGTGCATGGTAGCTTGCATGGCAAGAAGAAGATGGAGTCAAGGGAAGGCTCCAGGAAACTTCGTCGAGGGCATTGCGGGAAAATGCCAAATATCAGACTTGAGGCCTACTCCAAAACCGTGGCACCGAGAGACATAAGGGAAGTGGTTTAAGTTTAGACTAGGTTTGTGTGTGTGGTGTGGATCGATCCCTAGCATGTTAGTAGGTTGATCCTTGTAAGCGCTTTGAAAAGAGTATGTGTGAGTGTAAAACCCGGTATAGTGGGGTTGATGGGTTTTCCCATCCTTAGCAAATATAGGCCCACTAAGTGGGCTGGTTTGGCTATTTAGAGGAGGAGGCTAGCTAGGGCAAGCAAGAAAATAAGGTTGAGTTCTAGGCTTAGGCTAATGCTTCTCTCCTTTATGTGTGAGTAAGAATGGGACTTGTGTTATTGTCTCTTTTTGCATGAGTTCTTACCTTCGCTTGTGTTGATTTGACTCTTTTCATGCTCCTCTTGTTCTCACTATGATCCATGATGCGTAGAAGGCATTAGTAGATCATTAGGATCAATATTTGTCTAGCTAGATCACTCTATAGAACGAATCAAGGTCTTGCCGGTTTTAGCCTTGTTTTGACCAAGATTTGTGGTTTCGCGATCACCCTTCTAGCCAAACTTGTGTCTAGATTACCTTGTTAGGACATATGAGAGATGTTATGAAGCATCTTATGACTCAGATCCTCACGAGCAAGAAATAATTTAGATTTTAGGGTTTGGTGTGTTCTTGTGACCTAGAAAGCAACTCTTCCAAATTAGATGGACCTAAGTCCAAGAACCTCATGTTTCTTGATTTGATTTGATTTGGGTACTAACATCCTTGCTTAGGTCCAAACCAATTTTGGTATCATTTGAATAAGGTTTGATCAAGATTCTCAAATTTAGTTTTTATCCTGAGAGTTTGCACTTAGGATCAGGGTAAGCGATAGTACTGGCCTCCCTGAGCGCCAGTACCACTTAGTAGTCATACCAACCCCTAGATGGCAATAGTACTAGTGTGGTCATACCAGCACATTAAGGGCAATACTACTAGATCAGTAGGCAAAGCTTGGTTGTTGGATCATGTTAATTCTCGATTTATGTGATTCTCTTGTAGGAGGTGTGATATGAGCTTGATGACTCTCATAATCATTTGAGCAAAGATTTAGAATACTTGGGACAATAAAAAAAGCTTCCATAATCATTCACCCCCTCTGATTACCGGCATCAGTCCAACACCACCAGACTGAGAGTTAGAGTTTGCAATTGAACAAATCCCTAGGACAACACCTATATCCAAATGACCTTACTGTATGACATCATAAGAACCAGTGGAACTAAATAAACAATTAGATAAGTTAGAAGAAAAAAAGTTTATTAGAGAAAGCATATAATTGTGGGGAGCTCGGTCCTATTCCTAGAGAAAAAGGATGGAGTTCTTTGGTTATGCATAGATTATAGAGAACTTATCAAAGTCACCATAAAAACAAATATCCTTTGCCCCTGATAGATGACTTGTTTGACCAATTCAGAGGTGTTTGTATATTCTCAAAAATTGACCTAAGGTTTGGATATCACCATATGAAAGTGAAATCAGAAGATATTCAGACAACCGAGTCGTCGCCAAAGCGAACGGTGCCGCAGATGCTGGCGTTGAGCACGGAGAAGGCAGATCGTGTGCCAGTCATGTGGTTCGTCGCCCTGGTGTCGAGCACCCAACTCCGATGGTCATGGTCCTCCCATGCCCCAAGCTGTGCGGAGACCTTCTCCTCACGGATCTGGACGATGCGGTTCGGGGATGGTGGCGGCGGCGCCGGAGATGGAGGTGGGGAGGAGCGAACTGCGTGGGCCATTAGGAGCGTCGGCTCCTCCTCTTCTCCTTGGGCGACGTAGGCCTACGCAACTTTTTGGGCTTGCTGCGGCAGTCCTTGGCCTAGTGGCCGGCCTTGCCGCAGTTGCGGCACTTGTCCGCCGTGCACTCCTTGCCCGACCCACTAGAGTCCTTGCTCTTGCCACCGCGCGCTCCACCGCCTCGACGCCCTCGGGTCTTTTCGCGCTTGTTGCCACTGCCGAAGCCACTGCTCTCACTATCGCCGCCTTGGAGCTTGAGGCGTGCAAGCCACCCTTCCTCCAAAAGGAGTAGGCGCCCCTACTTGTCGACGACGGGGGCTGACGGCGGTGCCGGTTTCTTGCGCCGCTGCTCGATCTGCCGTAGACGACTGGTGACCTCCTCGATGGACAACTCATCGCAATCAAGGAGCGTCTCGATGGCGATTGCCACCTGAGAGAGGTGCTCGGGAGCAACCTCAAGCATCTTCTTGATGATCGTTGCGTCCGAGATCTCACCGCCGAGCACGCGGATGTTGTTGGCCAGCCCAACAAGTCGAAGCGAGAAGTCATCAACGGACTCCCTGTCCTTGAACTCGATGTCGCCGAACTCCTTGCGTAGCCGCTGCACGTTGGCGTCGCGGACTCACTGGACACAGACGCGCACAGTCTTCATCGCCTCCCACGCCGATCGCGCTGTGCGCTTGTGTGCAAGCGACCCAAGCATCTCGAGCGACATGGCATGCAGAATCGCCGCCAGCACGAGCCGGTCCTCACGGTACTCGATGACCTCGTTTTCCTCTGGCTCGACGGCCTGCCAAAGCCTTGGGCCTGCAGGTTCACATGCATCAGCAACGATCACTCTTGGTAGTTGGTGCGCGTGAGCATCGGGTACTGTACAGAGGCGCCCGCTTCCTTGACTACACGCTCGATAATGACCTCGCCGTGGTGCCGTCCGTGATGCGGCGCGGGAGAGTAGGAGATGTGTCGGCAACGCAGTGGCGACGGCAATCGCCCACCATCTGGAACCGACTACACAGACATCGCCCTTGGAGTCGTAGCCGCTCTGATACCAATTGACAGAAATCACCGATGGTCAGGACGCCGGTGGACTTCTGACAACGCAAGAACAACTCACACAAACACAATGGTTGTTTTGGTGCTGCTAGAAACTCACACCTTCATGATTGTATTTCTCAACTATTTATATGGAGATTACAAGTTAAACATAGAAACTAATCTACCTATATGGGTAACGAATATAGCAAGCTAAACATAGCAAGGTAGCTAAACATGGTAAAATAAACATGATAGAAAATCACATACTAAACACAGCAAGCTAACTAAACATAGTAAGTTAAATATGATAAATTTGGTAGTGACGCGTATGGAATTTATCAACAGCCGCCAGTTCTGCGCTGACCAGAACACTCGATGGTTGGTGGGCGCGAGGAGGCGGCGGGCTGCGGCGATTGCCACAGCCATTGGAATTCGAAGGGAGGAAACGCAATGGAGGAGGGAGTCCCGTAACTGTAAGAAATCTACCAATGGGCGTAGGCTATTGGGCCTTGTGTTTTCGCGTAAATTCAGTGAAAAGGTATATATGGGCCTGAAATTTGTTGTAATTTGTAGAAAGGTATATATGGGCCTAAAATTTGTTGTAATTTGTAGAAAGGTATATATGTTTGTTATATGGGCCTGATGGCTTTTCGCTGATGAACGATGATTTTTATTTGCGTTTTTTGAGATGGCAGTAGCTAGTATATATGGTTTTAGTTCGAGAAGCCGTTTGAAAAATCTACTTAAAAAAGACGTTTTGTTTATTTTGACTTTCAGAAAAAACCAAAAGTCCAAAACAACAAGGCTTATAGCCTCGGAGATGTGATCACTGCTATCACCTATGTATTCGTGATCTGGCTGAACGATTCTATGGGCGGCTCCTCCTCCTGCGGCGGTACGGCCGTCGTCCACTCGTCCCTCTCTCTAGTCTTTGCTCTGTGATGGTTGATTGGTTGTTGTTGTGGGAAATCTGGGGATGGCATGTCGACGGGAGGGGGAACTGGGCCACTGGGGGAGGCGAGGTAGAGGTCGAGGCGGCCCGGCCGCTGGCACCGGCGTGCACGCCATGCCGTGCCGTGCCGCCTAATGGGCCTGTTTTCTAGGCCCGGCCCGGCTCACCATTCGTGTCGTGCTCGGCACGGCCCGCCACGTGTTGGGCTGAGCCGTGCTTGGGCCGTGCCGGGCCGGCCGTGCTTCGGGTAATTAGGCTGGCCCAAAAAAGCACGGCCCAACTCCCACCTCTATTGGGCCTGAAATTTGTTTAATTTGTAGAAAGGTATATATGTTTTTTATATGGGCCTGATGGCTTTTCGTTGATGAACGATGATTTTTGTTTGCGCTTTTTGAGATGGCAGTAGCCAGTATATATGGTTTTGGTTCGAGAAGTTGTTTGAAAAATCTATTTCAAAAAGGCGTTTTGTTTATTTTGACTTTCAGAAAAACCAAAAGCCCAAAACAACCGGGCTTATAGCCTCGGAGATGTGATCACTGCTATCACCTATGTATTCGTGATCTGGCTGAACGATTCTATGGGCGGTCCGTTTCATAAGGAGACGGACGGACGGTCGGTTGTGAATGCATGCATGCTCCTTGTCCTCCACAAACTCAGCTGCAACAATGGCGCCCTAGCCTTTGATTACCTCTCACATCGACTTTAAGTAACCTGACAGACGCCCATATAAAGCTTGCACAAAGAAGAGGAGGCTAACTGAGATCTCAGAGAGACGTACCTCAAAAACGCCAGCTTGATCACTGCCACTGCTACACAATTGGCTAGCAGCTAGCCAAAGAAAAGAAAAGAAGAAGAAGACCAAGAAGAAGAAGAAGAAGAAGAAGAAGAAGAAGAAGAAGAAGAAGAAGAAGAGTTTTCCCGATGGCGGCGTGTTCGGCTGACATGGAGCGGATCTTCAAGAGGTTCGACACCAACGGCGACGGCAAGATCTCGCTGTCGGAGCTGACAGACGCGCTGCGGACGCTGGGGTCGACGTCGGCGGACGAGGTGCAGCGCATGATGGCCGAGATCGACACCGACGGCGACGGATTCATCGACTTCAATGAGTTCATCTCCTTCTGCAACGCCAACCCGGGTCTCATGAAGGACGTCGCAAAGGTCTTCTGAATTCGCATCCATCCAAATCCAATCCAACAGCGCGTTAATTGAATTCGGTATTGGGCTTAATTCGTCAGTTCAGGCCGGTCCTTTCGATTTAATTAGTTTGTTGAATTGTTCATCATCGTATCAGTTTTTTTGTATTTTTCACGTCTTATTTCGATATACCGTTTCGATCTTTGGCTTTTAATTCGTACGTGCAGCTCTGCTGCTGTCTGCGGATATGTAAGAAACTTATTGTAATTGGAGTAACGACCGATCTGCCGCATCATAATTAATTTTGCATTTTTGATACCTACTTGTCTTTGTTGTATGAACCTTTTTCTAATCTATACTGTGCTATTTGAGATGTGCCATTTGTGTTAGGAAACATGGGCCTAGGCTTGAAGCCTTGGCCCATGATGACCACCTCACCACTAGGTTATAAATAGATAGTACTGTTGACTATTTTGTATACGAAATCAGAAAGAAAGCAATAAAGAAAGACCAGAAGTTCTTTCTATCTCTCTGTGGTTTCAATCTACTATTTCTGTCTTCTGTGGTTGATCTAGTTTCGCATAGCAGAAGAATTGATCGGACTGGTCGCCAGCTAAGGTTCCTCAATACGTTATCAGCACGAATCGCTCTGGTGAATCGAAGGTAATCATCGAAGCATTAGTAGATTGAATTGTCTGTATATAGATCGCTCTAAATTCGCAGATTTCACTTTCTAGATAATTTTGTACGGTGCAAATCCACTCTAATCTACCGCGAGCAAACTTGAAGTCGTTGGCACAATATGATAGGTAGATTATAGGAAAGAGTAGATGTTGATTGCACTGTAGATTGAAAAAAAGAAAAAAAAATCTGTGCACGGTTGGCCCCGTACGCCCGTCGTACACAAAACGCCCGTCGGCCACCGGCCATTCTCCTCATGCGCAGCCGGCTCCGTCGCCCGAAGCACCAGCTGCCGGCTCTACCACCCGAAGCACCAGCCGCGCACCACCCGAAGAGGCACCACTGTCCGCGCGCCGCCCGAAGCACCATCGCCATCCGCGCGACCGAAGCGCCACCCGTGTCACCTCGGGTCCCGCACCCTGTGCCGGCTCTACACGGTCGCCTCGAGCCATCTCGGCCTCCGTGCACCACGCCAGCTCCACATGGTCGGCCCCGCCATGCTCCACTTGGCCGACTCGAAGTCGAGGCCGATCGCCGGCACCGGAGCGCCGCCCAACCCGAAGTCTGGGAAGAGTGCCTGTTGCGCTGCCTGACTCTGGCACCAAAGTGCCACTTGGCCCGAAGTCGAGGCCGACCGCTTGCGCCGGCCGGCCCCGCCGCTCGCTTGGCCCAAAGCCAATCTCCATCGCACAAGCCGGCTTCACCACTCCACCGGCCCCACCGAGCCGGCCGTTGCTGCCTCGCGCCCGCCCGAGGGACCGCCCTGGTCGGGCTGCCGCCGCTGTCATGAGAACGGGGGTAGGGGAAACCGTACCCCCTTGCTGGTCTTGTTGCTGGCCGACTGGGTCGGATGGGCCGAAAGCACAATTGGGCCGACAACCTGGCTCGGACGAGGGGTGTTGGCAAATTTGCACAAAAGCCCCCGGAATTCCGAATATTATGAAACGATCATTAGATTTTCAGATGGGCCCTGAATTTTGCAGAAAGACCCTTAGAAAATCAGAAGATTGTGCAAAAATTTTCTTTGAATTGAAAATTTTGCGTATGGACCCTCGGAAATCGCAGAATTCACTGAAAATTCATATTCCGGCATAAAAGGGCCTTGGGAATTCAAATTTTGAATTATCTTTAGCATTTGAGGCATGTTTATTTCTGTTATTATTATTTTCTATGTTTTCTGTTGGATCATAAGCGCCTTCTCACCTTAAAAGCTAGCCTATGAGGTGAGGGACTCCCCCACTTTTAATTAGGTCCCTTGCCCTTCGACAACCAATGTGGGACTATTCCAACAATCTCCTCCTTCACACATTGGTGCCCCTCAGCCCTTCACCGCCCCTTCACCGTACACAGACGGTCCCTTAGGGTCCCTTCTGATGGACCATGTGGAGGTGGCCCCGAGTGTGTGATGAGTAATTGACATCGGTTTTAGGAAAGTCGAGTTTGATTTGTGAGAAAGTCGAGTTTGGCTTGTGAGGTTCGAGCCTTATCATTGCGTGGTGCAATCGGTTTGGTCGGACCTGGTCAAATCTTGGTCGTATAGGCTTAGGATGCTTAGTCTCTTGATTCGACAGGTTTGGGCTGTTACTTGCTTAAGATTACTCTTAATGCTTTTGTTGATTACATGTTATCGAGCGGTGCTATGTGATGTGTTTCTTGTCTGTGATGGCTGCAGTTAGTTGAGGCGAAGTCGTGGCGAGGCATGGAGGACCGGACTAGGCGCAGGTGGTGCCGAGGTCAGAACGGTCGAGGTGTGCCGAAGACGGCGAGGGCTCAAGGTAGCTGCGAGGCTTGAACGGCAAGAAAGGAGGAAGCTTCCCGGAAGGTGCACGAGGGGCGTTTTGGGGAATACGCAAATCTGCACTAAAGGAAGCGGATTATGGATAAAGCATTGGAGTTGTTGTGGCTTAATGGGCAAAGCAAATTTCAAACCCATTAGTGGGAAACTATAAAAGGAGGGTGTCTCCTACATGGTCTTTTATGATTTTGGGAAAGGGTTAAGGCTTTTGCTTTGTGTCTTTAGTTGGTGAGAGTTGGTAGGAGAGGGCAGAGCTTCATTGGTTTTCACTGTTTCCCTGTAGGTGTAGTTGAGGGAGGATGTAGTGAGCTCTTGATCATTCAAGCATGTATGGGGTTGTAGGGATGGACTGAGTTGATACTCTATGTAATCATTCATCTCTCTTACTCATTATCAATCTGAGATGGCTTTATTTGAGTTTGATTGAGTTCCTGGCTCTCTGTTGGTTTTTGCCTTCGATGCCTTCTCTGCTTGATTTCTTGTTTTTCAGGTCTTGTGTTGATTCTTGCTGAGGGGTGGCAAAATAGGTTGCTCTATGATGGAATTGCATCTCTAGACCAGTTGGTTAGCCAATTCCAAGAGCAAATTGATTAAATCGCAAGAATCACTTTTTCCCTGTTCTGTGTTCTTGAGCCCGTTGTTTTTCATTTCTAGGTTTTTGGTGTAGTTCGTGTTTCCCTTCATAAGATGGCATGAAACTTGGCTTGCTAAGTCCAGAGGCTATTAAGTAGCTATCCTCAAAGTTTCATGGTCAAAGGATCAGAGATTAGATGGGATTTTGAGTTTTTGTTGCTGCTCTTTGTAGTTTTCAGATTTTGTCACAAATCTGAAATTCTTGTGTTTTCTTTGAATCCCTTTGTGGTTTTGAGTCTCTGTGATATTTAGAATAAGTCCTTGGTGTTTTGGTCTGAAAAGAAAAGAATCATTTCTCTCTTTTTCTTGATTTAGGCAAGAATCTGAAATTTCAGCATTTAGAGTTGCAGTCGGCTCCTGCTGGAATTAGGGGCCGGTCTGACAGGTTTTATACCGGCGGTCAGACCGCCCATATGCCAGCGGTCAGACCGGCCCCCAGGGCGGTTAGACCGACGCCTCAAGACCGATCAGACCGGCTATGTGAGAGCGGTCTGACCGGTCTCCCCTTTGCAGCCTGAGCACTTCTTGTTTTGTGTGTTGATCTTTGCCCCCTTCTTCCTCTGGCTGGTTGAAGTTCCAGAGAGGTTGTTTTCTTTTTCATAGCATTCCATTGCTATTGGAGAGGAAGTTCTTTTGGGGATTCTTTTGGGGGCAAGTTTTAAAAGTCGACATTCACCCCCCCTTTGTCGCCGATTTCGATCCAACACCTTCATCGTACACTTATGGTCTCTCAAGGTCACAATCCATCAGGCGTTCACACACTAGTGTCCATTGATCCAGAGATGTTAGAACCGGGCTCTAATACCACTTGTTGGATCGTAAGGGCATTCTCACCCCAAAAGCTAGCATATGAGGTGAGGGACTCCCCCACTTTTAAGTTAGGTCCATTGCCCTTCCACAACCAATGTGGGACTATTCCAACATTTTCAGTATTTATTTACTATTTTGATTAATCGTAATTATTTAAATTGCCTTTAATCACCAAAATTAATAGTAAAATATATAGAAAATGCATAGAAAATTTTGAAACATTACGAGAATCTTTTGTACCATTATAAAATTTATTTACCTAAAGTAAATTTTATTCCATGCATGTTTACCGACAGTAAACTTATTTGTTCCTTTCATGCACATGTAGATGGCTGGCATAATGAACCAGGAGTTCGAGGAGCTGGCGCAGCATGGCCAAAACTACTTGTCTTGGGCTTTTGATGTCAAGATAATACTTGGAGTCAAGAAGCTCCGCGCTGCTATTGGGATTGGTGCACCGCAGGATGCCCAACCCACCCTTGGGGAAAATGATCAGGCACTTCACTTCCTTAGCACCATCTCTGTCTCACTCTCAAGAATGAGTATATGGCAGAGAAGAGCACGCTATGTAACATCCTGAAAAATTCGAATTTAAAAATATAAAGTTCCTAAATTATTTTGCAATATGTTCTGTTGAAATTTGGATTTTATGGCGATCTTCTGAATTTTGGTGGAGGATTAAAAAATTTAAGAAAGCTTCGAAAAAATAAAACTACTATTAATGGAAACCCAAAAATTCTAAATTAAAATCTGGAAAAGTGGTCCATAAAAGGGAGGAAGAAACTTGAATTAAAACATAAGAAGTTCATTTTTGAAGAAGTATTAAAAAGGGCAACAAAAATAAATAGAACCTATATAGGTATGTATACAAAGGGCATAGAAAGGTGAGCAAAACATAAAATGTATTTATAAAAAATATAGGCCTGAAGGAAATATATACATGCATATAAAATGAATGTGCAAATAAATAAATAAAAAAGAGAATATATATAAATAAAATAAATATATGTGTGCATATACAAAAATATATATACTATATATATATATACTTGTATATACATATGTATATATACTTGTATATACATATGTATATATATACACTAAAAAAAAGAGGTCAGACTGGCCGAAGGCCCGGCCCAACCTTCCCTCTCCCCACTTTTTCTCCCCCTCTGTCGTTCACTGCCACACGGGCCCCATTCCCACTCCGCCTCCTCTCTCTGGCCCCACGGGCCCACGCCCCCGCCGCACTCCTCCTTCTCCCTCTGTGCCCGCGCTCGAGCCCCATGCCGACTTGTCCCTTCACCGCCCGCCCATCACTCTCAGTGCTGCACCGACTCGTCACTTCGCTCTGCACCACCGTGCATCGAGACGTGCGCTGGGCAAGGACCGGTAGTCCTTCCCCCGCCACCCGGTCCTCTGCTACCGCGTCTCCCCGCCTCTCTGCAGCCATAAGAGGCCTCCTGGTTCTCTCCATAGCCCGCGCCATCTCTCCTTCTTTCCTCACCTTTTCTTTCCCCCGAATCGGCCTCCTCCCCAATCCACGGTCGCCACCGCCGTTACCATCGCCGGCGCCTCTCCGGTGAACCATCCGCCGATTCATTGCGGTGGAGGCATGTCACATCCCAAAAATTTGGCTTTTTGAAAAATTTAAATTCAAATAAATTATTTTAAGGTAATTGGATTTTACTTGGCTTTTATTTGCCTTTTTGGATTTTCTGGAATTTAAAAACTATTTTTAGAGCTTAAAAAGTAATTCAAAATATGAAAATTAAATATCAACAGTAGTTGGAAATAATTTTATTTAGTCCAAAATATGTCCAGGAGCTTCTGTGAATTTTTCTGGAATTTTTGGAGGTATTTTCATATTTTTCTGAGGCCTAAATAATTTTCTAGCCTTTTCTGAAATTAGAAATCAAATTCTGAAAAATAAAAATCTCCCCTCTCCCTCCAGCCGACGCGTGGACGGCCCAGGACCGCCCACGTCGCCGCTCGGCCTGATGCAGGCCGCACCTCCCTCTCCCTCGCTGCCAGCGGGCCCGGCCCAGCCAGCCCCGCCTTCCCCTTTTCCCCGCCCGACGCGTGGACGGCTCGGATGAGCCGAGTCCCCGTGCTGGTCATCCAGCCGCCCGCTCCCACCTTTCTCTCGCCTCGCTGACCCGCGGACCCCGCCTGTCAGCCGCACGCGTCCCGCTCTCGTTGCCACCCCGGCCCCGCCTGTCGGATCCGTCTCCCCCGCGGAATCGCCCCCTTCCTTTCTCTTCCCCCCTCTTTCCTTTTTCGCCGGTCGACCGAGACCGCGCCGGATCCCGCCTTGCCTTACCCGGCCCTCCTCGGTTTTGGAAGTCCCGGACGCCGCCGCGACCAAATCCCCCAATCCCCGCGCCTCCCTTCCTTCTGGCCCCCCCTCTTTCCTTTCCTCCCCCAAACCTTCCTTCTCCGGCCGCCAGCAACGGCGAGCTATTGCCGCGCCCCTGCTCCCCCTCAGCCCCTATAAATGCCCCCATCGGCTTCGCCTTCTCCCGCACCGCATCCCAGCGCACTCCACCGCAGCTCCCGAGCCCTCTAGAGCCCGATCACCGTGCCACTCCTCCCCTCGAGCTCCGCCCAACTCCGGCGAGCTTTCCTCGCCGCCTCGGTCATCCCCGGAGCCCGTCGTCGCCTCCCCGAGCTTCCTCACGCCCGGACGGTCCTCCCCGACCCCTCGGCCGCCCCTCCCCGTCACCGGAGCGCCGTCGCATCGGAACTCCCGAGCCGTCGTCGCTGCCACCTCGTCGCCGACCGTCTCCGTTCGTCCCCAAGCTTCGCCGACCCTTCCAACCGAACCCCCTCCGCGCCAGGATTACATTCTACGCGTCACCCGGGCACCTCCGGCCTCCCCTCGCCGCCGGCGCCGTCGCCTCCGATCATCTCTGCCCGGGACGCCCGAAGGTACCCCTCAAGAGGGTTACCTACCCTTATTGGGTAGGCAACGCCTCCCCGCTCCCCTGGCTAGCAGCGCTCACTCGTAACTCCCTCGGCGCGCGTTCGAGCCTCCGGCTCCGCGCGCGGAGGTTGAGTTTTTCGTTTAATTTCCGGGCTGACAAGTGGGTCCCACCCGTCAGCGGCCGCCGGCCTGCGCTGGCCACTGCCGCCTGGGTCCCACCCCTCTGTGCTGGACTCTGACAAGTGGGCCCGAAGACCAGTGGGTCCCACGTGTCAGAGGTTGACTCATTGGGCTCACTGTCCAGTGGGTCCCACATGTCAGTGACCGCCAGTGGTTACTGTTCAGTGGGCCCCACCTGTCAGTCTCTCAGAATTAAAATAAAAGATTAAAATTTAATTCTCCAGTGGGTCCCACCTGTCAGAAATTTCCGAATTTCTCGATTTATTCAAATCTGAGATTTTCAAATGAGCATAACTTTCTCATTTTAACTCCAATTCCAGCCATTCAAATTTCTAAATTCATCTAAAATCATAATCTACCCAATTATGGCCTCTGTTGAATTTTTGGATTTTATTTGAATTTTCTTTTGTATTTATTTGTTTTGTTGCTTCGTCTTTCCTCGCGTAGATTCCAACATTGTCGACGATCCCTCTTCACAGCAGCAAGAAGACCCAGAAACCCTGCAAGAAGGCAAGTCTCCTTTGATCATCTTGAACCTATGATTTTGAAATGTTTTAATTATTTTAAATGTTATGCATTGCTATTTACATAAAATGATAATTCAAATCTTAAGGTAGTAGTTAATCCAACCTTGTTATGCCCTCCATTGGAATTGATTGTCATGTACCCTTGTCACCATAGAATTTCCTTTGTCTCATTAATGAGAGTATTATAATTACTTGTTGATGTTAGTATGGTAGGATAATGCTTAGTCATGCTATCTAATAACTTTGGAAAATCTTGAAAATGGGAAATTATGATTTATTATTAAATCCTTGTGTTTGAAAGTGAAGTGGCAATTGGAGTTGTCACTGTGATTTTAAAATAAAATAAAAATGTGAAAGTTGGTTTAGATTAGGGTGGATGGCTGTTTGGGTTGGTGCAGTAAGCACGAGAACTTGTTAAGTGTATGTTCCACCCTAGTCAATTAAGGACCGACGCTTGTGTTTGTCCAAACTGAGCATTAACCGTACAACCACAAGTCTATATGGGTACGACCTAGCTAACTAACCTATAAAGGTGTAGTTTAGATATCACCAGTGGTGTATTGAGTGCCAGGGCGTACTGGTTACTCATAGTGAGGGACAGAGTTACTGTACTCATATGGCGCAAGAGGGGGCTTCAGATTGGGCGGATTTAACCCTTCTGCGGTGAAACCTCAGCGGGTGGTCTCTAGCTATACTGGAGTAGGTGAAAGGCTTTGTGATATTTTATCTGGGTCTCATGCCAAAGGAAGCATGTTGACTATTAAGATAATTTATCTCTTGTGGGTAAAGTTGTACAACCTCTGCAGAGTGTAAAACTATTCGAATAGCCGTGCCCACGGTCAAGGGCGGGCAAGGAATGCATTCACATGGTAGATTTCTGGTTTTGATTTAAAATCAAAAGTTTTGTATTCCGAGGGTGGAGGGAACTCTCGGAAGGGAATCCTGGCGGATGGAGCCAGAGAGGGTGGATGGAACCCGAAGTTTAAAATTTGACCAATGGTAATTGGTTAGCTAGTGTTGGTAGTTGGAACCTTCACTAGAAAGTTAATTCTGTTAAAACATTTACTTCATTAAAGTGATGCCTTCGAAAATAATTAGTAGTAATGGAGATTTTAAATATTGCTTTGTGCAAAAGAACCATATGGCCTTCCTTTGTTAAGCCTTGCATCTATGCATTTTTCCCAAGACTTGCGGAGTACTTTATGTACTCACATGCTACACTTAAAAATAAAATCTCAGAGGAAGTTGAAGCTCAAGAAGGTGACTACGACTACTGCTTCGCTTGTGGCTGTGATGGATTCTTCCCGGAGGACTAGGTCGCGCTTCCCCAGTCAATTGCCTGTGGCGAATTGATGGGTCGTCCTCGAGTTTTATTTGCTTCCGCTCTATTTCTTGTGTGCGAGGTCTTAAACCTCCTTTGTAATAATGAGACCCGGTGGTCAGTACTCTTATTTATTGTAATAAATCGTTGATGGTGATGTTTTCCATTCTGTTTGACTGTGTGCACTAGCTTTGATCTGGGACTAGTGCTGTAATACACAGAGGGTCCGGGTTTGATAATCCGGAGGCCCGACAGAGATGGTATCAGAGCCAATTTGACTGTAGGACGTGACCTAGATTAGGAATGGCAAACCATAAGGACTTATATTTATAAAAAGAGTATATTAAAAATGTGTAAGCTTCTTTGCTTCTACTCTCTTCCTACCTAGAATCTCGTTCTTGTCTCCAACTCCAATTGTTAAAACTTTTACTAATCTTTTCTTTCTCTCAACTTTGTAGATGGCTGGTTCATCCTCCGCTGCCCCGTGGGACTACTACTCACATGGAGAGGATGCTGGAGCATTCGCTAGCCTTCTCCGGCAGCTGATGCAGTGTCTGGAGTACCGTCAGCCGCCCATCTTCAGGGGTCGGAAGACGCGGATCCTGGATCGAGACTCTTGGACGATGGAGGTATTCCTGTATGCACGGGAAGAGGAATTCAAGTCCCACACCTACCCCATCAAGCACCCTCGGTCCCGCTGTTTCGACGCTGTCCAGGACGCAGCACGCCTCGCCATTGACGAGTTGTGCCACCTGCACAAAGATGCTGTACATCAGTCCCCCTTTTGCTTCTTCATCAACCCTCGCCCAGGACAGAGGTATCCAGATCCCTTTGATATTCCCGCTGACGATCCTCGACTGTCACATCAGGTGCAGCTCACCCAGGCAATGGCCGTCACTTATGCTAGAGCTCAGGAGGAGATTGGACAACTTCGGATGCTTCTCACCTCCAGCTACCAGCATTCGGACACACTTCGCGCACAGCTTCTCCAGAGCCAGGCAGCTGAGTTTGAGCTGGGACGTCTCAGGGCCGCAGCTAACTACACGCCGTCTTCACCCGTAGTTGACTACACGCCGTCTTCTCCAGTACCAGCTGTCATCCCCAACAACCCGGCACCAGCTCGACTCTCGGGACTCCGCATCAGGATGACAGCACGCAAGAAGGTGCGACGCCCCAGTCCGCCACCTGTCATTACTCTCAAGAAGCGCAAGCCTTCTCCTTCCCGTTCTCGGTCGACTGCCTCCAGTCGTAACCGTGTCTCGGCCGAGTGTGACTGTTCACGTCACCACGTGAGAGAGCGCCAGGAAGACCCGGAGGAGGATCCAGAAGAGGACCCGGAAGAAGACCCTGGGGAGCGCATCTTTGGAGAGGATTAGTAGTCTTTTGAGTCCGTAGTACCCAAATAAAATGTCCGCGTCCTTAGAACGCTTATTGTTATGTTTTGGTGTGCTAGATGGACTGTACCAGGCCTATGCGCACTTGTGGTACAGCCATCCTTGGAGTTATCTTGATTTTAATAAAAAGTTTCCCCTAAGTGGTTGCTAGTTCTTTCTTGTGTGTTGGCTTGGGATGTGGTTTAGTTCCCCTAATCTCTTACCTTTGCTATTTCCCTCTTACCTTCTGCTAACCTAAACCGCTTCAGATGGTGAACACGAGGAGCAACCCTGGCAGCAGCCGTGACGCCAACAACCAGCCGGAGGACAACATTCCACCACCTCCCGCTCAGGCCCCCAACTTGGAGCAAATGATGGCTATGCAGCTGCAGTTACTTCAAGCTCTCGCCCAGAACCAAGTGCAGCCAGCCCAGCAGGCACCCAACCAGGCACCCCAGTCTAGATTGGGGGAATTCATGAGGACAAGGCCTCCCACTTTTGCTGGATCAGTGGATCCCTTGGAGGCAGATGATTGGATCAAGGATGTGGAAAGAAAATTGGTCCTAGCTCAGTGCAACGATAATGAAAAGGTGTTGTACGCTGCTCATTAGCTCATATATGATTAATTATATGGTTTGAATAATTATTTAAAATATTTATTATTAATTAAAGATATTGATAAAGGCGTTATGATTTGATTAAATATCCAAATTTATCAGAGACTACCCTTAATTAAAAATGTAAACATATATGCCCTAATAATTATCATGCCACGAAATAAATCTTAATGATAGACTTTTGCTAAATTGCAAATATTGAAATGTGACTCTATAGAACAATCTTTGCCCAGATAAATAAATTTAAATTAAAAGAAAACTAAGCCTAAACATAACTAAAGTAGTAGACAAAATAACAAAGGTGTCATTAACTAAATCTTAACATTAGGTTTAATAAGTAATATGATAAGCATGATTGCATATAACAAGCTAGGACCCATATAAATGAATCCTAAATTCAACTTGAATTATGCTTAATAATATCCAAAGGTACATAAAATATCGTACGACAAAATGCTATAAACACAAACTATAAGATTGATTCGGTAAGCTAAAATGTATATACATTGCGTATATAGCAGATGCCCTGAATATGAGCGCTCAACAAAATAATGCTTCGCTAATCTCGCACGCTGAATCTTAGGTCTAATCTAACCCGTGAAACTTTCTTGATGACTACAAAAATAGTAAAAGAAACTATTAGTAAAAAAAGATCAAGTTATCGTATTCTGCCACCGGCCTTGCCTCAAATCACTCGAATCACCCATTAACTCAAAGTAAAATTAAATTGAGTCTATTCAGATTTATTTGGATCTTTTGAGTTATTTGCTTTTATTTGGATTCAGTCATTTGACGCGTAATTAGAAACTGGAGTCCTGAAGATTCTATGGATCAAGCGAGACCGAGATCGATGAAGACCAGGAATTAAAGATCATCGCATGAGACAACTTTGTGTGAGCTCAAGACCGCGGTAAACCGCGCCAGGCGAGTCAATACTTTGATCATGTTGAACCTACATTTTCTGCAAATTACCTTGGTTTAAATTATCAAATTGCATGTATTATTTTATATGCAAATACATGTTTAATTTAAGATTCTAGTTATATGCCCATTGTTTGCCTTGAATAATATCACACCTCCTTTGGAATACTTGAATATGTGAACCTTGTCGCCTTAGCAAATTATAATGGTAATTTTTCAAAAGTAAGTCCGTAATTATACGCCATGCTTAGTAATGCTTAAATACTCAGGAGCGCTGAAATGCCCCAAGCATCATTATCATTTTTAATCCTGAGAAACTGGTTTGGACAGTCATGGTGGGAATGACTGGTATATTTTGACATGATTATTTTATGCTCCCAAAAATCCCAATTTGCTTAAATATTTGAGCGGATGGTTTGGGGGCTGGTATGTGGTGCAGTGGAAGCACAAAATTGTGGAGTGTGGTAGAACCGCTCAGGTACTCCTAAGGACCGAATCTTGTCATGACCTCCTGTATAAAACAGTGCAACCACAAGTCTGCAAAGTGCAACTTGGCTAAGTAAATTTATCGAAATTCCCGGACTCATCTCACTGGTAATGGATAGAAGTGATATGCAAGGGCAAGAGAAGGCCTAAAGGGACATCTAGTGGAGGGTGAAGTTTCCCAGTCGTACTAGCACTGAGGGGAGTGGAGCCCGAATAACGCTAGTAACCGTGGGGAACATCCCGTGCATAGGTGGGACCCACCGCAAGTGGCAGTTTCCCATAAGGTGAGATAACAAAGGGGACTAGATACTTTGAAAAGTCACTGTGATGGTCTGCTCAACCACACGACTAAGGAATCGTGTGAGGCAACGAGTTGATTGTCTCTTGTGGTGAAAGTGTACAAACTCTGCAGAGTCAAAACTATTCGAATAGCCGTGCCCACGGTCAAGGGCGGACATGGGAACTTAACTAGATATAGTTCTATTTCAAAATGCTTTATGGATGGGTTTGGAAAAGTGAAGGGCAGTGGAAAGCCCTGATTTGAGTTGTCCTGGGTGTCGTCCTAGTGGTAATGTAAGCGGTTATAACGCTGAAATGTTTGCATATGGTGCAGATGCCATGTAACGGTGGATGGAATCTGGATCACTATTATTATTGCATTCTCTTACACATTATGTTTTTGTTCAAAAATTGCTAGGCCTCAGGAAATTTCTATGTATTATATTTCTGAATAATGATAATGCATCTCACAAAGTAAAATGTCAGGAAGAATAGATAGAGTCATAAGAAAAGTAGAGGGTTGATTGTGTTAATCGTATAAAGATTGTTGGTGGATTCATTTCAATCATAAAGGTGAAAATGATAGTGCGGATTCTGGGAGAAATAAATTGGTGGTGCCTAAATGAATATATAGGTTAGAAAGCTGATTTAAATGATTTTCGGAGAATTAGGGAGTGCAAAGGTAATTGCTGGATTACAACCCTGATAAACAATATAAATTCTTGGAAGATGTTGGCGATAATGGGATTAGTATGATTTGATCAAGTATTAGATGGATGAATTGAATTTTTTGGGAATTGGGATGAAAAATAACAAATTGGAGTATAATCTTGATTAATGATATTCTTGGTGGATGTATACTAGCGAATCGTAGACTTGATCACTGATATTCTTGGTGGATATATAATAGTAAATTATAGACTTGATCACTGATATACTTGGTCGATTAGTTAGAGGTAGATAATGGAAAATAAGATTGATTATTGGAATAGCAGATCATGGTTTTGGATCAATAACCAAAAGGATTGAATTGTTAGGGAGTCCTGATACAAATGATATCGGTGAATTTGAAAATAATTATGTTAGAGAATCATTAGAATTCAGAAGTGAGGAGCTGATGAATAGTAATTACAAGATTGGATTATTAGGAATTCTAAAATACAAAGTATGATCGGTGGATTAAATAAATAATGACACTCGCTGTTTGGAGTCTTAGACAACAATCAATAAAGAAAGTGTACTTTCGGTAGATTAAGTCAATTATGGCAACCGTTATGTGGAGTTTAGGTAGCAACAATAACACTATGATTAAATAATAATAATACTGCATACTATTTATTTGCATTCTGTGTATTGGCTCGCGGAGCACGGTGGTTAGTGTGCTCACACTCGCTCTCATAACAAATCCAGAAGCAGGAATCAGATCACTGCGCTTCAGCAATACTTTTGGTTATGATGGAAGAGAAGATGAAGTCGTCAAGGGTTAGGTCGCGAACCTCCAGTTGGCTGCCTGTGGGCATGTCCTGAAGGTCCCACTTGCGTGCTTCGTTCTTCCGCTGCTGCAATGTAATGATTTCGGCCTAATCGGCCCATGAGTAAGTCTACTATTATATTTACGTTTCCGCATGATATGTATTTTGATATTCAGAACTGTAAACTATGAGCACTATCTACTGATCCAGGGAATAGTGCGGTGGAATCACAGAGGAATCCGGATTGTAAAATTTGGGTCCCTACACGCTAGCACTATGGACTACACTTAAGAAGCGGTTCGAGAGGCTAAAGTACACAATTCTTCCTCAGGCAGAGCAAGAATCAATCCAACTGAGGTTTTCTTACTTCAAAATGGTCGGGGAGTACAATTCTGCCTTGCACAGAATTTGTACCAATCTTCAACTTTATGGCAAGCAGATAACAAATGAGTAGAAGATTGAGAGGACCCTATCCACCTTCCACCCTAATGTAGTGCAATCCGCACACAATTATCGTCAAGACGGCTACAAGTAGTATGCCAAATTGATTAATGTGATACAGGTTGCAGAGGCTCAGGACGAAGTTCTCTGCAAGAACTACATCACACAGCCACCTAGGAGCTCCACTAGCCGTGAAGCTAACTCCGGGAGTTACAAGATGCGAAAGCCCATGATGAAGAAAAGGGGAAGGAAAGGTAAGGCTGCAACCCAGAAAGACAAGTCAGATGCTCCACGTGAGAATAAGGCAAGTAAACCAAAGCAGGATGGCAAGGCCTATGGTCAGCAAGACCTATCTTGCTACAAGTGTGGCAAGTGGGGGCATTGGTCGCGGATCTGTAAAGAGCCGCAGCATATCATCGATGCTTTCCAAGCCCAGAAGAAGAAGGATGGCAAAGGGCAGCATGAAACCCAGTTTGCATCTGTTGAAGGGGAGAGTTCTGAGCAGCTGCCTACACTGATGGAGGTTGAAACCATTCCGGCAGCAGCATCCCCTTTTGACCTTGCAGTTGCCACCGCCATGATTTCTCTTGAAGAGCATATCATCCCCGAGAAAATAGCACACGAAGTCTTTGATTTCTTAGCATACTTAGTATAATGCACAGAATGCAGTTAAACTTTAATTGTCATTTATTTTGTGTGGAACAATAAGTTAGAATTTGCATGGATGGTACTTAAGCAATTTTAGTTTCTCGTGATGGTTGGATGATATTTGAATAATTCATTAATTTATTCAGTTTATAATTGCATGATATGTTCTGATATTAAAGTATTTTATTCATGTGTTGATTGCCTTCTAATGCATATTAATAAAATACCTTATATTAGAATACGTGTGGCGCCCTTTGGAGGAAATGTGCTTAGCCGACAGTGGTACAAGGAATACCATCTTAAGAGAGACGAAGTATTTTCAGTCGATTAGTAAGAATGTTAGCAGCCTTATAACAATTGTTGGTAGCGATGCTTGTATAATAGATTCTGGAAGAACCACAATTATACTCCCAATGGGCACAACTTTGCTCATTCAATAAGTCTTATTGTACCTAGAATCGACTAGAACCCTCCTAAGTTTTAAGGATATTCGTGCCAACGGTTTCCATGTTGAGACTGAAGAAGAGTACGGTAAGGAATACCAGCTCATTACAAAGCGTGAAACAAATGGAAAAAGGGTATTACAAAAACTTCCTTCATTAGAAACTGGGCTATACTACGCCAATATCAAGACACCTGTAGCCTATACTGCCCTGAAGACAGTATTTAGATGCTCTGAACTTTTCTATTTCTGGCATGACAGATTAGGCCACACAGGTCTTAGGATGCTAAGAAATATAATTAACAATTCACAGGGGTATAATGTTAATGTAAAGAATTTCCCAAATCATGAAGATATGTATGCCCCTCATGAAATCCCTGCATTCCTACAACGCATCCAAGGAGACATTTGCGGTCCCATACAGCCACTCTCAGGGCCACTTAAATATTTCATGGTGCTCATCGATGCTTTCTCGAAATGGTCGCACGTATGTTTATTGTCTACGAGAAACCATGCTTTTGCAAAGCTGATCTCACAGATAATTCGCATTGGAAATATTTTCTCTAATCATCACATAAAGTCCATCAGAATGGACAATGTCGGAGAATTTACTTCAAAGGCATTTAATGATTATTGCATGGCAATGGGAATTACAGTTGAGTATTCTGTACCGCATGTCCACTCCCAGAATGGTTTAGCAGGCATTAATCAAGAGAATTAAATTTACTGCCTGACCACTTTTGTAGAATTGTAATTTGCCAGCTACATGTTGGGGACACGTAGTCCTGCATGCAGCAAATCTCATCAACTTCAAACCATCGGCCTACAACATCCATTCACCTATGCAACTAGCGCAAGGGTCAGCAACGAAAATTTCTCATCTCAGGAGGTTTGGATGTAAGGTTTATGTATCTATACCCCCTCCACTGCGTACTGCAATGGGTTCTCTCCGAAAGACTGGGATATACGTTAGTTATGAGACACATCTATAATCAGGAATTTAGAACCCATGACAAGAGATTTTGTAACATCCCGAAAATTTGAAATTTGACAATGTGAAGCTTTTAAATTATTTTGCAATATATTCTCTTGACAATTTGAATTTTCTTTGGTGTTTCTCTAAATTTTGGTTGAGGTTCCAAAACATGGAAGAAATTCATAAACAAACAACATTAATAAGCCATAAAGAAAATATGGAAGTAAAAGAAATCTATAATTTTGAATTCAAATATGATAAGATAATCCATCATAAGGAAGGAAAAACTTAAATTAAAATATAAAATTTCATTTTGAGAATAGTAGTATAAATGGAAAAAAAGTAAATAAATAAAACACAAACATATATATATATAGGACATTGAAATGGGACACCAAGGTGCCCGGACACCAAGCCTCTCTGCCTTTGGATTGCTTTTAGATGCGTGCTAGTACAATAGTATGGAAAGGAAGTCGTTAACATGGATGGAAAGTCTTAATCATGGATGGAAAATCTCACTCATAGATGGAAAGTCTCACTCATGGAGCCTGGACACCATGGTGCCCCTGTTATTTATACTATGTATGTATGTATGTATGTATGTATGTATGTATGTATGTATGTATGTATGTATGTATGTATGTATGTATGTATGTATGTATGTATGTATGTATGTATGTATGTATGTATGTATGTATGTATGTATGTATGTATGTATGTATGTATGTATGTATACAAATTGTGCATGTGCAAGGGAGAGCCTAGCAATATAGGAAATAAGAGTATGAAAATTAAGTGAGCATGATAAGCAAAACATAAAAATGTATACACAAGAACATACATGAATGAATAAATACATAAGTGATTAAAGAGATTAAAAAAAAGAAAAGAAAGAAAGAATGTCAGGCTGGCCGAAACGGCCCGGCCCAACTCCCTCTCCCCGCTTCCCTCCCTTGCCCAAGTTGGCCCACTTCCCCCTTTCTTCCTCCCCTGCCTCTCGCTCGCTTCCACCTAGGGCTGAAGCCACCCCGCCTCGCCGCCGCAGCTCGGCCCGCCTTCGTGCCCGCGCCTTTGGACCAGTGGTCGCCGGCGCCTCCGAGCTCATGTCAATAGGGCCCCACCGCCGTCCTAGTGTTTTCCCCTGCCTCGCTCCATCGCATCACGTGGTGCGGGTGGCGCCCTTTTCTCTGTCGCTCGACGCGTGCAGGGCAAAGCTGCACCTCTACCATGCTAAGTCGCACCCGAATCTCTCCAAGATCTTGTAGCACCGTCTGGTCATCACTGCCCTGCCACTGCCGCCTGCCACCGCCACCTGCTCGACATGACCGCTCGGGCAGTCGCCCGTTGCCAGCTCCGCTCGGTCGCCTATAAGAGCCGCTGAAGACCCCCACGGACTCCCCACACTCCACTCTTCCTCCTCCTGCGAGCAATCGAGCCCTCGTGCCCTCTCCTCCGCCGGTGCCACCCTTCTTCCCCATGGCCGGCCACCGAGCTCCCCAACGAATCCCGCCGAGACAGCTCGGTTCCCCTCTCATGAACCACCCTCGGAGCACCGCGAAGCTACTCCCGGCCTCACCCGAGCTTCTCCTTAGCCGTACCTCACCGGCGCCGAGCTCCTTCCCCAGCTCACCGCCGTCGCACGCCGCCGGCCCGCCTCGGAGCTCCTCGGTCCCCGTCAACACCACCTTCGGCATCCTCTCGGCGCCAGCAACCCGTTTTGGCGGTCGCCTGCTCCTCCCCGGCCACCCCTCACCGGCGACGCCACCGGCCGTACCCTCCCCCGAGCTTTCCCTGTTCCAGGCGCCTCCACCATTGGCATAACTGATTTCCCTGCCTCCGTTCATCAGGTAACACCCGTGCCCGAATGGTTAGCTGAGTGAGCGCTCAGCCCCGCGACCCGGCTTTGATTTCCCACTCTGCACATTTAGTAGTTAGGTTTTTAGAATAATTTTGGTTAACAAATCCAGTGAAGAAAAATTAAGGAAAAATCAGAAAATTAATTAATAAGAGGTGCTAAAATTTATTAGGATTTAAATAAGCTTATATAATGTCCAGACAAGGATTAATCAACGCTAATGATACCTGATTAACAGATAACTGACTGTCATAAATGCTAAACTATTACCTCAAACCTCTCATTGACATGTGGGCCATACCCCTTAAATAAGCACAGTAACTGGCCCCACATGTCACTGGCACAGAGAAAAGGGAATAAAAATAAAAGAAAAACTTAAAAATAGGAAGTGGGACCCACCTGTCAGAGTTTATTATTTTCCAGATTTATTTGGACTGAGAACATTAAATGGGCATAACTTATTCATTTTAACTCCAAATTGAATGAAACAAATTTCTAAATTCATCTAAATTCAAGATCTATCTAATGGAACCAAAACCATGAATTTTAAAGCTCATTTGGAGTTTTGGTGATATTTTGTTTGGTTGACTTGACATGCTAAGAAATTCGACTAATTTTCAAATTGTGACTTATTTGGCTTAGCTTGATTATTCATGTCTTGTCACGGTCTTGATAGCATGCGTATGCATTATGGCTTGATGTAATTACCATATGGTCATTTTGGATAATCTTCATGGCTATAAATGCTTAAAATAAACAAACTTCAGCCATTTCATCCAACTTCATGCCTTAAATTCTCTCTTTTGCATCCTTGATGATTTTATTGCCAAAAAGGGGAGAATAGTGGAGAAAAAGCCATTTTGGGAACCTTCTAGAGCTTTGGAGAACAATTTGCTCTTTCTTTTATTGCTCTAGTGTTCTTTTGTCGACATGGTCATAAGCTTTTTTTTATTTCTTTTGGACCATGTTTGACTCTCTTTCATTTTCAAACTCAACTTTATGCTTTTTCTGGGTTTGTCAATATACTCATCAAGGGGGGGATTGAGAGACCATGTGGTTATGACCCCATGTTTGTGATGAGTAATTGACGAGTATTTTGGAATGATTGAGTTTGGTTTGTGTGTTTCGTGCCATGATGGAATTTGGCTCAGTCGGGTTTGGTTAGTCGGACTTGAGGCGTATTCTTCTTCCCGTTTGAGCTTTTGGGCCATTTTATACTTGAGTATGATTAATTGATGCTAATTGTGATTACTTGTGTCAAGCGGTGCTATGTGATGTGTTTCTTGTCTGTGATGGCTGCAGGACATCGAGGCGGAGTCGTGGCGAGGCACGGGATGACCGGACTAGACGCAAGCGGTGTCGAGGTCAAAACGGTCGAGGTGTGCCGAAGACGACATAGACTCGAGGTGGTTGCGAGGCTTGAGCGGCAAGAAAGGAGGAAGCTTTCCGGAAGGTGCACGAGGGGCATTTTGGTGAATACGCAAAGCTGCACTAAAGGAAGTGGATTATGGATAAAGCATTGGAGTTGTTGAGGCTTAATGGGCAAAGCAAATTGCAAACCTTTAGTGGAAGACTATATAAAGGAGGGGTGTCTCCTGCATGTAGTATGGTTTGAGTGAGTGGTTAGGGCTTTTGCTTTGTGTCTCCTCTTTGTGCTTTAGTTGTTGAGAGCTGTTGGAGAGAGCAGAGTTCGTTGTTTTCTTGTCTCCCTGTGTATGTTGGAGAGATGAGATGAGTCCTTGAGAAGTTTGTGTGAGGAGAGAGTTGTAATCCCTGTATAATCATTCATCTCTCTTCCTCACTATCAATTCAAGGATGATTTTGTTGGCTATTTTCATCTTTTGGCTTTGGATATGATGAGTTTCATTTCTGCCCTCTCTCTATTCTTCCCTGTTTGTTTTGATTCTGAGATGATTTGGTTGCTTATTTGATTGAATCTTGGAAGCTCTGAGATGGGGAGTGATTCAAGGTCCCTTGGGCATTCCATTTTCAAGATCAAATAGGAGTTTCATTAATCTCTGTGCTTTCTTGGACCCTCGTCGAATCTGCCCTGTTCTTGTTAATTCTAGGGTTTGGGTACAGAGCTCCTTTGGATTTTCTATTTCTCTTCTTTGAGTGGCTTGAGACTTGGGCTCTCAGATGTTTGGATCATTGCTAAGCTAACTTCAAAGTCCCATGAGCAAAGGATCCAAGAATCAAGAGTAATCTGGATTTTAGCTCATACCTTGCCAGAATTTCAGATTTTGTCAAAAATCTTGATTCATCACTTTTCAGTTGAAATCTCTGGATTCCAAAGCTCCCAATGGTATTTAGTTTGTATTCTTAGCTTTCTGGGTGGTGGAGAATAGAATCAAATCACAAAAATCTTTATTTTCAAAAGACTTCAGTATTTTCAGCCTTGGCCTCGGGCTGTTTGCCCTTTTGGTTCAGATTAACCGGTCTGACCGATTGGTGGCTTGCAGTCTGACCGCTCGTGTCAAGGCGGTCCGACCGGCGTGAGGGGAGCGGTCAGACCGGCGGCATCCATGCGGTCTGACCGCCCCATGCATTGCAGTCAGACCGCCCGTGCTGTTGAAGTGTAACATCCCGAATAATTTGATTTGGTAAATTATGGAGCCTTGAGACACCTTGCAATATGATTTTATTTTTGGATTTGAATTTTATGGTGGTTCTTCAAGATTTTGGTTAAGGTTCCCAAAATTTGAAATGAAAAGGGAAAAATATATATGTACAATTAGGAGATAATTACAAATTTTAATTAAGAATCTGAAAAGATGATCCAAAAATTAGGAGGGAAGAACCTAAAATAAAATCTGGAAATCTGTACCTAAATTTGTATCAAAGTTAAACCAAAGATATAGCAAGAAAAATAAAGCAAAAAAATAATAATAAAAATAATAAAATGGGTGGAGTTAGGCCGGCCAAAGCCAGCCCAACCCAGCCCAGCGTGCGCAGCGCGCCCGCGCTCTCCGACAGGCGGGCCCTGCCCCGTTCGCGCTTTCCCTCTGGCCAGCGGGCCCTCCCGCTCGCCTGGCTCTCTCTTCCCCTGTCGGGACCCGGAGCAGCAACTCCAGAACCCTCTGTGTTAATCGCACTATCCCAGGAAAAGCTAGTGCACACAGTATCACAAAGACAATTATCATGCATAATGACAAACTTTATTTAGCTAATATGAGCCTGATGGCCAAAGTTTACAATAATAGCAAAAGAAGACAGCGGAAGAAAAACAATGTAGCAGCCCATCCAGCCTTCCCACAAGGCGAATGACTGTAAGACGTGGCCTAGTCGCAATCCTCACTGAAGTCGTCGAAGGCTTCCTCTGAAAAGAGTTAGATATAGCAACATGAGTACATAAAGTACTCCACAAGTTACACCAGGAGGTTTAACAGAGTTGATGCATGCATATGGATTGACAAAGGAAGGCATAATAAGGTTAGTTGAGCATAAAGCAAAATTGAAGTAAATACTGTAAGTAGATTCAAAAGCTGAATTTGATACAATAGATAGAAACAAGATTTTAACAAAATAATATCGTTAGTGCAGGCTCCGACCAAACACCAACCTATCCACGGGCATCCCACCCGGACCATCTTTTCCAAAAAGATCTCATATGGATTCCATCCATCCATAAGCAGTTTGTAAAACCATTTTGAAAAACAAAGTCTAATCCATGAAAAACTTCACTCAGCTTGCCCATGACCGTGGGCACGGCTATCCAGGATAGGTTATACACTCTGCAGAGGTTGTACAGCTTTACCCACAAGACATGATCATCCCGGTTTGCCACGCGAGTTACACACTTCCTTAGGTGTGCGGCGAGGAGATCATGACAAGGCCTTTACAATGATCCGTTGTCAACAAAATCACGCCGCCACTAAGGTTTCACCACAACATGAATCCACATGTTGGAGCCCCCTCTTGTGCCATGTGAGACTTCTCACGGCCTACGCCGCGCTCACATTCAGCCTATAGCGAGATTAAGTTGGAACTTCACAAATTATTCGGCCAGGTCTGTCCCATACCAGACTTGTGGTAGTACGATAGGGCTTTGCAATAGTAACTCACAGACCGGTCCTTAACTTGACTTAGGCCTAACCACAAACCCCTTGTGCACGACAATCAACCACTGCGGCTCCAACCAACAGGGCATGCCTGCACCCACCAATCTAACCAATTGCCTAAGTCTAAACCAGTTTTATATTTTGTTTCCAAAATATTTCATAACACTCCTTGACTCACCAAAGTCAAGAGTACAGTTTTAAAGTTCGTCATTTTATGTGAAAGATCATCCCAAACCATAAGTATTATAAGCATGGCTAAGCATTTCTACAAAATTTCTAGTTAGTGCTATTGTACTAACTAGGTTTTATCTAGGGTTGACAAGGTATATTGGTAAGCAATATCAAATTTGGCTGTCCAAAGAATTTGGGTGTAACTAGAGTTCAAAACTGAATTTAAACTAACTTGAATAAAATTACGCATGCAATAATAATTTAAAAACAACATAATTAATTTAAAATATTAGGTTCAACATGATCAAAGGTGTAACTTGCCTTGCTCGAAGACTTGATGTTGCGAATCGTCGAAGTCGAACTCTCCGGAATAGTCGTAGTCTACACGCGAAGAACCAAACAAAATAAATTCAAATAAAATCCAAATAAAATCCGAAAATTATAAAATATATATTGACGGATAGATTATGATATTAGATGAATTTTAGGAGAAAGAATCAATGGATTCGGAGTTTATATGAGGGAGAACGAATATTTGGAAGTTTTGGACATCACATGAAATGATAACACATCCGAGACTTATCTTTTGAATAGTACCGTGTCGATTGGCTGCGAGGTGGCTGTCGAATGGGCAACATCGAATCCTAGCGATGAGATGAAGGTGGTGACATGGATACGGCGACGAGGAACGGAGACGATACCATCGACGTTTGAACGGCGACGGTAGAGAGAAAGGAAAAACTTAATATCTTAGTGCTCGGTGAAGCGAATCTAAAACCATTTGAAATGTAACTACCTGGGATGGTTTGGCACAATATGACGCGAACGGATTGGGGAAAACACCACCGGATAGCTGGGGACATGAGATGTCATTGGCGGCCATGGCGAGGTGTCGGAGGCAAAAATTTGTGGAGGTTTTATGGGGAAAAGGAAGGAAGAACGGCATAGAACGTGGTGAGACAAGTCTAAGAAAAATTACGGCATGGGCTAAGGCTTACCGGAGGCGACGAATCGACGTCGGGAGTCACAAACGGCCATTTTCGCGGAAAGCTCAATTCCTGACAATTGGCTCCACGAAAAATTAAACAAAATGGTAGAAAAATTTCTTAGAGGCTAGGACACGATATGACGCGAACAAAAATCAAAGCGCTCACCGAAAAAGTGGGTACGCGCGAAGGTACAGTTTTAGTGTCTGGGCCTGACAAGGTCGATGAGGACTCGGGGGATCTTCAGGTGATGGCGATGGGAGCACGACGTAGAACGCGTCGAGGCAAACTCAACGGTGCAAACGACTCGGCAAAAGGACATCGGATGGTGGCGGAACACGGTGGAGAAGACATTTTGCGACCGTCGGGTTGACATGGGCATTCCGGGCAAACGGAGAGGAGTTAGCATGTGAGGTTTGCGGCGAAACGAAGAGGAGAATGCAGGGAACACGATGCTCACCTCGGTTATGGTGGAACATGCATGGTCGGCTCGCAGCGAGAAGAGAAGCTACGGCGCGGTTTGGCCACGGTGGTCCGGTGATGCTCCGGCGAAGCTCCAGTGAAGGCGAGGAGAGCACCGCGTAGAACGCACAAAGACGAAGCCGGTGGTATGGTCAAAAGTGGCGGAACTCCACTGTAGGCGGCGCAAAAGGCCGAGGAACGATGCTCGGTTGACAAAAGAAAAATGGCGATTGCTGGGAGAAGGAAGGAAGAGGAGACTTGAAACTTTTGGGGATGACTGAGGATGAGGAGGGGCACCCGGTGCTCCCTTTTATAGGGGCGGAGGTGGACGGGAGAGGGAGATCAAACGACGATGTCTTTTAGAGCAACGGTTTCATTTTCGTGTAAATGCACATGAAGGAGGAGAGGAACGGTTGGGAATGGAGGTGTCTTGAAGAAAGCAAGTGAATGCACTTGATTGCACGAAAAATAGTGAAGAAATTCATTAGGAATGAAGAGCTCAAAGAAACGGCCATGGCGGCCACGTTCTGGACGAAGGCTTCGTGAGGAAGATGAACGAGGAGAGAGAAAACGGGAATTAAAATAATATATTTTTCTCCCAAAAATAAAATAAAATAAAATAAATTCGAAAAAAATTCAAGAAAATTCTACAAATATCCTTGGAACCCGAAAATATCAAATAAAATACTTTCGGATTTAATTGAGGTATATTTTAACCATTTAAAACATTTTTACTTTCTAAGCTTTAATTTAATCCACATAAATTCGAAAATTCCAAAATCTTAAAAAGAGGATAGAAATGGATAGATTGAAATTTTATAAGAATTTAGAAATTTAAATGGGCTCAATCAGAATCAAAATGAAGAAATACGAGCTTTTGGGACCTCGAAAGGAGAGAAAAGGAATAAACCGATTTTCTGGAATTCTTTTTGAACTGAAAAATCAGATTATGATGTCATCAAGGGAAATGATTTTTAGGGGAATTATTTTTCTGTGGAAAAAGGGATTTATATGTCAGGGTGATGTCAGCAAGGATTTTGATTTTCTGGCCGAATTAGTTTTCAACAGAACAAGGGTTTTATTCACTGATAGGTGGGGACTGGCTTTTGTGGACTGGATCCATGGACTGGGGAGAAGGCTGAGGTGGCACACTTGGCTAGCGTGGCACTTGATGCTGAGGTGGCGCACGGGGACTAAGGGCATCAGCGGATGACGGCGCTGCTGGGGTTGGCGAGGGGTGCGCGAGAGGGAGGAGGACACGGGGAGTTCAGTGCACCTTGGCGCGACTCTCGGGAATGCTCGGTGGTGGCCGGCGACGAGGATGCAGGGGCGGCGGAGTGAGGGTGTTGGAGGCGGGGCTCTTTGGCGGCAGATTCGCTCAGTGGAGAGGAGGGAATGTGCACACGGGCCTGGCGAAGGTGAAGGTGACGAACGGCTGTCGGTTACACCGAAGTTAAGGTCGGCGCAAAAGCGAGTAAAAAGGAGGTAAGCGGGGTTTAAAGTGGGGAAATGGTGGAGGTTGAATGCGGGAGTGATTAGGCTTTCAGTTGTAGCAAATGCTTAGGCTAACGATCGAGAAGAAGCGACCAAATTTAAGGGCTCGGGCGAGGCATAAATGGCGGCGGTGGAAGGTTGAAGAAGGCAAGGAGAATGAAGAAGCTGACAGGCGGGGTTGGGCTGTCGACGAGAGAGAAGAGAGAGGAGATAGCACGGACGGCTAGATATGTGACGCGGCACATGGGGAAGATCAGGGCCATCGGATTGAAACGAAGGGGTAAGTATAGGCGGGTGGCTGAGATTAAACTGGGTGAAGATGAATTTCATCAGGGAGCGACACGTGGCGGGCTTGGATGAATTTGATTTTTATTTTCGGAATAAATTTTCAGAAAATACTAGAAACTTTATAAACACTTGGAAAAATAATATTTAATGCCTAAAAATTCCAGAAAAATTATACAATATTTCTGGAGCTCTTTTAGACTTAGGAAAAATATTTTTAACTTCAGATTTGCATTTAATAATTTTATAAAATACTTTTTAACCTTTAAAATTGATTTTTAATTCCAGAAAATTCTCAAATTTTATTTGTAAAATTTTGGAAGGCTTGGAAAAACAAAATAAACTCTTTTTGGCTTTACTAAAATATTTTAAATTCATTTTCTTGCTTTAGACTTTGAAATAAAATCCAGATAAATCCAAATAAACTCCAGAAAATCTATGCAAATAAAATCTTCAAAATTTAGGCAACCAAAGAACACTTTATTTTATTAATTAATTTTTTTACTGAAATTTTGAAATAAACAGCTGGGCTGTTACAAACTACCCCCCTTAAAAAGAATCTCGTCCCCGAGATTCAGACGGGTTAGCAAAGAAATAGGTTTGGATCTTACTCTGTGTGGCTTGAGCGGAGATCTGGTTCAAACGTCCCTTTGCAAACTTCTGTGACCTTCTGTTGGCGGTTGGCGCTTCAGCTTGATGATTTCAAAGATTAGGAGAGAGGAGACTCAAGGCAAAGGAGGGACAACAGATGTTTTGCGCAACCCAAAACAAAACAACTAGCAAAACCTTTACTAAGCAAATAACAAGCAATAGTTACGGCTGCCGAGAAAAGAGGAAACTGACAGGGCATAACCTCGTCTACTATCTAGCTTAACAACTTAACCTAAAAGGGTAAGGGTTGTCTTGGAGTGATCCTTCGCAGCTCTTGATGTACGAAGCACAATCCTTTGGGGCAAAGATTGAGGTTGCGGTAGAGTCGATGAAGTTCAACCATTGCCAATCTATAGATGTTTTGAGCAAGAGAAGATTTAGAAATGAATTTTTAAGTAATGACATAAAGATAGGGGAGGATTGGAAGACGAGAGCAAGCAAAGATTAAGAGATAAGGGTAGCATAGATAGAGAGGTAAGAATAAGCAAAACCTTTTTGAAATTACTGGTTAGTAAAATAAATCCTTAAGGTCCAACCATTCTATTCTATCTACGGACACGTCCTAGAGTCATTATTGCTCTGATACCATCTCTGTCGGGACCCGGAGCAGCAACTCCAGAACCCTCTGTGTTAATCGCACTATCCCAGGAAAAGCTAGTGCACACAGTATCACAAAGACAATTATCATGCATAATGACAAACTTTATTTAGCTAATATGAGCCTGATGGCCAAAGTTTACAATAATAGCAAAAGAAGACAGCGGAAGAAAAACAATGTAGCAGCCCATCCAGCCTTCCCACAAGGCGAATGACTGTAAGACGTGGCCTAGTCGCAATCCTCACTGAAGTCGTCGAAGGCTTCCTCTGAAAAGAGTTAGATATAGCAACATGAGTACATAAAGTACTCCACAAGTTACACCAGGAGGTTTAACAGAGTTGATGCATGCATATGGATTGACAAAGGAAGGCATAATAAGGTTAGTTGAGCATAAAGCAAAATTGAAGTAAATACTGTAAGTAGATTCAAAAGCTGAATTTGATACAATAGATAGAAACAAGATTTTAACAAAATAATATCGTTAGTGCAGGCTCCGACCAAACACCAACCTATCCACGGGCATCCCACCCGGACCATCTTTTCCAAAAAGATCTCATATGGATTCCATCCATCCATAAGCAGTTTGTAAAACCATTTTGAAAAACAAAGTCTAATCCATGAAAAACTTCACTCAGCTTGCCCATGACCGTGGGCCGGCTATCCAGGATAGGTTATACACTCTGCAGAGGTTGTACAGCTTTACCCACAAGACATGATCATCCCGGTTTGCCACGCGAGTTACACACTTCCTTAGGTGTGCGGCGAGGAGATCATGACAAGGCCTTTACAATGATCCGTTGTCAACAAAATCACGCCGCCACTAAGGTTTCACCACAACATGAATCCACATGTTGGAGCCCCCTCTTGTGCCATGTGAGACTTCTCACGGCCTACGCCGCGCTCACATTCAGCCTATAGCGAGATTAAGTTGGAACTTCACAAATTATTCGGCCAGGTCTGTCCCATACCAGACTTGTGGTAGTACGATAGGGCTTTGCAATAGTAACTCACAGACCGGTCCTTAACTTGACTTAGGCCTAACCACAAACCCCTTGTGCACGACAATCAACCACTGCGGCTCCAACCAACAGGGCATGCCTGCACCCACCAATCTAACCAATTGCCTAAGTCTAAACCAGTTTTATATTTTGTTTCCAAAATATTTCATAACACTCCTTGACTCACCAAAGTCAAGAGTACAGTTTTAAAGTTCGTCATTTTATGTGAAAGATCATCCCAAACCATAAGTATTATAAGCATGGCTAAGCATTTCTACAAAATTTCTAGTTAGTGCTATTGTACTAACTAGGTTTTATCTAGGGTTGACAAGGTATATTGGTAAGCAATATCAAATTTGGCTGTCCAAAGAATTTGGGTGTAACTAGAGTTCAAAACTGAATTTAAACTAACTTGAATAAAATTACGCATGCAATAATAATTTAAAAACAACATAATTAATTTAAAATATTAGGTTCAACATGATCAAAGGTGTAACTTGCCTTGCTCGAAGACTTGATGTTGCGAATCGTCGAAGTCGAACTCTCCGGAATAGTCGTAGTCTACACGCGAAGAACCAAACAAAATAAATTCAAATAAAATCCAAATAAAATCCGAAAATTATAAAATATATATTGACGGATAGATTATGATATTAGATGAATTTTAGGAGAAAGAATCAATGGATTCGGAGTTTATATGAGGGAGAACGAATATTTGGAAGTTTTGGACATCACATAAAATGATAACACATCCGAGACTTATCTTTTGAATAGTACCGTGTCGATTGGCTGCGAGGTGGCTGTCGAATGGGCAAAATCGAATCCTAGCGATGAGATGAAGGTGGTGACATGGATACGGCGACGAGGAACGGAGACGATACCATCGACGTTTGAACGGCGACGGTAGAGAGAAAGGAAAAACTTAATATCTTAGTGCTCGGTGAAGCGAATCTAAAACCATTTGAAATGTAACTACCTGGGATGGTTTGGCACAATATGACGCGAACGGATTGGGGAAAACACCACCGGATAGCTGGGGACATGAGATGTCATTGGCGGCCATGGCGAGGTGTCGGAGGCAAAAATTTGTGGAGGTTTTATGGGGAAAAGGAAGGAAGAACGGCATAGAACGTGGTGAGACAAGTCTAAGAAAAATTACGGCATGGGCTAAGGCTTACCGGAGGCGACGAATCGACGTCGGGAGTCACAAACGGCCATTTTCGCGGAAAGCTCAATTCCTGACAATTGGCTCCACGAAAAATTAAACAAAATGGTAGAAAAATTTCTTAGAGGCTAGGACACGATATGACGCGAACAAAAATCAAAGCGCTCACCGAAAAAGTGGGTACGCGCGAAGGTACAGTTTTAGTGTCTGGGCCTGACAAGGTCGATGAGGACTCGGGGGATCTTCAGGTGATGGCGATGGGAGCACGACGTAGAACGCGTCGAGGCAAACTCAACGGTGCAAACGACTCGGCAAAAGGACATCGGATGGTGGCGGAACACGGTGGAGAAGACATTTTGCGACCGTCGGGTTGACATGGGCATTCCGGGCAAACGGAGAGGAGTTAGCATGTGAGGTTTGCGGCGAAACGAAGAGGAGAATGCAGGGAACACGATGCTCACCTCGGTTATGGTGGAACATGCATGGTCGGCTCGCAGCGAGAAGAGAAGCTACGACGCGGTTTGGCCACGGTGGTCCGGTGATGCTCCGGCGAAGCTCCAGTGAAGGCGAGGAGAGCACCGCGTAGAACGCACAAAGACGAAGCCGGTGGTATGGTCAAAAGTGGCGGAACTCCACTGTAGGCGGCGCAAAAGGCCGAGGAACGATGCTCGGTTGACAAAAGAAAAATGGCGATTGCTGGGAGAAGGAAGGAAGAGGAGACTTGAAACTTTTGGGGATGACTGAGGATGAGGAGGGGCACCCGGTGCTCCCTTTTATAGGGGCGGAGGTGGACGGGAGAGGGAGATCAAACGACGATGTCTTTTAGAGCAACGGTTTCATTTTCGTGTAAATGCACATGAAGGAGGAGAGGAACGGTTGGGAATGGAGGTGTCTTGAAGAAAGCAAGTGAATGCACTTGATTGCACGAAAAATAGTGAAGAAATTCATTAGGAATGAAGAGCTCAAAGAAACGGCCATGGCGGCCACGTTCTGGACGAAGGCTTCGTGAGGAAGATGAACGAGGAGAGAGAAAACGGGAATTAAAATAATATATTTTTCTCCCAAAAATAAAATAAAATAAAATAAATTCGAAAAAAATTCAAGAAAATTCTACAAATATCCTTGGAACCCGAAAATATCAAATAAAATACTTTCGGATTTAATTGAGGTATATTTTAACCATTTAAAACATTTTTACTTTCTAAGCTTTAATTTAATCCACATAAATTCGAAAATTCCAAAATCTTAAAAAGAGGATAGAAATGGATAGATTGAAATTTTATAAGAATTTAGAAATTTAAATGGGCTCAATCAGAATCAAAATGAAGAAATACGAGCTTTTGGGACCTCGAAAGGAGAGAAAAGGAATAAACCGATTTTCTGGAATTCTTTTTGAACTGAAAAATCAGATTATGATGTCATCAAGGGAAATGATTTTTAGGGGAATTATTTTTCTGTGGAAAAAGGGATTTATATGTCAGGGTGATGTCAGCAAGGATTTTGATTTTCTGGCCGAATTAGTTTTCAACAGAACAAGGGTTTTATTCACTGATAGGTGGGGACTGGCTTTTGTGGACTGGATCCATGGACTGGGGAGAAGGCTGAGGTGGCACACTTGGCTAGCGTGGCACTTGATGCTGAGGTGGCGCACGGGGACTAAGGGCATCAGCGGATGACGGCGCTGCTGGGGTTGGCGAGGGGTGCGCGAGAGGGAGGAGGACACGGGGAGTTCAGTGCACCTTGGCGCGACTCTCGGGAATGCTCGGTGGTGGCCGGCGACGAGGATGCAGGGGCGGCGGAGTGAGGGTGTTGGAGGCGGGGCTCTTTGGCGGCAGATTCGCTCAGTGGAGAGGAGGGAATGTGCACACGGGCCTGGCGAAGGTGAAGGTGACGAACGGCTGTCGGTTACACCGAAGTTAAGGTCGGCGCAAAAGCGAGTAAAAAGGAGGTAAGCGGGGTTTAAAGTGGGGAAATGGTGGAGGTTGAATGCGGGAGTGATTAGGCTTTCAGTTGTAGCAAATGCTTAGGCTAACGATCGAGAAGAAGCGACCAAATTTAAGGGCTCGGGCGAGGCATAAATGGCGGCGGTGGAAGGTTGAAGAAGGCAAGGAGAATGAAGAAGCTGACAGGCGGGGTTGGGCTGTCGACGAGAGAGAAGAGAGAGGAGATAGCACGGACGGCTAGATATGTGACGCGGCACATGGGGAAGATCAGGGCCATCGGATTGAAACGAAGGGGTAAGTATAGGCGGGTGGCTGAGATTAAACTAGGTGAAGATGAATTTCATCAGGGAGCGACACGTGGCGGGCTTGGATGAATTTGATTTTTATTTTCGGAATAAATTTTCAGAAAATACTAGAAACTTTATAAACACTTGGAAAAATAATATTTAATGCCTAAAAATTCCAGAAAAATTATACAATATTTCTGGAGCTCTTTTAGACTTAGGAAAAATATTTTTAACTTCAGATTTGCATTTAATAATTTTATAAAATACTTTTTAACCTTTAAAATTGATTTTTAATTCCAGAAAATTCTCAAATTTTATTTGTAAAATTTTGGAAGGCTAGGAAAAACAAAATAAACTCTTTTTGGCTTTACTAAAATATTTTAAATTCATTTTCTTGCTTTAGACTTTGAAATAAAATCCAGATAAATCCAAATAAACTCCAGAAAATCTATGCAAATAAAATCTTCAAAATTTAGGCAACCAAAGAACACTTTATTTTATTAATTAATTTTTTTTACTGAAATTTTGAAATAAACAGCTGGGCTGTTACATCCCCTCTCCCCCTTTCTTCTCTCTCTCTCGCGCGCGCAGTGCTTTTCGCCCCCGTGGCCACCATGCGCCCGTCTCCGCCTCTGCGCCGCTGCCCGACACCTCCCATCGCGTGCGCGGCGCGAAGGCTGCCCGAGCGGTCGCACGCGCGTGATAGGCCCCGAAATCCCGCTGCCGCCGCCTGCTCCGCCGCTCGGACAAGACCTCACGGCTCGGCTGTTGCCGCTCGCCCGTTGCCCGCTCCCTCCCTGCCTCTATAAGAAGCACTGAGGGCTCCACTGGGTTCCCCTTGCCTCCCTCTTTGCTCCCTCACAGGTAATTGCCCAACCAAGCCCTGTAGCCACCGACGAGCTTAGCTTCTTCCCCAGCTCCGGCGACCACCGAACCGCCCAACCAAGCCCCTAACCACCGATTCCTCTCTCCAGGGCCATCTCCGGAGCATCGCGAAGCGATCCCCTGCCTCGCCTGAGCTTTCCGTCGGCCGTACGCCGCCGGCACCGTGGACCTCCCCGAACCGCCGCCACCGCACGATGCCGACCGCCACCGTGCCCCCTCGGCCCCTGCAGAGCTCACCACCGGCACCCCCGAAGCTTGAGGAACGCGTTTTGCTCCTTCCCCGGACCTCCCAGACAGTACCTCGCCGCTGGCACCGCGCCCTCACCGTCGTCCCCGACTCCTCTGCCCGACCCCACTGCAGACCCACCTCAAAGGGATTGATTGCCCTATATAAGTAGGCAAAGCCTCCCCGCTTACTTGGTTACCAGCGCTCGTCTTTTCTCCCCCAGCTCCCCGGTCGCGCGTTCGAGCCTCCGGCTCCGCAGGCCGGGTTGAGTTTTCTTCATTTTCCCTCGGGCTGACAGGTGGGACCCCCTTGTCGGTCGCTGTAGCCGGAGCAGCCCACTGACCGCTGGGCCCCACTGGTCAGTGATACATTCGTACGAACCCGTACTGACATGTGGACCCCACAGAACAGTAACCAGACCCACATGTCAGTAGCACAGAAAGTAAAAAGGAAATAAAATGGAAAATCAAAATCGGGAGTGAGGCTGACAGTGGGCCCCACATGTCAGGATTTGGTAATTTTAGGATTTGACCGAAACAGTGAACTTTGACCAATCATAACTTCTTCATTTTAGCTCCAAATAGAATGAAACAAATTTGTAAATTCATCTAAATTCAAGATCTATCTAATGGGACCGAAACCATGAATTTTTGAGTTCATTTGAATTTTCGATTGTGATTTGTATGATTTGCTAATTTTTATCCAAAAATTTCCGCGCAACGTAATATAGCTTACAAGGACCAAGAAGAGGACGCAGAAGCTAACGCCAACCCGGACAACCAAGATCAGGACACCAGCGATCCAGGCGAGTTGACACTTTGATCATATTGAACCCAGTATTGCAAAATTACTTTCTTTCAAATTACCATCATGCATGCTATTATTTCATGTGATATGCTATGTTCAATTTCAGAACGTTAGTTACACCATGCTATATAAATCTGTGTACACTATTCTTTTTGCCATACATTGGTAATGTGAGCCTTGTCACCATAGTGAAACTATATCATTAAGAATTTACAAACTAAGTCCCTATTGATATGCTCTGCTTAGAAATATTAGATGCTCGGGGTATCATCGATACCCCAACTACTCTACCTTGAACCAGAAAGAACTGTTTTGGGGGAATATGTTGGGAATATGATGGATTTACAGGAATAAATGTATGTTACCAAAAACTCTCAAAACATGCTTACTATCTGGGCGGATGGTTCGTGGGAATGTGGTGCAGTGAATGCATAATTGGGATTAGTGGTGGAACCGCCCAGATAACACCTAAGGACCGAATCATGTGATGACCTCCCAGGTTATAACAGTACAACCACAAGCTGGCAAAATGTAGGCAGGGCTAAATAATTTGCATTAACTTAGTATGGGTTGCGCCGGTATGATCATGGGCGGGTAGAGGATGACCACATCCTCCGGCATGATGATCACGGGCGGGTAGAGGATGGCCACATCCTTCGACGTGATGGCACAAGAGGGGGCTTCCAGAAGGGTGGGCGTACCTGGAGGAAGTGGAAACCTTAGCGGACGTAACCCTGCTAGGGAGATGCATTGTAACAGACCTGTGATAGACTACTCGACCGCATGTCTATGGAATCATGTGGGGGCAATGAGTGGGATTATCTCTTGTGGGTAAAGTGTGCCAACTCTGCAGAGTCTAAAACTATTCGAATAGCCGTACCCACGGTTAAGGGCGAACATGGGAACTTTGCTAGATATAGTTCTGTTTCAAAACACTTTATGGGTGGGGATGGAAAATGGAGGGCGTGGATGGCCCTAGTTTGGATTTCCCTGGGTGTTGTCCCAGTGATGAGAAAGTAATATATGGTGTGATACCATAAGTATTGTACGGTGTGATGCCGTAAGTAATGTAGGGCGCGATGCCCTAAGTATGAAAAACTATGATGATCTTAGGCATATGGTGTGATGCCATATGTATGGAAAATTATGAGAATATGGATTAGCACTTTAATCAAATATGTGCTTTAAACCTGCTAGGTCATAGGGGATTTTAAGTAATTGTATTCAAAAGCACTCTTTGGCAAATAAAATAGCCCTATGCCTTTCCATTGACAAGCCATGCATACTATTTACTTGCATTATGTGTGTTGGCTCGCGGAGCACGGGGTTGGAGTGCTCACACTCGCTTTTGCGACAGAGACAGGAACCCATGGACACTATGATCATGAAGATGCCCCTGCTAACGCTGGAGGAAGCAACAACGATAACTAGGCCGCTATCTTCGTATTTTGGACTATAGACAAGAGATCTTGATGGAGATTGTGTGCATATATATTATCCCAGTCTAGATAATATACATGGCACTTAATCACCCCCAGTCACTTGCCTGTGGTATTGGTTCTACTTTTGTTGGGATTTTCGCTGCTTTTATTGTAATATAACTTATGGCCGGTGTGGCCCTTATGTGAACCATTTCCCGTCGGGATGTAAGACAACTATGGTTTGTCATTTAATGAACTTTTGCGATGTATGTAAATGATTCAGCAATGTTCCTGTGTGCACTAACTACTGATCCAGGGAGTAGTGCAGTTTAACACAGTGGATTTGGATTGAAAAATCCGGGTCCGACATGAAGCTCTCATTTGATTTTCGTTTCTTCGCTCCTTTAGTTGTATTGACTCCTCTTCTGCATATTTAAGGTCCTTATGAGTATTTGATGCCCTTTTCATAGCTCTGTAGCTACCGGAGAGGAACCTCACTCGTGGATACTTTTTGGGGGAATTTTGAAAGCAACATTCACCCCCCCCCCCCCTCTGTTGCCGAGTTCGATCCAACAGTTAGCTTTTGAAAATAAGTCCTTAATTATACGCCATGCTTAGCACTGCTTAGAAACCCGGGAGCACCAAAAATGCCCAAGCATCACTTTTAATCATAAGAAACTGATTTGGGAAGTCATGGTGGAAATGACTGGTATATTTGATATGATTATTTCATGCTCCCAAAAACCTCAACTTGCTAAAATATCTGGGCGGATGGTATGGGGGCTGGTATGTGGTGCAAAGGAAGCACAAATTATGGAATGTGGTAGAACCGTCCAGGTAATCCTAAGAACCGAATCTTGTCATGATATTCTGTGTAAAACTGTACAACTACAAGTCTGTAAAATACAACTTGGCTAAGTAAACTTATCGAAACTCCCGTACTCATCTCATCGGTAGTAAATAGGAGTGGATATGCAAGGGCAAGGGGAGGCCTAAAGGGACACCGAGTGGAGGGTAAAGTTTCCCAGTCGTATTAGCGTTGTGGGGAGTGGAGCCCTAATGCGCTAGTAACCCTGGTGAACATCCCGTGCAACGTATGGGACCCACCGCAAGTGGGAGCGGCCCATAGGGTGAGATGACAAAAGGAGCTAGATATTTTGAAAAGTCACCATGATGGTCTACTCAACCACATGACTAAGGAATCGTGTGGGGCAACGGGTTGATTGTCTCTTGTGGTGAAAGTGTACAAACTCTGTAGAGTCAAAACTATTTGAATAGCCGTGCCCACGGTCAAGGGCGGACATGGGAACTTAACTAGATATAGTTCTATTTCAAAATGCTTTGAGGGTGGGATTGAAAAAGTGGAGGGCAGCGGAAAGCCCTGATTTATGTTGCCCTGGGTGTCGTCCCAATGATACGGTAAGCGGTTATAACGCTGAAAGTTAGTATATGGTGCAAATGCCATGTAACGGTGGATGGATTCTGGATCGCTATTATTATTATATTCTTTCACACAATATGATACAGTTCAAACTGCTAGGTCACAGGAAATTTCTATGTATCTTATTTTAAAGCAATTTATGGCAAATAAAATAACCTGAGCCTATCCTTGATAAACCATGCATATTATCTATTTGCATACTGTGTATTGGCTCGCGGAGCACGGTGGTTTGTGCTCACCCTCACTCTCAATTAATCTAGAATCAGGAGTTAGATCGCTACGCTTCAACAATACACATGGCGAAGAAGATGAAGATGTCAAGAACTAGGTCGCGAACTCCCAGTCGGCTGCCTGTGGGCACATCCTGAGGGTCCCACCTGTGTGCTTCGTTTTTTTCCGCTGCTGCATCTTGTGGATTTTGGCCTGACCAGCCCATGAGTAAGTCTACTATTATATTTACGCTTCTGCGTGATATGTATTTTGATGTCTAGAACTGAATCTGTGATCACTATCTACTGATCTAGGCAATAGTGCGGTGGAATCACAGAGGATTTCGGATTGTAAAATCTGGGTCCTACAGGGATGGTATCAGAGCATATCGACTGCAGGTCGTGACCTAGTTAGCCTGGTCGATAGTTTCATGACTAGAATTATTTCCTCAAAATCTATTCCCAAAAATATAAGTTGTATTGCTCATTCTCATCTCTCCTAGATGATTCCCCCCTCATCTATATGCTGCTTGAGCCATTTTTTCTTCCACAGCTCTCTTATCTAAATTCAAAAAAAAAGAATAGAGAAGATTAAATGGAGTCGTAAGAAAAGAAGATGATGTTATGGTGAATGATAGATAGATAAATTGGTGGAGCGTAAATGAATGGATTGACTAGCTAGACAAATTAATAAATTCTTGGAGAAATAGGAAGTGTGAAAATGATCGCTACATTACGACATTGATGAATTGTATAATTCTGGGGAGATGTTTACAACAATGGAATAATAGGATATGATCGATTACTGGATGGATTAATTGAATTTTTGAGAAATTAGAGATGTGATAACAACTATCAGGGTATAGACTTGATTAATAACATTATTCTTAGAGGATGTTTGTAATAATTAATCAGTTGGGAGATAGATAGTAAAGATTTAGGTTGATCACTGGAGAAGCAAATTATGGATTTGAATCAATAACCCCAGACTGGATTATTAGGAAGTCATGATACAAAAATCATCGGTGGATTTAAAATAAAGGATACTATATTTTTATTAAAATGAAGAGCTGATTAAATTGGCAGATAATGAACCTGATAATGAATAAAGGATGTTTGTAACTAGGGACGCCTGGTGAAGAAGAATAAGAAGGACTTGACATAGCCGATCACTGAAGTTACCCAGAACCCGAAGGTAAGCTAGTTGAGACCTGGCATCAGTATGACACCTTCAGAAAAGGGTATACCGGATCTGAACATCCACATGGAAGAAGAAATCGGCATGGATGTGTGTGCACACATCGGAGCCGAAAAACTAAAAGGACTTGCCACCACAACAGGAAGAAGTGATGGGCAAGGAGAAGCACCATAACAAGCAACTCATGATGAAATAGCTATAAATTATGTGCACATGGGAGAGTCCATGAATAGGACAACAACCAATGTTGATATCTACTTTGCAAAGGAAATTACCACAATCATTGATCTTGATCTAGAGCCTACATCGCTCATTAAATGTAAGAAAAGATCATATTGGGAAGATTGGAAGAAGGCAATAGAAACTGAATTATTGTCTCTGAACAAAAAAGAGGTGTTTGGGCCCGTAAACTGCACACCTTCCCATGTGCACCCTGTTGGGCACAAGTGGGTATTTGTTCGAAAGAGAAATGAAAGAAATGAAGTTGTAAGATATAAAGCAAGGCTTGTTGCACAAGGTATCACTTAACGTCTAGGAGTTGATATTTAATCTCAATGACAGTAAATTTGAATCTAGAAATGAAATCGATGGATGTGCTAACTGCATATCTTTATGGAAACTTGGATTCAGAAATTTATATAAAGGTACCTGAAGGTATCCTCATCCCTAAACTAAGACAGAGCAAATAAAAATCTGTACAGTGTGAAGCTTAGAAAATCACTGTATAGACTCAAGCAATCAGGCAAGATGTGGTATAATCACTTAAGCGACTTTCTATGCAAGAAAGGCTACACAAACAATGAAGATTGTCCCTGTGTAATATACGACGATCCAAAATGGATTTTGTATAATCTCAGTATATGTAGATGATCTGAATATCATCAGGACAATGGAAAACATAAAAGACGAAAGTTCTTACCTAGAGTCAGAATTTGAAATAAAAGATTTGGTGTAACACCCCATTTTCAAAATCTACAAATGTATGTTAATAAAGTTAAAAGATTTTATTCTCAGTTGGTTATTCCTTTTTGTTTCCAAAATGTGTATATATATATATTCTAGAAAATGCAAAAGTAATTTAAAGTGAAGACTTTGTTCTATCTCCAAAGAAGAATTTCAGAGTGGCCTCTTAAAATCTAGAATCTGAAATTTTATCTGCAAAAATTAGCAAATGTCAGAGGATGAAAAATTATGTTTAATCTTGTAAAAGAGGAAAGGGAGGAAATGGAATATTTTTTTTAAAAAAAAGAAAACCCCCCAGTCAATCCTGGCCGTTCATCCTCTCGTCCATGCCATCCCATCCCCCCCCCCCATTCTTCTCTTCTTCCTGGTGGCAGTGCTTCTCCCTCCTCCATCATGGCCGCAGCGCCCCTCCTCCTCAACCACCCCCGTCGGCCATTGATTGCGACAACAGCCTCGCCATCAGCACCCGGCTCTGGTCACCTCCCGCGCGGCCCCCGCCAGCCCTGACCTTGCCCCGCCGTGCACGCCGCTCGCCGTCCTTCCCCAGTGCGATGCGCCGCCGTGGTCCTCCCTGGGCCACGCCCGTCCATTCGGCGTCGCTCGGCCTCCCCTTTTTGCGCCATGTCCCCCTTGCGACCGCCGAACCGAGCGGCACCCCCAGTACTTACTCGTGACACGACGCGCTACGGCCGCCCTGTGGCCGCACGGTGGTAACGCCACCGCGCGCATGGCGCCACGCCGCCTTGCTCCCCAGCGCCACATCCCCAGCCTCTATAAAATGCGCTGGAGCTTCACCACACCACCCCACCATAGCCACCAGAGAAACTGCACTCGGTCGCCTCCTCTGCCGTGTGCGCTCCACCGGCAATCACCGCCGCCAAGCGCCGTCGGCCGGCCTCCGGTTCTTCTGAGTCCATCCCCGCTCTCCCCTCTGTCCTCTCTTTCTCCTCCCCCACTCAATTGGGTTTTCTTCCCCTGCAGGCCGCCGGCGAGCTCCTTCCCCACCGACGCCGGCGTCGGATCCCCATCGGCGAACCACCGAGTCTCAAGCCGATTCACCGCACGTGGAGCGTCGCCCGGACCCCGTGAACACCCTCACCACCTCGCCGTGCCCCGCCTCCCTCCCCAGCGAGCCGCCGCCGTCCTCCTTCTCACTGCCAAGCCCCCTCTCGCCGTCGGCCCGCCCCGCTCCCCCTCGGCCTCGACTGACGCTCCAGGTGAGCTCATGGTTACCTATGGATGCTTCAATCCCGAGGAATTGAACCCCCATGGCTCGAGGTGCTGGCGCCCTTTTCCCCTGCCTCGGCCGCCGCCGCGCTCGTCGCCAGTCGCCGCCCGACCGAACCCGGTCGATTCCACTCTCCACGTGGTGCGCATCGGGTCGGGTGACTCGTTTTGGCCGGCACCGCCCCGTCTCCGTGACCCCTCCGCCGCCGGTTGGCTTCGCCGCCCACACGGCCGGGCCAAAGCGGCAGCAACACGGTCGGCTGAAGCAGTGAATGGGCTATTTAAATGCATAACTTAACGGGTCATTAGATTTATTGATGCTGTCCTAGCCCGCCGTTAACCGGTAGTAATCCGGATTAATTGTGACCCTACCTGTCAGCTATGCAATTTCCCTCCTCTTTTCTCTTTTTCGGATTTTCCAGGATTTGAAACTTTGAAATGTCATAACTTCCTAACCATAGCTCCAAATTTAACGAAACCAATTTCTAAATTTTTCTAAAATTGAGATCTATCTGATGGTTCTAGTTTGGTTCAGTTTTGAGTTAATTTGAGGATGGTTTTATTTTAGTTGATATTTATTTGCTTTCGCTCTTTGGTGTTGCTTTTCCGGTTCCTTCGTCCGAGTAGAGTCCGAAGACGCGAACGAGCCCCCGCTTGAAGCAGCACAAGACCCCCAAGCTTTCGATCCAGGCGAGTCAATACTTTGATCATTTTGCACCTATATTTCATGTGAAGATATGTTCTGTTGTGGTTACAGACCAAACAGAGAGAGAGATGGTAGTGGAGAGGTGGGAGTGTTCTGCCTCATCCTCCCCCTCATCCTGATATATATATATTCACATGGAGTATGCTTTTACAGTTATGCCCTTACATCCGTACCTCCCCATTAGGGGCACTTATGTCATTACACATGTTACTCTGGTTCTTATAACCTCCTAACAGGCCTGCTGGGCTTAGGTGGGGGGCCACCCCTACGATAGGAGCCTCTCATGGTGAAGGGCTTCACAGGGCCGAAGCCATGTCGCCGAGTCCTTTGGCCCCCTCCGTCCCCTGCAGCCTGTGAATTCCTTCGAGCTTGTGGTTGGGGAGCCTGAGGTCTGGGATGGAAGGTGCCTTGTTGAAGCAGACACGCGCGCGCTCCGTCCCCTACCCTTCGCACGGGTGGCAGCGGAGGCTAGCGCCTAGTCGAAGTAGACGCACGCGCGCTCCGTCCCCTACCCGTCGAACGGGTGGCAGCGGAGGCTGGCGCCTAGGCCGAAGCCGAGGCGCGCGCGCTCCGTCCCCTACCCTTCGAACGGGTGGCAGCGGAGGCTGGCGCCTAGTCGAAGCCAAGGCGCGCGCGCTCCGTCCCCTACCCTTCGAAGGGGTGGCAGCGGAGGCTGGCGCCTAGTCGAAGTAGACGCGCGCGCGCTCCGTCTCCTACCCTTCGAACGGGTGGCAGCGGAGGCTGGCGCCTAGTCGAAGTAGACGCGCGCGCGCTCCGTCCCCTACCCGTCGAACGGGTGGCAGCGGAGGCTGGTGCCTAGTCGAAGTAGACGCGCGCGCGCTCCGTCCCCTACCCGTCGAACGGGTGGTAGCGGAGGCTGGCGCCTAGGTCGAAGCCGAGACGCGCGCGCTCCGTCCCCTACCCGTCGAACGGGTGGCAGCGAAGGCTGGCGCCTAGGTCGAAGCCGAGGCGCGCGCGCTCCGTCCCCTACCCTTCGAACGGGTGGCAGCGGAGGCTGGCGCCCAGTCAAAGTAGACGCGCGCGCGCTCCGTCCCCTACCCTTCGAACGGGTGGCAGCGGAGGCTGGCGCCTAGTCGAAGCCGAGGCGCGCGCACTCCGTCCCCTACCCTTCGAACGGGTGGCAGCGGAGGCTGGCGCCTAGTCGAAGTAGACGCGCGCACGCTCCGTCCCCTACCCTTCGAATGGGTGGCAGCGGAGGCTGGCGCCTAGTCGAAGTAGACGCGCGTGCGCGCTCCGTCCCCGCGCTAAAATTGGAGCTTGGCGCCGATATTGTTGCGCGTTGGAGCTGTTGTGACCTTGCAGTCTGGTAGTGCGCTTTTAATGGCGGCTGGAATCATGCCGACGCCTGGCCTGGCAGAAGTCAGGCTGTCGCGTCGTGCCGTCTGCCATTCTGCGGTGGGACACGCGGCGACTCACGACTGGTGCGTCGTGGGATGTGAGCGGTTGCGTGACCGCGGCCGTTCGCCTCTTCCCCAGGGAAGTTGGACGCGTGTTGAAGGCGTGGAGGTGTTGTGCGCTGCTTGGTCACCTACCGGGCACGACCCTCTAAGCCCCGGTGGTTCTTCTTTCCAAAACGTGGGCAGCCGAATCGCTGCGAGTTTGATCTGTCTGCGCTTCGAGCCACATGAGAGGCGAGCGGCCTTTATAAGGTGTCATTGTTGAGGTGGAGGCACCCTTGCTTGCTTTTTGTTTGTTTTTGATCTGCCGCTTTGCTTCCGCCCGTGCTAATTGTAACGCCAGTTGCTCTTTTCCCTGCTTCTTTCTCCCTGGTCGTGAAGAGCGATGGCTAGCCATGACGATGCCACCTACCATCCCCGCAGCGGTTCCTTGCCTAGCCAGGGCGAGGTGTCCCATCCAGGGAGTACGAGCTGGTGCCGCGGGGGAGCTCGCGCGCCAACAAGTGGTGGGACGCCATGGAGCACTCGGGAGGCAGCTGTTCCCGTGTGCTGGGGAAGAGCCGTGTGACCGAAGGGACGCTGCAGCGACTCGTGGATGAGAGGAAGATCATGGATCGCGATGGGGTTCGCCTACCCCGTCGGGACGAGACGGAGCTGAAGCCCCGGGCAATGGAGGCGATTGTTTTTGTCGCGTTCTTCGACGCCGACCTTCGAATGCCCTCCACGTTGTTCGTGGGCGAAGTCCTGCGGGCCTACAAGTTGGAGCTAGCCCAACTGACGCCCCACGCAATACTCCGCCTAGCTGTCTTCACGTGGGCGATGCGGACAGAGGGGGGGCGTCCCAGCGCGAGCTTATTCGCCACACTGCACGACGCATGCTGTCGACCCCGAAAAGTTGACGGGGCGGTGTCCAACTTCGGAGGTGTGGACTTCGTGCTCCGGGCGTCGTGCACGACGTTGTTCCCCGCGCCAGCCTCGCCGAGGCAATGGGAGTCCGGCTGGACTCGGCAGTGATTCTACTACACCGTGACCGACAAGAGCGGAATGCAATGCCGAGGTGGGCCGATCTCGTTTAACAGTACGCCGAGTCTGAAGGCAGAGACTGACGACACGCGAAAGCTACAGAGTCTTGTCGGTGTCGCCCGTCGAATGAGCCTGCGCGACCTAGCCGAGGAGTTCACAATGTATGGGGCGGCGCTCCTCTCCTCCCGGGGGAAGTATGTTGGACAGAACGGCCCCCGCGAGGACAGGTTCAGCCCATCCGTATCTCGCCTGCCTCCACTCCTTGTAAGTCGCCCGGCACGTTTTACGCGTGGCATTGTATCTTGTTTGGTCTCTGCCTGACTGACGTGATCTCCTGCGCAGTGGCTCGGCTAGAGGATGCGGAGCGCGCGGTTGCGGCGCTCCTCGGCCCATACACGCTTAAGGAGCACCAGGCTCGTGAGGCCGCAGTCAAGGCGGCTAAGCAAGGGCGGGTAAACCGCACATGCGAGGCTCTGGGCATTACTGTGCCCGAGCGCTCGGTGCCGGGGGAGCTTCCCGCCGGGACTCCGGGCACTCAGGACGGTGATAGCCCTGCGGGGGTGTTATCTTCGCGACGCCGGGCCCGTTCCCCGTCTGCCGTATGCGACCGCACAGGCCCCTCGGCGACTATCACAGCTGAGACGGGGCGTGCGACCGGCGGTGGGCCCAGCCACACTGCTTTGGAGGAGCGCGCCGCCTCGGATCCCCCGGCACCCTCTGCCGACGCCAACAAACCCGTGCTCGCGGCCATCGTTGAGCTGGAACTCTCCAACCCGGGGGGGAGCACCGTTCCCGGCGAGAAAACCACGGTTGATGGTGCGCTATCAACCGCAGCGGCCGGCGAGGGCGCGCCCCCTACAGAGGAAACCGTGGGGGCGACGAGAACCGTAGCTGGTGTTGCCCCGGAAGAATCGCTTGTGCCACCACAGGCGAAACGCCCTCAGACGTAGTCCCCGCCGCCAGCGAGGGGTCGATACGCCGTTGCGGGGCCTTGTCGCGGGATTACGGCGTCTGGCGCGGCCGAGAAGACCTCCTCGCCGACCACCGAGGCGCCCGCCTCCCACTTGGCCGTCGAAACGGCGCCACTTCCTACCGCGACGAGAGGCGCAGGAGGTAGGCGTGAGTCCCTTTCTTCTCGTGACTTCGCGAGACTCTCTCCGATCTGCTCGCTCATTCTGCCAACATCAGGCGAGACAAGGTCTCCCGGACATGGCGAAGGATCGAGCAACGGAGGTATGCGCGAAGTCCAAAGCCTTGTGCAGGGTGCCCCGCAGGTGTCCGTTGCTGTTGACGTGGCCGCGGCCTCGGTAAATCCTGGCGCGTTGGGGCCGGGGCTCGCGCGCGCGGACTTTTTCCCTCGGCTGGAGATACTTCGCGTCCTCACCGCAGCCGCAGAGCGTGCTGACAACGGCCTTGACCGAGAGATGTTGTCGTCATGCGAGGGGGATCTCCTAGCGCTCGCGCTGCAGGCCTCCGAGATGAGGGTAAATATGTGCGCTTCAACTTGCAAGGTACTGCTGGGCACCTGCTGACTTGTTGTTTTTGTCAGACGCTTGCCCTTAGCCGGTCCTTTGACGAGGCCCGTGTTCGGGAGCGGAGGGCTCTGGAAGCCAGCCTTCGTGAAGCAAACAATGCTCTCGCAGCGAAGGATGAAGAACTTCGCGCGCTGGAGGGCGCCATGGCGGCCGCACAACTCGAGGCCACGGAAGCCATGTGTGCCGCCGCTGAGGAGCGCACCGCCTTCCTGCAGCAGATCGCCGTCCTAGAAGGGGAGAACGCCCAGCTGGCGGAGTCTGCTGTAGGGAATAGCCTTGTCTTGGAAAATGCGTCCACGTCGACGTGGCGGGCCATGGAGTCTCTGAATCAGGCCCTCCGAGATCTGTGCGTCAGAGTGCCGGACACTACGCACGGGCCGGTGCCCCTGTCGGAGACGCTCGGGTTGCTCGAGGAGGGGGCAGGGGTTGCTCTTCGTGGCGCCAGAACGTTTGGCGAACACTACGGCTATCTTGGTGCGTGCTTCGCCCTCGCCCTGCTTCACACTCGTGGGTGCAGACATACCCATGAGCTGGCGAATCCTCAACTGGATCCTCCCGGCCGACCCGAGGTTATGTCGGACGCCATTCGCTCCATCGGGCCTAGCTTGCAGAACTTCCATCAACGGATCTGGGGCCGCTTCGGGGAAGATGCAGCGAGGGTCGCCGTGCAGCAGACGCTGCATGGGAGGGGGACCTCCTCCACTGGCTCGAAGGAGTCCTTCAGCGTCACGGCGACGACGGCACGGGTTCGCCCGCACCGCGCCAAGGCTGAGCGGTTGGTCGGGTAGGGCGGGGGGATGATGTACTGGTTCGTATGCTTGTAACCATGTAACCCCTTTGCTTTTATAATGAAACCAAGTAGTACCTTTCTTGGTGTTACCTGCCGCCGAACGCGAAGGGAAGACCTCCGCATCTTGATTATATTCCGTAGAGCGCGCAGGGAGGACACCCGCGTCTTATTTATACTCCGCAGAGTATGCACAGGGACGAGGTCCCTGGCATGCGCGGAGTTAGCGTCTTGTTTAGACTCCGTAGAGTGCGCAGGGAGAACGTCCGCGTCTTATTTAGGGCCCGTGGACTGGCGCGCGCGGAGGCGAACCTCGACGCTACGATTTTCTTTATAGTCCGGAGACTCGCGCGTGCGGAGGCGGACCTCGACGCTACGTCTTATTTAGAGTCCGTGGACTGGCGCGTGCGGAGGCGAACCTCGATGCTACGACTTGCTTTATAGTCCGGAGACTCGCGCGTGCGGAGGCGGACCTCGACGCTACGTCTTATTTAGAGTCCGTAGACTGGTGCGTGCGGAGGCGGACCTCGACGCTACGTCTTATTTAGAGTCCGTAGACTGGTGCGCGCCAGGGCGTCCCCCCGTTGCGTCTTATTTAAAGTCCGTAGACTGGTGCGTGCGGAGGCGGACCTCGACGCTACGTCTTATTTAGAGTCCGTAGACTGGTGCGTGCGGAGGCGGACCTCGACGCTACGTCTTATTTAAAGTCCATAGACTGGTGCGTGCGGAGGCGGACCTCGACGCTACGTCTTATTTAAAGTCCGTAGACTAGTGCGTGCAGAGGCGGACCTCGACGCTACGACTTCCTTTATAGTCCGGAGACTCGCGCGTGCGGAGGCAGACCTCGACGCTACGTCTTATTTAAAGTCCGTGGACTAGCGCGTGCGGAGGCGGACCTCGACGCTCCGACTTCCTTTATAGTCCGGAGACTCGCGCGTGCGGAGGCAGACCTCGACGCTACGTCTTATTTAAAGTCCGTGGACTAGTGCGTGCGGAGGTGGACCTCGACGCTACGACTTCCTTTATAGTCCGGAGACTCGCGCGTGCGGAGGCAGACCTCGACGCTACGTCTTATTTAAAGTCCGTGGACTAGTGCGTGCGGAGGCGGACCTCGACGCTACGACTTCCTTTATAGTCCGGAGACTCGCGCGTGCGGAGGCAGACCTCGACGCTATGTCTTATTTAAAGTCCGTGGACTAGTGCGTGCGGAGGCGAACCTCGACGCTACGACTTCCTTTATAGTCCGGAGACTCGCGCGTTCGGAGGCAGACCTCGACGCTACGTCTTATTTAAAGTCCGTGGACTTTGTTCTGCTCAGCGCGGATAGGGAATGCTCTGGGAATAGCAATCTTTATTGAACTTCCGTTTGCGCGGGCGAGCATCGCATAACAAAGGGCTGGTGGCTCTACGCTTGTTGTCCTACTTCTAGGCGTAGTATTGCCGCAACCTGTCCGCATTCCATGTGTGCCGGAGGGTTTGTCCTTCGAGCGTGGCGAGGCGGTACGCCCCCTTCGGCAATGCCTCCATCACAATGTACGGGCCTTCCCACTTGGACTCCAGCTTGCCAGCGGTCTCCGCCTGAAGCGCCACTCTGAGAACGAGATCCCCAGGCTTGAATCCCCGCGGGCATATAGAGCGGTCCCGAGTACGCATTGTCTGCCGCGCATACTTCTCGACATGGTGGGTTGCATCTGCCCGTAGCCCATCGAGGAGGTCCAAGGACACACGGCGCTCCTCTTCGGTTGCTTGGACGAGGACCCTCCGCGAGCCGGCCTTGATTTCCTCGGGCGTCACTGCTTCATCGCCGAAAAGGAGCTTGAACGGCGTGAATCCCGTCGGGCGCGTTACCGTTGTGCGAAGCGACCAAAGAACGCTGTGAAGCTCGCTTGGCCACTTGCCCTTCGGCAACCCGACTAGGCGCTTTTTGATGGCAGCGGAGATGGCGCCATTCGCCCGTTCGACCGCCCCGTTGGACTGGGGATGCCCTACCGAGGCGAATCGGAGGGTGATGCCCATGCTGTCACAATAGTCTTTGAATAGGGTGGCGTCGAACTGCAGGCCATTGTCAACCATGAGCTCCCGGGGCACGCCGAAGCGACATATGATGTTTTGCCAGAGGAAGCGCTGTATGGCCGCAGAAGTTACTTTAGCCAGGGCGACCGCTTCCGGCCATCTGGAGAAATACTCCAGCGCGACCACCACGAACCGGAGGTCCCCTGGAGCACGGGCAAGCGGTCCTACTATGTCGACGCCCCAGCGTGCCAGTGGCCACACCGGAGGAATAGGGTTGAGGCTCGTCAGGGGCCTGCGGATGATGCGCGCCATCCACTGGCACCCTTGGCACCGACGGACGAGGTCCTGGGCGTCGGTGATGGCAGTTGGCCAGTAGAAGCCTTGCCTGAACGCCTTGCCAACTAATGACCTCGGTGCCAGGTGGGATCCGCACGCGCCCGCGTGGATCTCCGCAAGGAGCTCCTTTCCCCCCTCAGTCGAGAGGCAGCGCAGGAGCGGTGCGCAAACCCCTCTCTTGTAGAGTATCCCTTGAACACCTGGAAGGATCTTGCGCGGTGCTGCAAGCGCCGGAGCTCGGCGGGGTCCTCCGGCTCGGCGATGCCTTGCAAGAAATTGAAGATGGGCTCTCGCCAATCACCTGGCCGGTCAATGTGGTGGATGAGTGCCGCATCCCGGTTGTCCTGCGTGATGGCCACCTGCACTAATATCTCGTAAAACGCCCCATCAGGGAGGCAGTTGCTGGCTGGCCGCCTTAGCGAGGGCGTCGGCCTGCTCGTTCTCCGCGCGGGGGATGGCCTTGACGGTGACGCCCAAAAAGTGCCTTTCCCTCGCCCTCACAGCCGTGAGGTACTTGGCCAACTCAGGGTCCTTGGCTTGATATGACTTATCCACATGACCAGCCACCAAGCGCGAGTCGGTGCGGACTAGCACCCGTCTCGCGCCGACTGCCTTGAGCTTCGCCAGGCCAAAGAGCAGCGCCTCGTACTCAGCCGTGTTGTTGGTAGCGGGGAAGGCAAGGCGCGCCGAGTATAGCAAACGCTGTCCTTCGGGCATGACGATCACCGCACCTACGCCCGCGCCCGCGACGCCGTAAGCTCCGTCAATGGTAAGCGTCCAGACGGGGTCGTCGTGCGTCTGGACTGGTTGGGCCGGCGGGGTCCATTCGGCAAGAAAATCCGCCAGGACTTGGGATTTGATTGCCGTTCGTGAAGCATACGTCAAGGAGAAGGGGGCGAGCTCGGCAGCCCATTTGCCGATGCGCCCTGTGGACTCCTTGTTGTGTAACATCTCTGCCAGGGGGAATGAGGAAGGCACTGTGATCGGGTGGGCCAGAAAGTAATGCCGAAGTTTCCTGGAGGCCATGACCAGCGCGTAGGCGAGCTTCTCAAGCTCCATGTATCTTGTCTTGGCGCCTTGGAGGGCTTCAGAGACAAAGTATACGGGCCGCTGCATGGCGCCTTCCTCTAAGACGAGGACGGCGCTGATCGCGGTGGCTGACGCGGCCAGATAGATCAGGAGGAGAGCCTCTGGTGCCGGGGCGACCAGAGTGGGGAGGCTTGCCAGGTGCTCCTTGAGCTCGTTGAAGGCCTTCGCGCAATCTCCGTCCCAACGAAATCCATCGCACCCGCGGAGTGTCTTGAAAAATGGCAGGCCCCGCTCCGCCGCCCTGGATAGGAAGCGGCTTAGTGCTGCCATGCGGCCCGCCAGCCTCTGGACCTCCCTCGTTGTCTTGGGCGGCTCCATACCCAGGATGGCGTCTACTTTGTCGGGGTTCGCCAAGATGCCCCGTCCGGACACGAGGAAACCTAGGAGTTTGCCCGCCTGCACCCCGAAGACACATTTGTCGGGGTTGAGCTTGATGCCCGCCTTCCGGAGGTTGTCGAAGGTCTCCTGGAGGTCCCGGCCATGCAGAGCAAGCTGCCGGGTTTTGACCACCACGTCATCGACGTAAGCTTCGACGTTCCTCCCGAGCTGGGCGGCCAGGGCAATAGCGACGAGACGGGTAAAGGTAGCGCCTGCGTTCTTCAAGCCAAAGGGCATTCTGACGAAGCAGAACGTCCCAAGCGGTGTGATGAAACTGGTCTTCTCCTCGTCGTCTTCGGCCATGTACACCTGGTGGTAGCCGGAATAGGCGTCCAGGAAACTCATGAGTTCGCACCCCGCGGTGGTGTCGACCAGCTGATCAATGCGCGGCAAGGGGTAATTGTCCTTTGGGCACGCCTTGTTGAGTGCCGTGAAGTCGATGCACATACGCCAGGCCCCGCTAGCCTTTTTGACTAGTACCGGGTTAGCGAGCCACTCTGGATGGTGGACCTCGCGGATGACCCCGGCGCGAAGAAGCTTCGCCACCTCTGTCTTGGCCACCTGCTGCCGATCCATCGACATACGCCGAAGACTTTGCTTGACCGGCTTGGCGTCGGGGCGGACTGCCAAGCGATGCTCGATTACTGCTCGGTCTACGCCCTTGATGTCCTCCGGGGACCATGCGAAAATGTCAACGTTGTTCTGAAGCACTCGGAGCAGATCCCGTTCGACCCCCGGTGGGAGCCCTTCGCCGATGGACACGAACTGCCCCTCCGCCTAGAGCGGCACCTTCTTGACTCCGCCCTCGGGCCGAGGCTTGGGCGTCCACCCAGGGGCGGAGGGCCCATCGCCGAGCGTGCCGGGGAGGGCGTGCACCGAGCGATGCGGAACGCGGCTTCCAACCTCGGCACGTCTGGCCAGGTCCTGATCGCCGAAGACGGTGATAACACCCTCTGGGCCCGGGAGCTTCACACACAAAAACGCGTAGTGCGGGATCACCTCGAAAGAGTTGATAGCGGGTCGACCTAGTATGGCGTTGTAGGGATGTGGGATGTCTATGACGTCGAAGATGACATGCTCGGTCCGGATGTTACCCTTGTTGCCCTCCTGACGGAACGTGACCAGAAGGGACACGTGCCCCAAGGCCTGCAGCGGTTGACCCCCGAAGCCATGAAGTGGAGCTCCTGGCTGCGCTAGCCGGCTTCGGGGGATCCCCATACTATCGAGGGCTTCGGCGAATAAGATATTCGCGGAGCTTCCCCCGTCGACAAGGACACGCCGGACGTCACAGCGTGCTATGTGGGCCTGGATGACTAGAGGGTCTTGGTGAGGGTACTCCACACCCCTGGCGTCGTTCACGTCGAAGGTGATGTTGCGGGGCGGCATCCACAATTGCGGCTGCTCCCCGGGGGCCCTTGAGGAGGAGCCTCCGGTGATGACGCTAACGGTGCGATGCTGCGCGCCCTCCGTTACGGCGGCTCGTATGGGGCTACCCCTTGGGTGCTCCACATGGGCTCCGGCGGGGGGCCGAGGAGGCAGAGCTCGAGACCCGGCCGTCACCCTCCGCAGCTCCATAACTGCGGTGCATGCCCTTGTGTAATGATCACCGTAGCCGTGTACCTCGCACCACTTGCCATAGTGTAGGAGCTCTTGTTCTGCGTGGGGTTGGCCGCCGCAATTGAGTCCGCCTTCCGATCCCCGGTCCCCCCTCCATGAAGCGGGGTCGGGTCCTTGGCGGGCGCTCTCGGTGTGAAGGACATGATGGGCCGCCTGTGACCTGCGTTGGCGGCGCCGAGGTTTATGCCTGCTCCTGGAAGAGCCTTCCTGTACCCCGGTGTCGCTGCCTCGGGGAGGGCCTCCCCGAGGCTCTCGGCCGCGGCCCTGCTTTGAGGAGGGACCACCCGCCCCCACTTCGCGCGGGGGGCGCTCCCCATGGGCGAGGTCGAGGGCGGTAATGCTGCGTCTTTGCGCATCCTCCTCCGCCCGCGCATACTCGTCCATTTTGTCGAAGAGCTTGGCGACTGTCTTGATTGGCCTCCGCGTGTTGTACTCGGCCATCGGGCCCGGACGAAGGCCCTGTATGGCTGCATTAACGACGGTGGTTTCATTAACGTCTTTTACTTGGCATCGAATCTTGGCGAAGCGCTTGAAGTAGTCCCGGAGCTTCTCCGAGGGTCTTTGCTTCACAGCGAAGAGTTGGTCCGCGTCGACTTGCTTGACATAATTTCCTTGGAAGTTGTTGCGAAGGCGGTCGCGGAGCTGCTCCCACGCGTAGATGGAGCCCGGCTCTATGGTAAAAAACCAAGAGAGTGCCACTCCTTGCAGCGCGAGGGGGAGTCCCTTCGCCTTCGTGGTGTCATCTCCGCCCGCGGCCTCGATCGCGGTTTCGTACAAGCGCACGAACTCACGGGGGTCCGTGTCGCCTTTGTACGGGTCGATGACGCTAGGAAACTTGAAGTCTTCGGGCCATGCCGCCTGCTGCAGCCCCGTCGAAAGCGGGGACTCCGGATCTACGCGCCGCAGCGGCACACGGCTAGACGTGGGGGCTTCGCGAGGGTCGGGCGCAGTTACTGGCGCGGCCTGCTGGCTCCGAGCCGCTTGCATATCTCGAACAGCTCCGCGAAGGTCCCCTAGTTCCCGTTGGAACGCGTCGAGGGCTGCTAGTAGGGCGCTTTCCATCGCAGGTGCTGTCGGGGCCACCGGAACACCCAGCGGACGGGTCGGTGCAGGGACCATCACCTCAAGATCTCCAGATCCGCCGGATGCTTCATTGCGGCTACCCCCGGCCGCCTGATCCGCGCTGCCGGTGAGGATGGCGGGGGCTACCGCTGCAGTGCCAGCGACGGGGTTGGATGTCGTTGTAGCGGCGCTGGCAAGGTCGGTCGTTGTAGTGCGAGTGTCAACGCCCGCGACCCTTACGCCTACGCCGCCGCCAGCTCCTTCAGCGGCCGATGCCGAAGCCCTGGTATTCACGCGCCGCTCCAACCCAGCCGCCTTCTTTCCCTTCGCCGCCGCTGATGAAGCTTTTTTCGGTGCCATCCTTCTTCTTCGGTCTTCAGGCTTGTCCTTGTCCTCCCCACGGACGGCGCCAACTGTTGTGGTTACAGACCAAACAGAGAGAGAGATGGTAGTGGAGAGGTGGGAGTGTTCTGTCTCATCCTCCCCCTCATCCTGATATATATATTCACATGGAGTATGCTTTTACAGTTATGCCCTTACATCAGTACCTCCCCATTACGGGCACTTATGTCATTACACACGTTACTCTGGTTCTTATAACCTCCTAACAGGCCTGCTGGGCTTAGGTGGGGGCCACCCCTACGACATGTTCATTTCAACTGTTACAAATTGCATGCATTATTTTATGTGCTAAAAATATGTAACTCTTAAGGTAGCTAACAACCATATTTCAACCTAATAATAATACACCCCACCAGTAATTGACTCACATGATCATTGTCACCCTAGATATAAACACTAGTTATGGTAGTTATATGTTTTAATATTGCCATGCTAAACTTGTCAAGTCTAGGGTTCTAGTAACCCTGATAATCACTCTTTAATCATGAACACTAGATTTGGAATAGTCATGGGATGTACATGGCTGAACGATTATGTGGATTTGTGTTATGCTTCTCAAAACCCTCAAAAATCTGCTAACCTTGTTTGGGCGGGTGGTAAGAGTGGTGGGTGTGGATGTAACACGGGGAATGTGGAATGAACCGCCCAGACAACCTAAGGACTTAATCCTGTGTGGACCATCCATGTATAACAGTACAACCACAAGCTGGCATATTGTAGGCTGGGCTAAATAATTTACTGAACCCTCTAGTCATTTCACGGAGAACGTGTGTAGGTGGGTAATGAAAGCCCCACTTGGAATGGGGCACCGGATGTAGGTGACGTTGCCTAGGATAGCGTATGTGGAGAGTGGAGTCCGACTGCGCTAACCTATGGTGGACATCCCGCACAACCTATGGAAGTAACCCCATAGGAGTGATATGCTAGAGTGTGAGGTATTGTAAAGGCCTCGTGATATTCTCTCGATCTGCATATCAAAGGAATCATGTAGAACCATCGGGACGATTATCTCTTGTGGGTAAAGATGTACAGTCTCTGCAGAGTACATACACAAACTATTCGAATAGCCGTGCCCACGGTCAAGGGCAGACATGGAAATCCTCCTCGAGTTAGTTCTATTTCAAAAATTTTGAGGTTGGGAATAAGAATTTGTTAGGTGGATGTAACCAGACTTTAGTAATTTATCCTGGAAGGATGTACTCCAGTGTTGGTAATAAGGTGGAGGTAACTGTCTAAATAACAGTAAGCATTGGTGGATGAAATAATAATAACGATGGATGGAACCTACCCTGTCATAAAATGTTGCACACATTCAAAAATTATCTAAACTGGAATTTCTGGAAAATTGCTAGGTCATAGGAACTTTTGTATTATGATTATTTCAAATGTTGCTTTACGCAAATAAAAGAATCTGAGCCACCCTTGGTTAGCCTTGCATCACTAAATATACATGCATTCTGTGTATTGGCTCGCGAGCACGGTGGATAGTGTGCTCACCCTCGCTCTTAAACCCCCATTCAGAAAGTGTGAATCAAGAGCACTACGCCTACCATGAGGATCAGGATACCGAAGGCCATGAAGACGGTGGATATTAGATTAGGCATCGGTAGTCTTGCCTCTCGCTTCAGTCCGGTTGACCAGGCTAGTTTTGGTGAGTGCCTCCGTTATTAGTCAGGTCCTTGGTTAATAGCGATGGTACTCAAGTTGACCCAGTCGCTTGCCTGTGGCGAGTTGTGCCCCTACGCTATGTACGCTTCCGCTTTCGCTCTTTATGTATTGTAAGACATTTGGCCTGATGGCCCTATTGTAACCTCGGCCCGACGCGGTCTATTTGAACTCTGGTATTCTAATGTATGGTTCTATCGTGTATGAAATGATGCAGCATTGTATCTGTGAGCATTATCTATTGATCCAGGGAATAATGCAGTGATTCACAGAGGATTCCAGGTTAATAAACTTGGGGTCCAACATTTGGTTAAAACTAAATACTGCTCAGACCTACAGCTCAAGCATGTCTCTGAAGGAATGTTAGTATATCAGTCAGCCTATGCCCAGAAAGTGTTAGAAAGGTTCGGCTTTGAGAAGACATACCCATCAAAAGTACCGATGATCGACAGGTCTTTACAGTAAGAAAAAGATCCATACCGACCTAGGGAGGAGGAGAAGGAAGTCTTGGGACCGGAATTCCCATACTTAAGTGCAGTAGGAGCACTTATGCATTTAGCAAACTACACTAGACCGGACATTGCAATTGCTGTAAACCTACTAGCAAGGCATAGTGTAGAACCTACCAAAAGGCATTGGCTGGAAATAAAGGACATCTTCCGATACCTCTAAGGAAGTAAGGACCTTGGATTGTTTTACAGAAAGAATTAAGATTTGAACTTGACTGGCTATGCAAATGCTGGGTACCTGTCGGACCCGCATACTGCAAGGTCACAAACGGGCTATGTATTCCTGTGTGGTGGAACTGCAATTTCATGGAAATCGTCTAAGCAAAGTCTTGTAATGACTTTGATGAACCACTCAAAAATCATAGCACTGTACGAAGCCACACGAGAATGTGCTTGGCTCCGACGAATGATCCACCACATCCAGCAATCATGTGGGATCAATATTATGCAAGTTTCCACAATTATCTATGAAGATAATGCAGCCTGTGTTGCACAAGTGCAGACGGGTTACGTGAAGAGTCATCTTACAAAGCATATCAACCCCAAGTTCTTCTATGCTCATGAATTGCAAAAGATGGACAAAATTAAAATATTGCATACTAAGTCATATGAGAATCTTGCAGATTTATTCACCAAGTCACTCCCAGCATCTAGTTTTGAAAGATGCGTACGAGGAATTGGAATGATGAGAATTAGAGAAGTGCAGAGTTCAGGGGAGATTTTTCTCAAGCTCACTGTTAAAACTTGATCATGAAGATCGAGTACAAGAAAATAAGTCTTGAAGATTAAATGAAATTGGATGGATTGTACTCTTTTTCCCTTAATGAGTTTTTCTGAAGTTTCTCGGCCAAGATTTTTAATGAGGTAATTCGTGTAACGCAGCATAACATGTATCATGTACTATTTCTCCAAATTTTCCCACTGGGTTTTTATGGAGTTTTGATGAGGCATGAACGTGTCGAATGAGTGCCCAATGGGAGTATTAGGAAACCTGGGCCTGGGCTTGAAGCCTTGGCCTATGGTGAGCACTTCACTACTAGACTATAAATAGGGAGTATTGTTGGCTATTTTATATACGAAATCAGAAAGAAAGCAATAAAGAAAAACCAGAAGTTCTCCTTATCTCTCTGTGTTTTCAATCTATTATTTCTGTCTTCTGTGATTGATCTGGTTTTGTATAGTTGAGGAATTAATCGGGCTAATCGCCAGCGATGGTTCCTCAGCAATTTGCTCTCTAGTGGACCTATCATCTCCCTCCCTCTCTTTCTTTCTTTCTTTTGTTTTGAGAGCCAGCGAGACACGGATAAAGTTTGGGCCTGCTAGTTAAACATGATCTGAATGGGCCGGGCTGTGTACCAGTGTTCGTGCGGCCCAGTCAATCCTAAGTTTCCCGGGCTATCATCAGTGATCATCATCTTCACACACGGCTCACAGGTTAAAGCAACGCGGGAAATTCTTCTTTCTTCTCGGTGAGAATTGGACTGCTTCGCTTCGTCCCACAAAAACTCCTGTGAATTCTTCGATTCCAGCGAGATCAATATGCGGCTGGCTATCCAAACAGGCAGCAAGATATTCTAGCTCCAATGCGTGCTGTGCTGCACTGCATGTCTCCCACCCCGGAGTCGGAATCATTCTCCCCCTTGAATCCATCCATCTGCCCGGCCGGTCTGGTTGATTCTTAAGCCCTGCACACGGCAGCACTGGCGCTGCAAAGCAGACATCGCCAAGTCACGTTAAAGCAGCAAAGCGAAGAATGCGCCTCCCTCTTGTGCAATCATTTCACTCATCCCTCTAGCCTAAATCTCTATATTTTGAAAGGGACGGACCGACGAGGAATCTCCCTAGAGGATCGATTAATTCAACCATTGCTAATTACTGTAATTATCTATTATTCTCTCCCTCCCTCCCTCCAGGTCTTCTACCTACGATAGATCGATCACGCCTAACTTGTCAGCGACCTTGTCGATTGTTAGACCATGTGGATGGTCGTGAGTTTAGTGACGATGAATAATTGATATTTGGATTATTTTGGAATTTACGTTCGTGAAAGTTTCGGTCGATCGCAGTTGAAGTTTTTGACTCTGAGTTGTTTTGGTCTGCTCCGAATGGTTTCGATCGGGTCCGAGTGATTTTGGTCGGCTCCGAGCTGATTTCTGGATAGCGATGCATATTGTGGTCATAATGACCTGGTTGGTATTTGCGGATGGTTAAAGCTGTGGTTTGAGTGTGTGTACCGATGACGGTCAAGTTATGGAGAACATGTGTCGGGAAAACATTCTTTGGTCTTTGATGTATAGGTTGACGTGGAGGCGGTCATGGTTGATGATGAAGAGAACCAGGACTATGATAGGAAAAAATCTGAGCTCTAGGCTATCGAGGATGTCATGCGAGGTGGTTGGGCTCACGCTGGAGCATGTAGACATCAAAGGTGGTGATTCGCGGAGAATCTACGAGCAGTGCAGTCTAGGAGGCTTCGACACGAGCGGTGATGATGCGTAGAGAAGCTACAGGATGTGCGGTCCTAGAGGCTTTGACATGGGAGTTGATGGAGATACAGGAGGTGCTATCCTGGAGGCTTTGTCACGTGTTGAGTCAGGAGTTGTGGATAGAGTCCATAACTTGGAAGAATTAGAGTTTAATTAAAACCCGTATTTGGAAGTGCTTCAGGTCCCTTGATTTGAGGAAGAGATAGGATTTTGTGTTCGTGCTTGAGTCGAACATGGTTTAGGGCTCTGGTATATAAAAGCAGGGAAGAGGCTAAGGGTTTAGCCATGGCTTTACAAGGCTTTTTGTGCTAGGGTTTTTAGGGGCATTGTGAGAACGCTTTGTAGCCACTAAACATGATCTAGAAATAATAGGTTAGAGATATTCCAGGAAAAGTTAGTCGACGTCGGCAACGTGTTTTCTGAGCATCGCTTTTTCCTATGGCCTCGGTGGTGGTGTGCTAATACATCTTGATCTCGCGTGATACGAGCACGGTGTTGACTTTTTGGTATATATGGCACTGTTTGCATTTGTAATTACAAAAATGTCTGTATGCATCCCGATTTAGTAAAAATAGCATTTTTGCCGCCCGGCCACTAGGCGGTGATGCCGTAAGGGTAACACGTCTCTCGAAAGGCAACCTGTCGCCCAGTCGCTAGGTGGTCAAGGCCTGCCGCCCTGCCACCAAGAGGCAGGTGGCCTGCTGCCCCTCCACCGAGAGGCAGGTAATTAAGACAGCTAATTAGCCAACTTAATTACCTACCTTAATTATTTTTTGTGTATTAATTTTTTTGAATTTTTAAATAGAGTAAATGAGCTTGAAAAATTATGAACTTTTATGTGTAGCCTCCTGACAAAATGTGCTTGATTGTGAAATTTTTAACAATTTTATCCACTGTAAATATTGATCAAAAATTCATACAATTATAGTATTTGTAGGAGTTGTTACATGTTACAAACAAGTTTCAAAAATTATAAAATTTTATGTGCAGTCTCCTGATATAGTCATAGTAATTATCTATTTTTTAAGAATTTTATGCATTACGAATATTTATCGGAGTACATATAATAGTATAAAAATGCATCACACGGGATGCGATATAGCTCACTCATCTGAGCCACCATTATCTCCTCACCGTATCTGCTTTGCTGTGTGTGGCCTTGTCTTCTATTGAGCACGAGCATGTCTTGTGGGGTACATCGGCCGATCCGAAGCTTGCGTGTTGGTTCGAAGGAGATATGAAGACCTTTCTATTTCTTGAGTGGCCGGCAGTGGTGCAGTAGGCTGAGGTGCACCAGACCGTGTTTGGTAATAAGCATGTTAGAAATTGGCCCATATGAGCAAGGCACATTTTCTTAATTCCAAAATATGCATGGTTTAGTATCATATTGCTAAGTCAAGGTGGGGGATAGATGGCATGAGGAGGGCTTTGGCTAATCACGCACACGTGCATGCACGCACGCTCGTATTCGCACATTTTTGAGTGAAAATCGTATGACTTGTGACTTGCGACACGCGACCATGCCATGACGTGGTGTGCTACTTGGCAGACCAAGTCCACCGTTATTTTTGCTGAACTGTGCACCATTCTTTCTCTCTCTGTTTGAATGAGATTCAAACATTTGAATGAGGCTTTATTGGGTTTGATGACAGGCAGTTACCAGTGGGTAAAACCAATGGGTAAATGACTGTCTATATATATGCCTGGAGACGTACAGAGTATGTGTGAAGAATCTAACTGCCTCTATTCTCTTCATCCTGTGAATTTGTGTGACGTTATGCTGCGCCGTCTGAACCTCGTCGACTCTTCTTCCGAGCGTGCACCATAAAGAAGGGAATGGTATCTCCGAATTGTTGCTATCTTGAAGACCTACACGAGAGTGACAATAAGGTTTATGGGCAGTGCACATCTGTGCGACCGCTCACTTCACTGTGTCATCTACGATCTGCACTACATTAAGCCTGCGCTGCTTCCTATTCTTCATCAAGTCCAACTGTAAGTCGTTCGCGTGCTCATTTGACTTTGGTACTATACTTTCCTTATGTATATTCTGAAGAATGATGAGTAGCCTGCTGTTAGTTGCAAGTTTTGCATCACTAGTTTATTGTATTTATCTCCTAGTAAAACTTAAAATTAAAATATTACCCATATTTCCAACAAAGCATAGATATGCTCCTGCGTCGACATGCTGAATTGGGTGCCACCAGAGATGAAGTCTTAAACAAAGGACTCTAGCAATCTCCGATGTGCGGAGAAGCCCTGTCCTTCACCGTACGGTGTGGCAGCAATGCCGGAGGAGCTCTACCCACCGAAGTCTCCACACTTTGCATATGGTGTGAACGATGAGCTCTGCCCTGCATACGCTGCAAACCCTAGTGCTGTGTACCACTCTCTTAAAGCATCCGGGAGGCCCGTATCATCATTGGTGGACTCGACGTCACCCTCATGTTGAATTGAAGGCTACAAGATAAAAATGATGTTAGTCATAATAAATATTCCGGATTGCAGCGAAGATGAACGACAAGGAGCAGTAGTCTATGTAGGTGGTGCGGAAGTCAAAAATGATGAATATCAATGACAGGCCTACGGCGGGAGAATGCCATGATGCAATGTTATTAAGTCGTAAAGTCGAGTCGAGTCACTAAGGTGGCGACTTGACCGACTAGTCGACTAATCGACCGACTAGTCTCGACTAGTCGATCGGTCTACTGCAGAAATGATGTAGCTCGTTTTGCTAATTGCTACCAAAGTACTAATGAACTAATGACTTATTTAACAGGTACTCTATTGGCCCCAATGCCCCATGCTGTGAAATAAGACGCAAAAGTCACAAAGACAGCATTAGTACCTTTTTGCAAGAGAAGATCGCATTGATGTGATGGAATGCAAAGTGCAACTGCAAAAAATCAGATGAAATCAGCAATCTTGACATCAATTCATTGTAGGGGTTGTGCAATGTTTTTCTTCGAGCTACCATATTGTAATTTGTAAGTCAATTTTGCAACCTACAGTGCAGACTGCAGATAATGTTTTTTTGGGTTTAAAGTGTTGAACACTGTACAGACAAGTGATGATCAATAAATAGAAATACTTATCATAGATGTACAACAACGCTGGAGTGGAGCTTACTAGTCTTTCTAGCTCTGAAGATTGGCCGGTAAAACAACTTTTCTTTATTCTCTTAATAGCCACATCACTTCCCCTCCATTTTCCATGGTATACAGTTCCAAATGTGCCAAAACCAAGTTCCCTAAGTTCTTCAAGGTCTTCATTATTATTTATCTGTGGGACAGATTTTTCTAAGTTCAAAATTCCAATAAGAGTATTCAGAAAGAAATTAATCAAAAGTATAAGAGGTGTCAATGTACGCTTTCTAGGCATAACCATTGGACATTGCAAAGACAACAGATGCCACTCTTTCTATCCTATTTTAACAAATACAAATTCACAAAAACTAACATGAAGGTACATTATGAATCACGGACAAAGAATCCCTGGGCCAGTAACAACTGGGGATAATATCTCATGGAGATTACCACAAGATCCAATGCATACTCTAGTTCAATGTGAATCTAACAGGGAGCAGAAAGCAAATGCAAGAGGATGATTGCATCTAATCCAATGATGTGCCACGAGATATTGCATCATCACTAGCAGGTAGGAGGTCATCAATTCTGTGCCACAAGATTTCCTACCAAATTTGTAGAGGGCCATAGCCTAAAGACAAAACTAACCATCTTTAATCTTATTAAGCCTTTCAACTGTGAAAGCTTCAATCTCCACCTTCATTAAAGAAAAAGAAAACAATATATAACTAATGTGATATGAGAAGAACAATAAGTGCATGAATTAGCTTAAAGTGTACCTACTTTTGTTTTTGGAAGCAACTCAATTGCTAACTGAAGCCTCTTTATTACAGAGTTACTAAAATCATCGCAAGCTTCAGCTTTTCCAGCCTTCAAGGTGAAAAATCCAATATGAAGGAGCACATATTTTCAAATACCTGTGGAAAATAAAGAAATTGCTACCTTTTGTACACAAACTATAATAAGAAAGAAACTATGTCACATTAACACTTCGCAGTTGACAACAATAGGAAGAATTTAATAAAAAAACAAGTTTAAGCATAAGTGCATAACTTAATAAGAAACATGTTCTAAACGAACAATAATTGATACAAAAGTTCTAAGTCCAAAAGTCGGTAAAGTAACAAAGGCATTAATGATTCAAATCAGCCATCCAAGTTGTCATCCAATTCAAATTCACCCTCTTGACGACTTGCTCCACCGCATGGGTAGATGGTGGAGTCTCACTCTCACTATCATCATTGTCCATTTCTTCATCATCATCAACAGCGAAATCATCATCTTTTGTAGTATCATCTTCACTCTCATGGCCCACCCCATCAATACTAGGAGCAAGCTTTGAGCGCCAAGCATAAGTGATGTGAGGGCTTATTGGCCGATCACTAGACCCACTAGAAACAACATCACCATGAGCTCTCCTAGGATAATTGTGACCTCTTTGACCGCGCGAAGCACCAATGGCTTCATCAACATGAGCCCAAGTTAGATGATCACCGCCTTGATAAACCGGTTCATCATTGATGTCGACCTATTCGTTATCCCATTGAAATTCTTCTAGGATAAATGGGTTGGATTTCTTTCCTTTAGAGCCTTGCTCACGCAGCTTTTGGAACCTTGTTGACATCTTTCGATTGTATGAAATGTACACCAAGTCGTTAAATCTCTTGTGCTCTAAACGGTTTCTCTTTTTGGTATGGATCTACAAACACAACATGCAAGAAGGAGGTGAAAGGAGACTGCAAGCATTGATTTGTCTAGTAAAGTATGGTAGCTAGCAAGTAGTAACGTACAAATGCAAATGTACTCCAATTGCACTCGCATCTAGATGCCGAGCAACAAAGACTAATGATTCGCTTTGCTAAACATTGGAGCTCATAAAGCAAGGCCACCATATGCACCCCACCAAAGAACTACAAAAGATAAACAAATAATTCACTTCAAAGTAGAAACATGGAGAGCCTAGAAAGAAGAAATTAAGAATTACAAAAGATATACCTACGAGGACTCTTTCTATCTCGATCTTTGATTGCCATTGCCTTTGTGAAGCCATCACCTTCTATCCTCTCATAATCATCAGCTTGTGTACTTATCTTGCTTTGTTTATCATCATCGATGACCATCTTCCATAGCACATCATTGAACATCGACCTTAACCTTGTAGCAAGTCTTTTATTTGCTTCTCTAATGCCAAAAAACTTATTTGGATTCAAAAACAATGCTGCCCCATATAACTTTTGCTCCATCTGGTTGTCCCACCACTTGTCCACAATTCCTAGGACTTTATTGAGTAAATCTTGCTTGTGTTGCAAAGCATCCTTGATGCTCATCTTTGCAGCATCCATAGCTGCCATAATCTCAGGCATTGCAGGCCTCTCATCACCATCGGCAATCCTCAAAGCAATAAGAAGTGGTTGTGAAGCTCTTATGCAATTTTCAACTGAATGCCAAAATGACAAAGAAAGCACAATTTATGCAACCGCCTTCCCTAGTCCTGTGGTAGATAACTTGTTCCAATTCCATTCTTCACTAAAAAGAGACTCTTTAAAGCTTGCCTATACTTGTACATGCTGGCCAAGGTGAGAAATGGTGTAGCAAAACGAGTTGTTGCGGGCCTTACAAGATCCCTTCCACCCGTCTTACTCCGCATTGCATCAAGAATCCTTCCATGCCTATAGATAAATCTACACACCCTCTTTGCTTTAGCAATACAATTGCTAAACTCTTCTATCTTCCCGATGTCCTCCAACATAAGGTGCAAGAAGTGGGTAGCACAAGGGGTCCAAAATAAAGAAGGAATCCTCTCCATTAGAATTCTACCCGCTGCCTTGTAATTAGATCCATTGTCTGTGACAACTTGGACCACATGTTCTCTCCCAATGGCATCAATTTTTGCCCCCAACAACCTTGCTAACAAGTGTGCATCAGCTGATTCACTTGAAGCATCAACTGACTCCAAGAAGAAGGTGCCTTCTGGACTGTTGACAAGAAAATTGATGAGATGACGCCCACTCATGTCTGTCCACCCATCTGACATGAGAGAGCAACCATATTCTTGCCATGCTAACTCATGCTTTTCCCTCAATTTATTAGTCTTGCTTTTGGCTCTTTCAAGCAATGGCTTCCTTATGTCATGAAAAGTAGGCGATCTATATCCAGGACCATACTGCCCAATGGACTCAAGCAAAATTTCCCAACTTCTTGAATTAATAGCATTGAATGGTATGTTGTTCTTGTAGAAGAAGATAGCTACATGATCATCAACTATTTGTTTTCTTCCTTCCTATACTTGGTGATGTGCTCAAGTGTGGGTTGAGAAGTGCTTGCGTTGTGCCTCTCAAAAACAACCTCTTCCGGTGACTTCTGAAGCATAGAAGCAACTGATTTGGTATACTTTTGTGGTGGTCCAGACACTACAAAAGAAGCTGCAGATTGCTTTCTTTTTGCAGCTGTCCCGGAACTTGGATGGACCTCTTCTTCTCCAACATCAGCATCTTCACCTTCTCCCTCGTGAACTTCATCCTCCTCTACCCCCTCCGTGGGTTTGAACTTCCTTGAATGGCTCTTCAAGTAGTCATGCATCTCTTTCCTAATTGCTGCGGTTACCTTACCACATTTCTCCACATCTCCATAACCCCCAGCAAGGTGCCTCTTCAATCTTCCCACCCCAGCATGGACTCTCTTGCCACAGAGCTTACATTGGAGGACATCTTTTCTATTCAAATTAGGTTAGAACCCATATTTCCATGCTGGGTCATTGGACTTAGCCCTCCGCTTAGGATCATTGGCTGGATCATACGCCTTAGAAGCTGCAGCGACTTGTTGGTCTAGTTGTGGTTGGTCTGTGTCTGCCATGGTACCTCACCTCAATGACCTGCACAAGTGCACATAGAGATTAGCAAAATGGACTAAGTAGTAAGTATCAAACAAAGGAGAGCTACTGCTAGTCTATGTACAAAAGACATGCATCTACATGTCTACATGGACAGACAAAGGAGAGCTACTACTAGGTAACATGTAGTCTGCAGTCCACACAACTGCCACAACATCACAGCAATAGCATTACTAATTACTATATGGCATAGTTTTTGCATTGGACAGCCCAGTTCAACAACACTTTGAATTTTAACCTCGAAACTAAAACATCAGAACATCATGCCCATGCCAGTTTGTTTATTAATTACAAACGCTTACAAAACATGCCAGTCCATATATGCATTGCTTCTCTCTATTTACATTGGCATGTAGGAGAGGAGGCAGGGAGCAATATTCACATGTGAGAGGTAGAGAACATAAATTTGATGAATCACCTCTACTTTTGTTTCTCAATCAGAGGAAGAAACATATATTAGGCTATCAGCTTGAGTGAGTAGCTTGGTTACCTGTCTAAAATGGAGCTATGAGCAGCATGGCTCCCAGGCCGGCCGGCACCTGAACCTGCCCGCCGGATCCCAACACCCACCCTGAGAAAGAAAAGCAAAATCCATTGTTCAAGAAGCGGACAATGGACCAGGTAGACAAATCAACACCTCTCCCGAAAAATCCCAACCAAAATCGCCCCCAAAAGAAAAGAATCAAGCAAGAAAGGAGGCAAGGAGAACCTGGTTGGTTCTGGTCTTTAGGAAGCAAATAAGAAGGACGAGGCGGCGACAGAAGAAGGTACTGGCATGGCGGGAGGGAGTCGGAGCAGCGCGCGTGTGAAGCTTCAATTAGGTGGGGGTCAGAGAGTCAGCGAGAGGGGAGACAAGACGACGACTGAGGAGGAGGCTGCGATAGCCACTGGAGAAGGTGGCACGACGACGATCACGGGAGAGGGAGGCGGCCCGCTACTACTGCTTCGGTCGTTTCTGGCGTCTCGCACGGGAGGACTCACACCGCCAACCGCATGACAGGAGAGGAATGATCTAGGGTTACCTGACTGCATGGGAATAACCATCTTACTGCTAGCCTTCGTGGGTTGTGGGCCAGCCATGTCATCTTCACTGTTTTACTACTGCCCTGCTGGGCCTCCACCCTCTCCAATCGGCTGGCTAGATCAGCTCGACTAGTCGTGATTAGCCACCGACTAGTCGTCCGTCGTACCGACTAGTCGCTCCAGTCGAGTCAATCTCACTAGTCGTCCACCAAGTACCGACTGGACGACTAATCGTAGATTAATCGCCAATTAGTCGATGACTTAATAACATTGCCATGATGTTAGCGGAACGTAAGGTATAACGGGAAAACAAAACATATGTTTGTATGTAAGTTTCCTCCTTGTCGATACATCCCGCGGATGATCAACTGCTAGTTCTATGATGCCAGGCAGACTCTGTAGGTTGCGATGGTCGGATGAACTCACTAGGTCGTGATGACCTGACAGGTGAGCACGGTGCCCCCACTGGGTGGCCGATGTGCACGACGTGCTTCGTCGAACGGCCGCAACTCAGGTTGTGCGCTATTTTTTGCCTGCTTTAGAATGTACTTCAATGTATTCTGCAGTGTTAGTGGTGTGTCCGAGCTACTGATGGCGGTCTCGGACGTGCTTGCGATGCGTTGCGCCCGCTTCAACTGATGTGACATACCAAACTAGTTTGATAACGACCAGGAAAATTTTCATACATGAAACAATCAGAAATTATAACTGTCTCATGCTGTCATGGTACCGCGAAGCACTATGGCGATCGATTGAATGTTGCAGAATGTCGTTTGCTATATGTAACAACTCCTACAAATATCATAATTGTATGAATGTTTTAGAAAAATTCACAGTGGATAAAATTGTCAAAAAAAATTAGATAATCAAGAACGTTATGTCAGAAGGCTGAACATAAAATTTCATAATTTTTTGATCTCATTTTCTATATTTGAAAATTCAAACAAATAGTAAACAACAAAATAATTAAGTGCTAATTGTACAAATTTTTGAGCAATATGCACAGTGGATAAAATTGTCAAAAAATTACAAAATCAAATATGTATTATTAGAAGACCACACATAAAATTTTGTAATTGTTTGAGCTCATTTGGTATATTTAAAAGTTTAAAAAAATTAGTACACAAAATATAATTAAGACAGGTAATTAAACTGACTAATTAGTCGGCTTAATTACCTGCCTCCCGGTAGAGGGGTAGCATGCCACCTGCCTCCTGGTAGCAGGCGAGCAGGCCTTGGGTCAAGCAGCAGGTTGCCTGCCGTGAGGCGTGTCAGCTCTACGGTGTCGCCGCCCAGCGGCTGGGCTACAAAAACACTATTTTTACTAATACGAGACTCATACGGATATTTTTGTAATTACGGATGCAAACAGTGTCATATATGCCAAAACGTCCAGTGTTGTCTTCGGCAATCGAGAGGACGAAGCATTCGAGCGGTCGAAGCGATCAAGCATAGTGGAAGATTTTGACTACGTGCGAAGGAGGTCAAACGACTCGCGTTCAAAATCTATATCCGATAATTTTGATTACTTTTTTTCTGATTTAAGATTTATTTTCAGGTATTAAAAGATGAAAACAATTATTCACCCCTCTGATTGCCCCGTTCAATATATATCTTTCGCTGCTGCCTCAACTCCGAACAATCTATGTACGTATATGCTGCATGACTGCTTTCAATGGATTCAGATGCGATCTATTGCTCCATCCGATGCCCGGGCGGGGGCTGCGGATGGCCGCATGCACGGCAGTTCGTCATACTATTATAGCATGCTTCCTTGCTAGCTTTACAAAAGGACAGGAGTATACGAACGAACGAAAGAAAGAAGGGATATTCCATAGATAGCATGCATGATCCACCGGGGATCGTAAATTCATAATACCCATCACATATATACACCCCCACCTAATAATTAAGGTGCCCGCCCTATACATGTACATGCATCAACTGAAGACGACAAACAAAGTTGCTGAATATCAGCAGATTAATACTGATTCTGAATATGTATGTGCACGACAAGTCCATATATGCTAGCTCAGCTTTTATCACCGGGGCCACGTTCTGCAATCCAAGGCATGAAGCGCCGAATCTTCTTCAGTTACTGGTACTTCACCTTATTATTACCTGGATATACAGTGGATACTATTAAGCTTATGATCTAGTATACACTGGCAAATATTGTAGTACCATGCATGCAATTGACTAATTGAGGTATGCACTGATCAATACATGATGTTTGATTTGCCAATTCAGTCGATCTGATGGAGAAAGTAGGCCATGAATGCCACTCACACTGTGCAGGTAGCAGTAAGCTTAGGTCTTCAATTTGAGGGCGTGAGTTGTGATACATGTCCATCATCAGAGACTTGCACCCTTAGCTTGCCTTTGCCTTGCTGGCGCAGATGCAGTAGAAACTGTGCGCTGTACTGGCTGCTGCAAGCTAGCTGGTCCATCCATCCCACTTCCATGGGTTTGTATATGCGTTGGTGATCAATCATGTCATCGATAGATGTCGATTTACGCACTACCACTAAATAACATATGCCGTGTCGATCTACTATTGGCGGCCTTAATCTGCATGCTCTGTACCGCTAGATCAGGTAGTAATTAATTAATTAGCTAGGGGAATCAAAGCGAATTTTCTTGCAGTATTGGATATATGCATGTCCTTTGTTGCAACTCGCAAGTAGTGCTCCAAGTTGCATCAAATCAATGCATCTGTTTGTTATTGGAAATTTCTGTATGCAATAGTATGTGCATAGATCATAGAAATCATGTGGCTGGGTTACTCTGCCTGCAGGTACCAAAGAAAGATGCAGGCTTGAGGGCTCTCAAGACTCCAGAGTTCAGGCTCCTGTAGATGACACTACAAATATATAACAGAGTTCACGCATCTGCACAGGATTTCCAGCTGTTAATTGTTTGGTGTGTAGTGAAGTGCTACAAATGCATATATATATATATATATATATATATATATATATATATATATATATATATATATATATATATATATATATATATATATATATATATATATATATATATATATATATATATATATATATATATATATATACACACACACACACCCTAGTAGAATATGTAACACAGTCGAAAAGAAATGAATGGAACGATTTCTCTGTCGTCTTTTCGAAACAGTTTAGTTAGAAATAAACACTTATATTAGAAATAAAAATCATCAATCATAGTTATAAGCCCTCAATCACATCCGCAAAAAAAGGCACCCAAATGTACGATACGGAGAAGGCTACCGAGTACCGAGTTCTCATACATGATGCTGCCGGAGCAGAGGCGGCCGGCCGTAAACAGCGAGCAGCCTGACGGCATGATAGCCAATTAGTAGCAGCCGCGTTGCATTGCATTGCATTGTAGCAGCTAGCTAGCACTCGATGCATGATTAAGCGAGCTAGCAATGCAGAAAATTAAGTCGACCGACACACATTAAATCTTTACCGGCCAGCCGGAGTAAGTTGCTCTGCCTCGATCGTTGCCTGCCTCTGCTTTCGAATCGATCTGTTAGTATTGCTTTTGCTACTCCGATCCAGCTGCTAGCTCTGATCGATTCCTGGTCGCGGCGGCAGCTCCTGCTTGCTTTATCGGTCCAGTCAGTGTCAGTCGGCTTGTTGGGATGCAGTCCGTCTGAATGTCTGTCTGTGTCGCGCTCCTGCTCAACAGCACCGGCCGGCCGGTACAGGCTTGCTTATTGCTGCTTCTTCCTCGGCCGGCTAGCTATATGCTCTGCATCGATCTGCAGCTGGATTTGTTGGTCTACTAGCTGCTGATCTTTGCCAAGCATATGAATCCAAGCTGTCTGTCCGAGTTGGACGGCTGGCTAGCAGCTTCTCTCGTTCTTTATTTATAAATTAGGCCTTGAATAAGCAACCATTTATTTATAAATTAAGTTGTGAATGATATATTGGCAGGACATGTATCTTTACATCATTGCATATGCAAAGTTTCGTACATAATCAAAAGCAGCAGCCCACCCCACCCCACCCAAAGTGCTCGCAAAAGTTGTGTCGCTCGATCCCTGCACTGACTATAACTACAGTGATTTGAGCAAGAAGAATATCAGGATTGCTAATTCCCAGGCAACTAAAAATTCTTAAAATCTTAGTCGATTTTCTCACCTTTGAATCTATAGAACCATATGAGAGGGTTCCTTGTCTTAGTGATGAATAATTGACATATTTGTCGAATTCAAAATTCAACTTTGTGAAAAGTTCAGAAGTTTTAGTCTCTAGCTAGTTTGACCAATTTGAGGGTGTGGTCAGATTGCTATGCAAAGAGGTTTGAGCGGTGACGATCAGACCAGTATAGAGCTAACGGTCAGACTAGCCACGGCGGTCAGATCAGCCAATGGTTGGCGGTTTGATCGGCACCAGTCTAACTAGCATGAGGAGTGCAGTTAGACATATGTCTGTTCCCAAAACAAGTGAATTTAGGTTTTGAGTTCTTAGCAAGGCTTGAGGTGCCTTGGGTCAATGCATATGGTTGTATGATGCATGTTTGAACTAATGTGGGTCAAGTTGTGAAACACTTATATTAGACATGATTTCCTGGTCTTTGAATATTCAGGAAGTTTAGAGTCAACTATAGTCAGAAGCAAAGACGGCCGGGACTTGGTTGGGGGAACCAAGGTCTAGAACAATCATAGAAGCTGGGATGAGATGGTTGAGCTCAAGTAAGGCACATGCTGGACAAGGAATTAGAATGCAAGGTTCGAGCGATATGTTGCACCATGGTCAATGCAAGTGTGGAGGTGGTCCAGTGGGATTTGGAACATGAAAGACTTGTCGATGCGAGGCAAGCCCAAAATACCGGGAGAAGTGAAAATGCAAAACCACGGTGTTTGGAAAGGTGGTTTAGGTCATTGAGAAACCCAAGAGATCAAGAGGATCAAGTCTTATTGGTTTCGGGTTTATGTGCTTTGAAAAGCATGCACAAGGTGTGAGTGAAAAACTTGTTTGTGTGTGGGTTTATGAATTTCCCCACTATTAAGTAGATAATATCCACTAAGGGTCATATTAGGGTTCATCAGAGAGAGGGGAGGTTGCCTCCTCTGGTAAGGGAAGGGGGGAGAGGAATGCTTCTTAGCCCTTCAAGCCTTGAGTGAGTAGTTTGTAGTAGGTGTGAGGAACCATGTGTGAGTGTTTTGTGGTGCTGAACTTGTGGCTCTTGTCCTCCTAGGAGTGGCTGTAAAAGCCTTTCTGTTCAAGTAGCAATAGATGCAAGTTTCTTCCAAACAGTTGTGTTCTCATTCTTGCCATATTGCTTCTTGATTTGTTTGGTTTTTGCTCTTCCCTCTCCACTTCTTGATTTTGCCAGTTGCCAAGGACGTGTAAGTGGTGAAAATACCTCTTGGAGGTTAGATCCCATCCATGGAGGCATCCCCATAACAAAATATTGAAATTTTCTCAATCTTTACCTTGTTTTGAAGTGGTTCTTGGTAGGATTGATTTTATGGGGTTTTGCTTGGGTGATTGCTATTTTTAGGCTTGCTATGATGTGTGGGAGTTGATCCTATGCCACCTTGACCATCTTTAACCCACGAACAATCTCGAGGCTCATATTTTGTTTTTGGCCTAACTTTGGTGCAACTTTGCTTTGAATACAAAGGTTGGAACTTTGGCCATTGTTTCATACATCTCTTGTTGGAATAGGTTCCTGAGGTTCTAAGGAATGTGGGTTTCAAGTTTCAAGTCATTTGGAGCTTTGACTTAAAAGTTGGATCAAATTTGGTTTTTGTAATCGTATTGATTTTACTATGCTGAAGTTCATCGGTCAGGCCGCTACTGTTCACCAGTTAGACCACCATTGTTCATCCGATCAGACCGCCTGAGGGAGTTCTTATTTGTTCTTGATTTTTGTTATATTTGTGTAGTGCTTGGGTGTTAGGATTTGATCTTCATAGTTTCTATAGCTACTAGAGTAAAAGATCGTCAGGAATATTTTGAGAGAAAATTATAGGCAACATTCACCCCTCCTCTGTTTGCCATACCGATCCTACAGGATCACGCGTGGAGATTCGTGCTAGGGGTTGTCGTCTTCTTCTCTAACTGGCAGCAACAACATTGTCTTTACTAGAGGTGGTGAGTTAGGGTTAGGGTTTATCAGAGCCCCGAACTTTAGAGGAAGGGGGCAACTCGATGGTGGGCGGCAGAGGCAGTGGTGATGCCACTGCCCGTGGGTCGAAGGAGAGCGGTGAGGGGTGAAGGTCAGCTGGGGCAACAATCCCAAGTGGTTGGGAGACGGTTGGAGTGATGGATCCGGCGGGGTAGCCACCAGAGACAAGGAAGGAGGGCGATGTAGGGGATCTCGTCGGAGAGGAGGAAGAAGGGCGGCATTGGCGATGGGAGGGGAGGCGGGGTGGAGGAGGAGTTGGTGGTAGCAAGCTAGCAGCGAGGAGCCCACAGCGGGCCTCGTCGGAGCCAGTAAGGTAGTGGGAGGCAACGCAAGGGAGGGAGTGGGGGCAGCGGCTGCTGGGGGTAGGGGATGGGAGGAATGAGTTAGGTTTAGGGATGAGTTTATATATGGACAAGGGAGAGATGTAGGTGATGAGTTCATGGCCAATTTGTCCCCCCGCAGCATGGGAATGCTTTATTTGGCCCCCACCCGCACGTAATGCCCGATCTGGCCCCCTTGCGCAGTCAGAGAGCAAGAGGAGGTGGCGCGGTCGAGCCAGGCACGACGCAAGGGTGGGGCGTGGAGGGGGTGACACGGTGGAGGCATGCGCGGGCCTAACAGAGACAAAGCGCCACCTCCTCCTCCCGCCAATCCCTCACCACGCTCCTCGTGTGCAGCCCGGCTGTGCTACCTCCCCTCGCGCGCTCCCCGACAGTGCGAGAGGGCCAGATCGGGTAATACGCACAGGAGGGGGCAAAAAAGGCATTGCCGTGCTGCGGGAGCCCAAATTAGCCATGAGTTCGTAGGTGATTAGATCATAATTCAATGGATAAAAAGATTGACTGACGTTTAAGGTATTTTTCAGTTGACTGAGAAATAGACGTCCCTGAAGAATATTAATTTATGTAGGTAGGGATGCAAACGGATCGAATATGGACAGATAATATTTCTACCATATTTGTTTTCATATTTTTTTCTCGGATACGGATACGAATACAAATATGAATAATATCGAATACAGATACGGAGAGAATATGAATCGAAACGAATACGGTCATGAATATTTATCAGAACATGAAAACCCCTTAAACTCTACATCCAAAATCAATGAAAACAAATAAATAGTTTATCTTATCAAAATATTAATGAAATCTAAACAAACATAAGTATTTTTATCCACAATAGTCATACCATTGTACAAATTTTAAAATCTTCAAATGGCAGTTAATTTTTTCTAAAGTCCTTAATAATGTTTAATAGATTTCTATCATTTACATGTGACTAATAAATTAATTAAAAATTTAAATTTGCATCAAAATGATTTAAACGGTAGTATATCAATTTAATCAGTACAAATTTTAATATACCGACAATACTAAGTTTGTTTTTAACAAACATAAATATTTGCTAATGAGCTAGTGGCAGCGAAGATGAGAGAGGCTGGCTTGGGCTGGGCAATGTTGGGTTGAAATCTCGGATATCCGGATCCGTATTCGTATTCATTAGATATCAGACCTACTATATTCATATTCATTTCCGATAAAAAAAAATTCGTACTTATTTTCATCCGAATTGATCGAAAACTATCTGGTTCGTTTTCACACTGCATGTAGGCATGCACTCCAACTCAGTATATGCGCTCGTGGAGTACCGGCAACGCATGCAATGTAGTGGCGGTTAGCGAATGGGCAGACTAGGCAGCACTACTACGCACAAACCGGAAAAGTAAAGGCGATTGATGATGTGACGCAACGTGGGTGGTGGTGCATCGATCTGATCAATGGCTAGCTCTTCCTTTGCATGCTCTGGTATGGCCCGTCAGGCCGCGCAGGCAAGATATGCTTGCTAGTGCTGGCACATCCATGCCTTGTCGGCCTCAAACCTAGCTAGCTACTGATCGAGATTAGATTTTGTTGCCTGCAGGCTGCAGCAGATTTATTCCGTTCCATAATGATCTCTTCTTCCATCATACGTATTTGAACTATACAAAATAGTATTTTGATTCTCATCTTCACTCGAAAAGCTGAACATTACAGCAATGCTTCCACGACGTGGGGTTATTCATATTGGATTATGCGTACAAGAACTAAAAAATGCTAAAAATCAATACGAACGTGTGGCTTCTCGAAATGGTTTCTTTACTTCTCTCACTACTAATTTGCTCTGGGAATAAGGTATGGGGTCACGGGTGCATCACATACCTCACTCATGTCTCTCCCATCACACGCACGTATTTCTTGCTTATTTTTTCACTGTTTGCCCCCCCCTTCTAAAAGCCACTTATTTCAGCTATTACTATTTATTTTCAGCCATTTCTAAAAGTCACTGTCAAAAGCCATCAACAAAAGTTAAATTTTCTAAACAAGACGATATTCATGCATGCGGTATTTTCTAGATCTCTATGTACCACGCACAAAAACTTTTGAAAAATATACTTGAATTTAGGTGGATTCACCCATTTAAAATCATAGTGCCCTGACACTATACATACATACATATATTATATCCTTTTTCATACTCCCGAGAGTATATAATCTCTATTAGAATTAGTAATCTTGTTTAGTGGTATTCGACTTTGTTTTGTCATGTATATACGAGTAGTAGTCCATATCGTAAACGAGTAGATGCCGAGTAAGTTTTCGAGTCTATGTGCGAATCGCGTGTGCAGCCTTTATAAGGCCATGCATAGCAATGTAACGATGTGAGCATGAAGCGATCATTGTGATCGATAGAAAAGGCTAGGGAGTCTTCAGGCGTAAGAGCGAGAAGTTGGAGACAATCGGTTGTGATTGTAAAGGTGATTGGTTGTGATTAGGTGTAACAAGAGGGAGAGACATAAATAAAAGCAGGGTGCTTTGGTTCCTAGAAAGTATCGAGTATCGAGTACTCATGAAGTGTTCGAAGTTTACAAGCGGAGGTGTTTGTGGAGCTGGAAGACGTGGTCGTAAACCACAACGTGGTCGTGATTGAGTTACGACTACTGTGATCGAGTCTACTACGTGGTTATATTCTTCATCGCGAAGTCTTATCAGGTGGTCGTGGCCTTCATCCATCAAAGTGGTCGTAGCCACCTTTGAAGTGGTCGTAAATCGACTTTGCGTGGTCGTAATGACTCCTGAGTAGTCGAAACACAACAAGTGGTATCAAAGCCTGTTGATCTTGGTGGTACTTGAAGTATATGGGAGAAGCGTCGACTTTGAGTGCCGAGAATGAGCTGATCTCTCTCCAGTACCCTCTCCCGACGACCGACAATTACTTGATGTGGGCAATGAAGATGAAGGTGAACATGAACGCCCAGGGTGTCTGGGGTACAGTCGATCCGAAGGGGATGGACAAGGAGGTGGATGAGAAGATAGATCAGGTGGCTCTTGTTGTGATCTATTAGGTGGTGCCAGATTCAATGATGCACCAGCTCATTGGGAAGGAGACAACACGGGAAGCGTAGGAGACACTTCATACGATGCACGAAGGAGTTGATCGTGTCAAGGAGGTACGGCTCCAGACTTTGCGAAGCAAATTCGAGAATCTCGTGATGGGAGAGACCCAGTCAATGGATGAGTTCGTTGGCAAGCTGACATTGTTATACAATCAGATTAACTCTCTTGGTGATAAAATGGAGGAACCTGTGACAATGAAGAAATATCTACGCGTGCTTCCGGAGAAGTACATACCAGTTGTCAAAACACTTATGTACTCCTCCGATTTAGGAGCCTCAAGGCGTATGAGGAGTTACTGAAGGGGTTTCAGTCACGTAATGAGTAGGGATTCCAGACTCATAACGAGCGAGCAAGTGTTGCTGATAAAGGGAGATACAATGAGTGATGGCTCATCAAGCAGCCACGGAAGATGGTGCGGTCGAGGCAGCCAAAGTGGTCACGGCGGCAGAGGTGACCGTGGAGACAAGGCTAGGTAAGGCGTTGGTGACAGATCCCATGATAAGCCACATGTCAAGTGTTTTGAATGTGACGAATACAAGCACTACACGTTAAGGTGCCACAGCCACATAAAGTGTTTCAACTGTAATGAGTACGTGCACTATGCTTCAGATTGCCGAAGCAAGAAGAATAACGGGGAGGTGAACCTCGCTCAAGACAAAGAAGAAGATGATGAACCGCTACTACTCTCCTCATATGTTGAAAAGGAACCAGTCATGGTGATGCTGAATGAGGAGAACGTAGTTCCAAAACTACACACGAAGGAAGGCGTGCAAGGAAGAATGAGTTCAGTTTAGGTGCAGAAGCAAGAAAAAATATTGGCATAGTCAAGATGGAGAAACAAGATTAAGGAGATGATTGTTATAATTAGTAATCTTGTTTAGTGGTATTCGAGTTTGTTTTGTCGTGTATATACGAGTAGTAGTCTGTATCATAAACGAGTAGACGATGAGTAAGTTTTCAAGTCCATGTGCGAATCGTGTGTGCAGCCTTTATAAGGCCATGCATAGCAATGTAACGATGTGAGCATGAAGTGTGATCGATAGCAAAGGCTAGGGTGTCTTCAAGTGTAAGAGCGAGAAGTTGGAGACAATTGGTTGTGATTGTAAGGGTGATCGGTTGTAATCATGTATAACAAGATAGAGAGAAATAAAGAAAAGCAGAGTGCTTTGGTTCTCGGAAAGTATAGAGTATTGAGTACTCATGAAGCATTCGAAGATTACGAGCAGAGGTGTTCATGGAGCTGGAAGATATGGTCATAAACCACAATGTGGTCGTAACTAAGTTACGATTGAGTCTATTACATGGTTGTATTCTCCATCGCGAAGTCTTATCAGGTGTTCGTGGCCTTCATCCATCAAAGTGGTCAGAGCCACCTTTGAAGTGGTCATAAATCAACTTTGCATGGTCATAACGACTCCTAAGTAGTCAAAACACAACAATCTCACTTCCGATATACCACTTAAATGAATGTGTTATATTTATTTAACACTTTCAATATATTTAAATACTAATTCTAAGATACTCTAATGCGATTTTGTTGAAAATTTTCATCGGGCTCCTTTATTTTTGCTATATACACTTTTACATATATAAATTAAGTATATACACAAATTATGCTATAATGTGGACTTTGATGAAATTTTCATAGAACTCACATTGGAGTATCTTATATCATTATTAGAGTGTACTCAAAAGGAAAAAAAAGATGTATAACAATATCATTTAAGCGGTATATAATAAGTGAGAGTATATACTCCCAAGAGTATATAATTATTCACACACACACAAATATATATACACACACGGCTATGCTAACAAGTGCATACGTGCACGCTATGCATGGGTCGCTGGCAAGATTCCTGGTGCGGTTGGTGCATAACTTTATGAATTATGGATGCTAACTTTTTTGTAACTTTTCAAATGTAAGTAACTTGATGAATTACCGATAGTAACTTTATGTTCAGAAGATAGTAACTTGACTTGCATACATGCAGCAGGAGAGAGAAGAGAATAAATGCACTTGACTTATGATTTTCTATCTTATTTACAAGCTAAAAAATAAAATAACTCTTTCATAAAAAGTCTAATCTACGATCAATTGCACCATTATGTTCGAAATTACGAGCTTAACAAAACAAAATATATGTTGAATATGTTTCGAGGCTGCAAAATTACTGTCAATAGCAAATAACTCATATGGATATATAAAGTTATTGTCGCGCATGAGTGAAATTATTTTCAAATACATGTAGAGTAACTACCAGTTTTATAGATATGATAGTAACTTTAACGTGCGTGAGAACTGTAAGTAATTTCATGAATTATAGATGATAACTTTTTGTGTATAATATAGTAACTTTGTCAAATGTAAATAACTTCATAAATTATAGATGATAACTTTATGAACAGGGCGATAGTAACTTTTCTATAATTAACAAACACTAATAACCATCCGTGGGGTGGGATGGTAGGGTCATTGGCTGATTGGGTTGGTTACGGGCACACACTTATTTTACGCGTAGCCACTAAATAAAACTATATGTATATATGTGTGTGTGTGTGTATTAGTATAAATAATACAGACACCATGGTGCCCAGACTCCATGATTAATTTAGCATGCTAAATAAATAACTTTCTTTCCAAATTGATGCCTTTTTGAATTAATGAATGTTAACGGGTTTGCCTGATATATTATATATCATTACAAGCAATCCAAAGGCAGGGAGGTTTGGTGCCCAAACACCGTGGTGTCCCATTTCAATGTCATATATATATATACATATATATACATATATACATATATATATATACATATATATATATACATATACATATATACATATATATATACATATATATATGCATATATATACACATATATATATACATATATATATGTATATATATACATATATATACATATATATATATATGTATATATATACATATATATATACATAGGAAAATTACGTAATGCACCATGGTGCCTAGGCACCAACATCCGATACACGTGTATGATTGATAATTTTTTTGAGTTTGGGTATGAAAATGTTTTATACCCTTGATATATTTATGGTAAGTTAGTTTTGAACTCAGTTCAAACTAGTTTGAACTACTTTTGAGTTCAATGCAACTACAGTGAGTATATACCATAAAAATAGTTCAAACTAATTAAACTGAAGTTGAATTTAAATTTTTTCGGAGTTTGATATCTCAAACTATATACATATATATATATAAATACACACACACACACATATATATATACACACATATATATGCATATATACACATATACACATATACATATATACATATATACATACATATATATATATGCATATATATACATACATACATATACATACATACATATATATATATATATATATATATATATATATATATATATATATATATATATATATATATATGCATACATACATAGATATATGTATACATATATATATATATATGTGTGTGTGTGTGTGTGTGTGTGTGTGTGTGTGTGTGTGTGTGTGTGTGTGTGTGTGTGTGTGTGTGTGTGTGTGTGTGTGTGTGTGTGTGTGTGTGTGTGTAGGAAAAATACTTTTACACCCGGTGTAATTACATCCACCTCTAATATACCACCTAAATAAACTTAAAATACTCATTTATCACTTTAGATATACTCGTATACTAATTATAAGATACTCTAATGTGAACCACATGAAAAAGTTGTAAGAGAGTTCATAGTTTTTAACGTATTTTGTAAATACCTTAATATACGCATATAAAAAGGGGTATGTTGAAAAAAAATATACATACCACCTCTGAAAAATTATTCATACCACGTAGATGGTCTTAAATACTCGTATACTACACGTACATACCCTCCGTTACGCGAGATACTCCCTACATTATGAGATACGATATAGGGTGTAATTACACCTGGGAGTAGAAAAGAGGCTTCCTATGTATATATATACATATATATACACACACATATAGTCGGTGCATTCTCCATCATCTCTTTGCAGCCGTTTGATCTGATCACCATCGATCTGAGCCATCCCTTCGTACTCACGACATGAGTTTCCTTCGAAAACTAGGAACCACAACCAACTTCCAACCACAACCAACTTCCCCACCTAGATCCCTCCCTCCTCCCTGACGCGTTCCTTTCCTCGCCCCCTCCCACGCGTGATCCTAAATCGCCTCCACACACCACAAGCGAACCCCTCGCCACATCTCCCACGCAGCCGTGTGCTCCACCTCCTCTCGCGTCTCCATGCCGATAGGCCCATGCGTTCGCCCCCTCTTGCGAAACCCTAGCACAGCGCCCATCCTCCCTTCCATCATCGTAAGTTGGTGGTGACGGTGGTGGCGGTGGTGGCAAGATCTCAGTGGCATCGACGACGGCAAGATTCGGCCACTCGATGCGACGCCAATGGCCATGGCAAGCCAAATGGCGGCCTCATGTCGGAGCTAGCCTCAGGAGAAGGAGTAGACTAAGCTTGGGAGAAGGAGTGGACTAAGTTGTGCAATCCAGATCTAATCGCCTCCGGCCGTCTTCCCTGTGGCCGGTGGCAGCAAATCATATCATGTTCTTCACCTCCGGTGGGTAGAGTTGGCCATCTTAGCGTCTTCTTTGCTGCAGGTGTGATCTTCAAATCCGATACGAGCCATCCTTAGAGTCTTGTTTGCTGCAGGTGTGATCTCCAAATCAGATACGAGCCACCTGTCTCTCTCCCCTCTTTCTCAGGGTCTAACCACCCCTCCCCTCCACTTCCTATCCAACTCCCTGACCCTTTCTGCTCAATACATAACTCTTGCTCTTGCTCTTTCTCTTCGATCTCTCCGTCTCCATAGGCACCGCTGCTCCCTTCCTCCCTCTCCTTGGCTCTGCCACGCCCACCCCAGCCCAACCGCCACTGCCTCCCCTTCCCTCCACCCCCTCTCTATCCCATCCCTTTCCCTCCCACATCGGCGCTTTTCCTCCACCCCTTTCTTTGGTCAACCGCAACTGCCTCCCCTTCCCTCCACCCCTTCACAGTCCTTGCTTTGGTCTCTAACCTCACTTTGTCTCTGTTTCATGGTGTTTTGGGGGGTCCAGAGGAGTTTATGTGTGGGAGGTTCGAATCCTTTTGAGCTTCACCTGTGCTTTTTCGCTGTAGCGTTTGATGCTTAGGTTTTTGTGTTTCGGTATGGTTCTTTTCCGTGATGTTTGAGTTCGGATGCTTATATTTTCTTTGACAAATTTGGGGGTGTTAGATGTTTGCAGTTCTTGATCTTTTAGTTGTGTGGTTCGTTAGTTGGAATCACCGGGGCTTGGCTACGTAGGTACGAGCCCACATCCTCTTCCGGTTTAGCAATTTCGTCGAACACCTGGGGGGGCATTGCCACCTATACTGTTGAAGGCGCTAACACGATGATCCACTCTCATGACCCCTACTTCTGCTCTTAATTTTAGCAATGTCATCGAGCACCTTAGAGGCGATGCCTGAGCCCTGGACAATTGGTGCCATGTCTTGGATGGGGCGTAGCTACGGCGAAGTACAATCTTGAATTGGTCTTTCCCCTGGGGCTAGAATTTGCCTTGCTGCTCTCAGTATTGATCTGCTTTACCTTACCTTTGTGGTTTTCTTATGCCAGTTTCATATTTTTTGAAAAGTTGTTATGATTAGTGTTGCTCATGGTTCTTGTTACCAATCCATATAGAGAATCAAACTGCATTCATACATAGTTACTATTGTCATGGGCTATCGCATTAACATCTCCTTAATTTGCCTATTAAATCAAGTTTCGACCTACTTCAAATGAGATATGCAATTATGCAATGCCCATTGGACTTTGACTCTTGAGAGTTTACTCCAATTTTGTGGAATCAGTTGCTATCTCTTGACGGTTACTTAGCCTGACTACCTGACCAAACATTCTAGAATTGCGATAAGAAGCAACTGATTTCTTTGGTTTAATACAAATGTTAAGTGACTAAATATTCTGAAGTTAAGGTGCTACAATAACTGTAAGAATACTAGCACAATAGCACCACTCTTATACTATTTTTTGCAACTAAGGAATCTTTAAACATTAATTGTGACAATTCACTATCATATTTGTACCATAATATTTCAAATCTAAAATTAAGAGTTGGTATTTGAATAGTTCAAAGCCATTCCATTTTCCACAACTGAATCGTATTGGACTTCTTTTTTATGTAGTGGTGGTAACTGATCAAGGGGATTCGTTACTTGGATCAATTTACATTGTAAAATGATATTTATGACTATGAAAAGAGTACACCAAATTAGATATCTATTTTTGTATATTACTATTTTTGCTATAAATCATTACATTAGATGATAAATACAGGTAACTCAAAGGTTGAAGTGCAGAGTAGCACATTTGTATATATTACAATACCTAAATTAAGAAGAGAGATTTGATTATTTGCCCTTCTTTGTTTTCCAACAGCTCATTTACTCCATAGTTGGTTTTAACTAATGATTTGCCCCATCTTTCGTGAACCATTGATCATTTACCCTTTTTGACAATTTTTCCCTTATCTTCCTCCTTTCTCCTCTTCTTTCCTTCTTTCTTCTTGCTCCGGCCATGGCTGACCCAGTCTGCCTCCGCCACTGATGCCAGAGTAGCTCGCTGAAGAAGTCGATGAAAACGCATGTGTCTACCTCGCTCATGTAGAGGTACCCAGAGAGGCCCGCATGAGGATGGTGTTGTGCGCGAGGCCGCAGCCATCGCCGGCGATGGTGGGCATGCAGAGCGTGAGGTCGGCGACGAGGCCGCGAAGTGTTAGGAACTTTGACCACTGCCACAACGACTTCGACCATGGCTGTTACGTCCATGGCCACTACGACCATGAATGCTTCGACCACGTTCACTTTGACCATGACTGCTATGACTGCTGCTACTCGTTAGTCAAAATGTGTAGTGGTCGATGGTCGGTAGTCATAGCTACAGTGGTCGATGGTCGTAGCTACAGTCGATAATCAGTGCTGGAAGAACTGTGCGGTCGGAGATGCAGTCGAGGAGCTGTGGTCGACAAGCCTTGGTCTGTGATGTGGTCAACAAGGTGCTGTCGAAGCCATAATTGAAGGAGCAGTCAAATCAGTGGTCGAAGGAGCGGTGCGCTATAGTAGACGTGTGCACCCTGTCACTGTAGCAGTCGGCGGTCACTGTAGCAGATGTGTGCATTGGTTGTGGTCGAAGGCCTGGTCGATGTCGTGCTCGAAGCTACAGTCGACGGCATGGTCGATGCGTGGTCGAAGCCACGGTCGCAGTGTTCGAGTACTGTGTGGTTAGTATCGAGTACTCGGTGAGTTTAAGTACTATGTGGTTGTAGTCGAGTACTCAGTGTGTTTGAGTACTGCATGGTCGTCGTCACAGTGGTTGTAGCCAAATGTACTTGGTGTGTTCGAGTACTACGTGGTTGTAATTGAGTACTCTGTGTGTTCGAGTACTACATGATCGTAGTTGAGTACTCCGTGTGTTCGAATACTGCATAGTCAGTGTGCCCGAGTATGTGTAGGAGTTGAAGACCCAGAGTCAAAGAGCGGTTGGAGAGTCTAGACCTGTCAAAGGTATGGTCGACAAGCTGAGGTCGAAGGCATGGTCGATGCCGTAATCGAAGCCACAGTGACTCAATTGGTACTCAGAGGAGCACTGTCGTAGTTGTTAGTCAAACTGTGCAGTGGTCGATGGCCGATAGTCGTAGTCTATGTGTCTGAGTATGTGTAGGAGTTGAAGACCCACAGTCGGAGAGCGGTCGGAGACTCCGGACCGGTCGACAAGCCATGGTCGATGACATGGTTGAAGTTGTGGTTGAAGTCGGGTCTAACCGTGATCGATGCCATGGTCGAAGGAGTGGTCGAAGCCACAGTAACTCAGTCAGTACTCAAAGGAGTTCTATCACAATCGTTAGTCAAACTATGCTGTGGTCGATGGTTGTAGCTACGATCGACAATTGGTGCTGGAAGACTTGTATGGTTGGAGATGCAGTTGAGGTGCTGTGGTCGACAAGCCTTGGTCGGTGAAGTAGTCGACAAGGCGCAATCGAAGACAGTGGTCGTAGCCAGTGGTCGAAGACTATGGTTGAAACCAATGGTCGTAGCAAGTAGTTGTAGCAAGTGGTCAAGCCAGTGGTCATAGCAAGTGGTTATAGCTACCCTCAATGTGGTCGTAGCAACAGTGGTTGTAGCTACCCTCAGATATTACATGTTCTGAAACTAACGAGTGGTAAAATTTTTTAAAACATGCATACAAATATGTTCTAAAAAAATTTTAAATCCGTAGCAACGCACGGGTATTCAGTTAGTGTATATATATAGGAAAATTGTTCTATACTCCTGAGAGTACGTACTATCACTTCTGATATGCCACTTTAATGTTGTTGTTATACCTCTTTACCCATTTGAGTATACTCTAATAATGATTATAAGATACTCCCAAATGAGTTCCATAAAAAATTTCATCAAAATCCACTTTTTAGGCATAATTTGTGTATGTACTCCTTTTATACATAGAAAAGTCTATATAGTAAAAATAAAGGACTCTGATGAAAAATTTTTAACCAAGTTGCATTGGAGTATCTTACAATTAGTATTTAAGTATACCAAAAGTGATAAAGAGGTATAAAATGTTCGTTTAAGTGATATATTGGAAGTAGGGGTATGTACTCCCGTGAATACGGAAAAGGCTTCCTACACACACGTACGTATGGTAGGGCTATTTTGCGCGCAGTTTTGTGCTACAGTAAGTTATCACCGGTTGTTCAAAAAGTTATCATCAGCTGTAAAGAAACGTACCATCGGTTACGTACTGTGAGCATTAGCAATAACTTCACTCGCTACCGATGCTAACTTCATGCAGAATCGATGATAACTTTTCAACACTGTGAAGGTTTAGCAATAACTTCATTCAAAACCGATGGTAACTTCATTTAGAAATGTCAGTAACTTGTCTTCGTATTCTACACCTACTCCCTAGATATACACATATACATATATACATATACACATACATACATAAATACATATCTAGATACATAGATAGATAGATATATATATACATATATATATACGTACATATATGTGCATATATATAGGACGCTGAAATAGGGCACCATGATTTTAAATGCATCAATTCCATCTAAATTCGGGTATATTTTTTGAAAATATCAGTTCTAGGGTATATACTCATCTATAACAATTCAAATAAAATGTATAAGTTTGAAAAAAAACTCAAATTCAATGTTTTGAACAAATTTAGATCACATAATTTGCTGATTTATATATATAATCAGCATATACCTGTAATCAAACTATCATAAAAAAAAGGCAACTACAATTCGAAATTTAGTTTAAATTTGTTTGAACTAGTTAATAAATTAGTTAAACTTGATATCCAAGAAATTTTAAATTTTTTTGCACACGATACATATCTATTTTAGACTATGGTGCCCGGACACTAAGAAACACTCGTTATTTTTACTATATGTATGTACATATATGTGTATATCTGTGTGTATCTCTGTGACACCTGTCCATGTGAGTCGCATGTACCTTCTTTCCGTTAATTAAACTTAAGACAGATCCACCATTAATTAGTTTAAGCTTGTCATGCAGCTCGATTAAAGGGATCGATGGCGTAGCAGGCAGCCAAACATGAGGGGACCATTTCATTAGCAGGTCATATATAGCTTATGTTTCAGACTATTAGAGAAAATATTGTATAGCCATGTATAGTTGTAACTTGCCTAAATTAGCTCCTCTAATGGAGGGTTCTGTAATCTCCTAATCTTCGCTCTGTTGACTATATATAAAAAGCCACCTCAGCCCAGTCTGTCGGCCTATGCAGTGCTATCTTTTCTCCTCTTAACATGGTATCAGATTAGTTTCTTTCCAGACCCTCTTCTGCAGCCACCGCTGGTCGCGTACTACCAGCGAAGGAAAAAATAACAGCTGATGATGATGATCACTCCAACCCCAGCACGTACACACGGTAGATGTCGATCGATGAGGTGAGACATAGGTATCCAAAGTTAGTGGTAGATTAGCGCCGCGAGATCGCCATTACTTAGCCAGCAGCTACCTAGAAAGATGCAATTTTTTTACCTAGGTATGACTAATGTCTAATGACCAGGAGATTGGATATGGAGATGCTTCAAGTGCATTGGGCTTCATTTTGGAGGAAATGGAAATGATCGAAAGAAGAAGAAGACGATGATGGTGTGTCGCGGCAGAGGCGAGCAGCATGTCCCTGGAAAGCAGGAAAAGTTAGCCTACCTCATCACCTGGTAAAGTTAATTCAGTCGTGGGGCTTGCATTGCAAGTGTGTGCACTAGAAGCATAGACCATAGATGGAGAAGATAAACGAAAGGACATGAATGATTTGGTGATGCTCCGAAAAGATTCTATATGGACATGTCGTACGTGCCTGAAGCATTTCGTGCCCTCTTTTGCAACATTTGATCTCCTTGCTTTTGCGTTCTTTTCTTTTTGTTTCCCCTTCTTTTCTGAAGCGTTTTCTGCAGTGGAGGGGCACATTGATTAATTTCTTGCCGCTTTGTTGGATTGTATATTCTCTCTCTTTTCAGCTCATGAAATTAAGTGCGGTTCAGAAAATAGCACTACTGATATGCACTACAGAAAATAGCTGTACCTGTTCTCCAGTGGGAGGGAGAGTATATGCATGGGTATAATTGCACCTCTAAAATTTTCATCAAAAAATCAGGTATATACCTCCCTAATATACAAAATATATACTACATATACTCTTACATACTATACATACTCTTAGCAGCCCATTACCCTATTAGACCAACAGGCAACAGGCATCGGCATGGTTCATATTTATTCTCAAATGTAGCTCTTTGTAGTGTAGCTCTGTTCTCAAATGAGTTAAATTTGAAATACGAGGGACGAGACTATCAGTGACACAATGAGTCAATGTACTAGTATAGCTCTATTCTCAGTTCTCAAATCTGAAGACTGAAATGAGATCTCAACTAAGGTTACTGAGTTAGTGGAGCTTAGAAGTTAACCTTTGTTTATCTAATTATCTTGTATTTAGTTCTTAGCTACTCATAGCTAAGAAGGCATTCAAATGAAGGATATTGGTTGTCTTTACTCTTTACTTCCTGATGTAAGTCTTCTTAGGATTAGTAGTAGTTATTGTCTTGCTTTAAGTTTATGTTTCGTTAGGCTGAAGAAGCTTTGTTATGCTTACAATTACTCCCTTTTAATTATAATTACCGATATGTCTTAAGTTTGCATTTTTCATCATTAAAATCCTGGCTCCGTCCCTGCTGTTCTCGATCATTTTGCCTTCAGAAATTCAGTTTCAGAGCTTTCAGATATATAACTCCGCTAGCTTGCACCAACGCTTTCAAAGCTTCAGTCCCAGCAGAGATCCATGCATCTAACGAATGAATTCTAGCTCCTTCAGAGCTGCGCGCGCGCGGTTTATTTTGGCCGTCCTTGGATCCGTCTTGATCAAAATTAGTAGTAATTCAAACAGGAGCTAAAACCATCAAAGCACATAGAAAAGAATTAAAGCGATCGAGTTTTGATCATACATCACACATCAATCGATCTCTGTTAGTATATTCGACGACACTAGACTCGAATTAAGCTGTTGCCACCAACTTTTTCTTCTTTCTCTTGAGACAGATACACATACATTCTTAGGGCCTACCTGCACTGCATTGTGGAATCCTGCAAGAGAAAGCATGCAACAAACCAATTAAGGCACAAATGCAGATCGAGTTGCTTTGGTCTAATTACTTTCTATTATTCCACGGTTACCCTCAAATCAATTAATTCGATCGCTTTCTTTCCATCGATCTGCAGCGTCTCCGGCCGGTTAGTGGAGTGGCGCCATACGAGATGCGATCAAACAAACGAGTCCACTGCGAGGGAGGTAACATCCAGAAAATCGGATGTTTGAAAACGTAAAGATTTTATAACTTTTTATTGCACTTTGTTAGCATTCAAATTTTTTATGAATGTTTATTTGGGTTTTCCAAATTTTGGGCTGTGCTAATTAATAGCTAGGAATAATTCCCAAGTACAAATGCTAATCATAATGATAAAAGATATGGAAAATTTTGAAATATTGATATGTGAATTCAAACTCCGAAATCGTAGATTCCAATTTAAGTAAACAAAACCTAAATTAGAGTAAAAATAGAAAGAAAGAAATTATGAACAGGAAGTTCATTTGAAAAGCGGATTCAAAACTTCGAAACTACAAATTTTTAAACCAACTGCAAATTGAACTTAGGTTCAAATTGAAATTAAAATCTGAACCCAAATTAAATACCAAAATTAAATTAGAAAGCAAAATCTAAAATCGGCTCAGCCCACAACTCATTTCTTTTCCTCAGGCCCACCGATCAACTTTCTTAATAAATATAAAATAATAAAAAATTATCGAATTAAAGATTAAACCATGTATACAATCAGCTATGCCTAGCTATGTTCGAACTTGAAGCAAAATATTCCCGTGGATATTCTTTTGTCACTGAATCTTCCTTGACATCATTGTTGGCAGATTTTCCCTCTGTCATCTCTCACCTCGCTCAAATCTCGTTTAACTCCATTAATGTTCCATGCCTAATAAACCTTGTCTCAGATCACCCACTTAATCATAATGAATCTAAATTCAATTTATTTGGATTTATTGGACTATTGAATTATTTAGATTTATTTGAATTCAGTTATTTACTGCATGACTAGAAATTGAAGTATCAAAGAAGTAACAGATCGAGTGAGATAAAGATGAAGACCAAGATCTCAAGACCACCAACTAAGAAGGCTTTGAGTAAGATCAAGACTGTGATAAATTGAGCGAGGCAAGTCATCACTTTGATAATATTGCACATACCATTTGAATGCAAGTTATTTTAGTTGGGAGTATCAAATTGCATACCTTACTTTATTATGCAAAGTATATTCACATTAGTTCATAAGTAATTCCTTATGGATAATTGTTTAATTATATCTCACTCCTTTGCTTTGGACATGAAACCTTGTCACCCTAGAATTAACGGTTAACACACTAGTGATAAGTCTATATCTAAGCGACATTGCTTAGTCCTGCTTAGATACTCAGGGCATTAATTTGCTCTGCCATTATTTCAAATATGAAAACTATGTTTGGGCAGTTACTAGTGAAAAGTAACTGGTCCATTGAATTTAATTAGTGTATGCTCTCAAAAATCTCAACTTGCTTAAACATCTAGGTAGATGGTAAGAGGGGTTGGTGCTATTGAAAGTATGAGAATGTGTAGAAAGAGGGTAGAACCGCCCAGGTAACTATAAAGACTAAATTTTGTGGCGATCTCCCATTGTAAAACACTGCAATCACAAGTCTATAATGAGCATAACCTGACCAACTAATTTGCATCGACCTAGTGTAGGTTAAGCCATCAATGTGAACATGTGCAACTGAGCTGAAGGGAATGGCCATTGATGCGACGGCGCAAGAGGAGGCTTCTAGAGGATGGTTTGTACACCACAACGGTGGAAAACTTAGCGGGTGTGACCTCACTGAGAATATACATTGTAAAGGTCTTGTGGTGACCTTCTTGATCTTCATGTCTAAGGAAATATATGGAATATAACAAATTAGTTGTCATTTATAGGTAAAGTATATGAGCTCTGCAGAGTGAAAACTGTTCGAACAGCCATACCCACGGTCATGGATGAGCATGGGAATTTACTCAAGTTAGTGTCTGTTTCTAAAAAAACATTGTGGATGGGATGAAAAGTTTAGGTAGATGATCCCCTAGATTGTGTTGCCCTAGGCGGTCGGTCCTAGTAATAAAGGTGAGCAGATGTAACACTGAAAAACTAGCATGTGGTACATATAGCCATATAACGGTTGATGGGACATATACTACTATTATTGTTACAATCTTTCACGCACTTTAGAAAATCTGTTTTAATTAAAATTGCTAAGTCTAAAAAATTTCTTATATCTGTATCTCAAAGTAGTGGTGTTTTCGCAAATAAAAGAACCTTAAGCCTTCCTTGGTTCAGCCACTCATCTATTATTATTACATTATATGTAGTGGTTTGCTGAATACCTTTATACTCATTGTTGTTCAATTACTATTATTCAGTAAAGTAGAAGGAGAAATACAATCTCTCTAATCATCTAAATGTGTTAACAAGACTAGAAGGCGATGAGCCAAAGAACTAGATCGTGAATCTCAGTTGGCTGACTGCAGCCGTGTCCTGAGGGTCTCACCTATATGAAGTTTTCGTTTCCACTACTAGTCTTTAAATGTTTCGGTCTAATCGGTCCATGTGTAAGTATACTATTGTATTAGCTAAGTTTCTGTAAGATATGTATTTAATGTTCGATAATGTATTTAAGTACTATCTACTGATTTAGAAAATAATACAGTGGAAAATCCGAGTCCGACGGCTGAGCTACTGTCTCTTCACTCTCGCACAAGCGATGCCACATTAATGAAGGCAAGCAGCGTGATCATGTACTACAGTACAAATGCCGCACTTTAAGTATGTTGATTAACACTAGCAAAAGTGTCTGCTTGCATGCGTCTTATTGACTTGGTAATTAACGATCTCTTGAAGCTGAAATTTACAGCTCCTATTTTGAGTATTTAGTTAAATATGCTGCCGTGACATTTCACAGATTTATTAATCGAAAACCACGTAGTATTTGTTTACTCTGGGTATGTTTGGAACACAGGAATTGGTGAAATACAGGAAATGAAAAAAACAGAAATTGGTAAAATATAGGAAATGAAAAACACAAGAATTGGTAAATAGATAGAAATGTAAGTGCAAAACACAAGAATGCAAAAATGTAAGAAAAAAACATGGATATGGTGTTTGGAACAATCTATTATATTATTAAATCAAAGGCAAAAGAAGAAATCATGTTCACTCTCAAGAGCTAGAAAATCTCACGATACTAGGAGGAAAACAAAAAAAATCTACACCGTTGATGTTGATAGGTCAAGATAATAATGATGTAAATTAATCATATGCAAGAGATGTTACAGTTGTATAAGAAATACAATTATATTTTCATCGTAAGTATTAGAGTTCTATAACAAGTACAACTCTATATTTCGATATAAACATATATAGCTACGTACATAATTGCATGCCCCAGAAATTCGGTTAGTTGTAGGAAAAACAAAGGAAACTTTAAAATCAATATATGTTTGAGAGAGAAGGAGAGATCTGGAGAGGAAGATTGCATTGGAACTTTCAAAGGAAAATTTTCTCATGAGATCTCAGCTTTTTTTGTATTTTGTCCAAAAGCATAGGGAAGAGGAGACTTTCCAAAGGAAATGAACAGATAATCCTCCATTGCAAACACCCCTTTCCTCTAAAATTTCTTTGGAAATTCCTCCACTTTTAATTCCTCTTTTTTTCTTGATCCAAACAAGGCATAAAGATTTAGGAGAAAATCAGTCGAACAAACGGTTATTACCACTATGTGCATGGTAAAGAAAGTAGTAGCTGTCATTCTTTCCCAATGCTCTGCCCATTCACCGAAGAGGAGAAGAACACAGAGCTGTTCATAGAGATTAAACACACGAGGTACATATTATTATGGGAATTGCTAATAAGTAGTCGAGTGTTTTTTTTAAGGATTGAGCACTCGAATTTCACACCGTATGATTTTGTCTCGAGATTCGAGCTCCACCTCCTCCTCCGGCTCCGGTGAGTTAGGGTTAGGATTCAAGTTGGGTTCACCAAAACCCCCTAAATTTAGAGAAAGATCGAGGATGGTGGCAAACTGGCGATGGGAGGCGCTGGCAGTGAGGTGGTGGCATCGCAGGTGCCCCTGCTGGTTGGAGGAGGACGGTGGGCGACGGCCGGCAGGTGGAACGATGCTCAGGCGTGGAGTCAGGTTGGGTGCCGATGTGCAGAGGCGGAAAGGCGCCAGGCGGAGCTGACGGCGTCCTCGGCTCGCCTGCCGCTTCGGGTAGGGCTTGCCAACGGGTCGTGGCAGCGTCGGGGACGGCATGGCAGAGGGATGGTGGTACACTGGTGGGGGTGGGGGTGTGGGTCGGGGATAGGATGCGAATGGCTGGGAAGGGAATGGTGGAGGAGATGGAGAGACGACACCGGCGAGGCGATGGGGGAGGAGGCAAGTAGGGTGGTGTCGACAGGGTACACGGGTAGGGTTTGGGGGCAGAGTGAGGTAAGGGAATTTATATAATTGAGGATAAGGATGGGATCCATTGATTTTGGATCATATGCTTAAAATCTAAGTACTATTAAACAATCAAGTTTTGCCTAGACATCTCCTATAGTCATATATCCCTACGTATGTGCATGCGTGATCTGTGCAGTACATTCTGCCCAACTTCACATGCATGCATGTATATCCTGCATAATTCAGGCGAAGAAAACATGATGTAAAGGAAATTCATTAAAATGTAATAAGCATGCCTTTGGTGTATATGATTTCAACTCTGGTGCACGCCCGGCCGCCTGGGACTTTGCATCACGCTAGCCAGTAATAATTAAAAGCTTGTTGTTCCCTCGGGAGGTACTCACTCCTTTCCAAAGTATAAGTCACACAAACACATATATATTTATGAGATACATTATCTAAGTAATATTTAATAAAATTATATTATATTTGTTTCTAATAGAAATAGTAGTAATATGTCTATCTAAAAAGAGCAACTATAATCCAATTCTATTAAATATTTACTTAATTAATATGCTTCCTAATTATATATGCCGGACGTATATTGCGGAACAAAGAGAGCGAAACAGAAGGAAGTGGATGTACGGCAAGCATAAAACAGTAACAGTTGTAGTGCCACGTCGACCCTTAACTCTCTCTCTCTCTCTCCCCCAGTCGATGAGTCGACTAATTGTTGCTAAGTGGGATTGCATGCATGCAATACACTACACACACTGATACGGACAAAAATTCTCTAGGGTCGGGCCATAAGCCTCCCCCTTGAAGGCCCTCTCTCAGATTATGCCACTTGTACATCACTAATCCGCAACTTGTAGATTATTCTTCCCATTGAGAACTTCTCTTCCCCAAAGCCTCGTTTTCTGCCTCTTCCCGCCGCGTCCCCTTCTCCACGAGACCATGACCAGGACGGCCACAAGCTGGTGCACGAGTAGGCTATCCAAGAGACTAGGACAAATTCCTCCAAACAAATCCCATTTCCCATTTTCGATTCCAAACATCTCATATAGGCTTTCCAAGAACAACAGGACGGGGAAGCAAAGAAGCAAAGCGCGTGTAATGGAGTAGAGAAGTTTCGATCTTTTGATGATCTAGTGGTAAAGATGTCAAAGCAGCTGCCCACCCAGCACACCTTGTACATCCGCGAGGTGCGCCTTGGGCACCATCCCAACGGTCACACCGCGTGCGTAGCCGAGGGTGGACACTGGGAACACGTAGCGCCCCGCGGTGATGGAGGCGATGTGGGCCTGTGGCTGTTGGTGTCAAGCGATGACTTGACCTCGACCGTCTCGTTCATCCAACTGGAGGTGGCCTCGTACCCCACGGAGAATAACCACACGCTGACGAGCTTGTAGTTTCATGAGTTGGGCAGGAACCCAGGCCCTGACGTGCACCCCATGCCACTTGGGTGGCACAGGACTGAGCCCCCAGTCGTGGAAGCTGTGGTGGGTGGGCAAGATGCCAGTGTCGATGATGGCAATGATGAGGTTGGCGCCAAAGTCAAAGTCCACCAAGAGCACTGACGGTGGGGAGGACAGGAGCCCAAGGAACTGCGGGGAGCACGTGGTGCGAGGCGACGGATGCACTTCGGCACCATGGCCGCCACTCCAGGAGCACTTGCCAGTGTTGCTGGCAACATCCGCGCTGAGAACCCATGGAAGGGCATGGAGTAGGTGTGGATCAGCTGGGCACCCTACGGTGTCTCTCCTCACCGCCGACTGCCGCTAGGACCACCAGCCTGTACCAGTTCATGTGCATCGAGAAGGTGGACGGCTTCTCTTCAGCGTCCACCCGCACGATGCACTTCTGCTCCCCTCCCTCACCCTCACCCTCACCCTGTCACCGGCGGAGACACCTGCCACGATGGCGAGAACTAGCAAAGGCAGGAGGATAAGGGAGGCGGAGAACGAGGCTTGGGGAAGAGAAGTTTTTAAGGGGAAGAATAATCTATGAGTTACTTTAGAATCGGTGATGTACAGGTGGCGTAATATGAGAGAGTAGGGGTGGAAAACGGTAACGGATAATTCGTTTTATTCGATATTTGTATCTGAGAAAACGCAAATGTGGTAAGCAATATCCGTATTCGAAAATGTACGAATTCGTATTCGAGAATATTCGTATCCGTATTTGAGAATATTCGTATTCGCATTTGTATTCGAGAATATTCGTATCCGTATTCGTATTCGAGACTATTTGATTTGTATTCGATCCGTTTCTAGAACCCATGAAAAATCCGTACGAATTTTGTGATTCAAAATTTGAATTTAGACGGTTTAAAACCGGTAACCGGTCAAAAATCGGTAACACCGCTAGGAATCCGTTTTATCCGATATTCGTATCCGGGAAAATCCATATTCGAAAATATCCATATTCGTATTCGAGAATATTCGTATGCGTATTCGAGAATATTCGATTTTGTATTCATATTCATTTTAAAAATATGAATTCATATTCGTATTTGAGACTATTCGATCGTATTCGATCCGTTTCCACCCCTATGAGAGAGGGCCTTCAAGGGGAGGCTCAAGGCCCGAGACTTTTTTCCCCTCCGATACCTGGCCTCTCCAGGCTCTCAGTTGCATCTTGTAGACTCTATACTGTCTATATAGAGAACCCCTCACTTCCCAGCCTACTAGCTCGATCGTCAGCTTATTCCTTCTCCTCTTTCTCGATCGAGCGATCCCGGCGGCCGGAGCTAGGCAGCTAGCAATGGCGGACGTGGAGGGTCGGAAGGTATGCGGCGTGCCGGAGCGGGTGCAGCTCCATGTGGCGATGCTGGCGCTGCAGTTCGGCTACGCGGGGTTCCACGTGGTGTCGCGGCTGGCGCTCAACATGGGCATCAGCAAGCTCGTCTTCCCCGTCTACCGCAACATCATCGCCCTCGTCCTCCTCGTCCCATTCGCATACTTCTTAGAGAAGTACGACGTCGTTCGTGCGTGCGTGCATGCATGCTCGCTCCCTTCAACACTCATCGATCCACAATTAACACTGCACGCGTGCTGGATTGGATTGATGCACTACTAAATTATTAACCTACAAGCATCCATGCTGATGAATTTCGTGCTTGCAGGAAGGACAGGCCGCAGCTCACTCTCAACTTCGTTGTGCAGTTCTTCTTTCTCGCCCTATGCGGGTAAGAGCACGCCATGAACACTGCCCTAGAATCTTAACCCGTGATAATTGATTGTCGATGATGCATGGTCATCAGAATAACGGCGAATCAAGGGTTCTACCTTCTGGGCTTGGACAACACGTCGCCGACATTCGCCTCCGCCATCCAGAACTCCGTCCCGGCCATCACCTTCACCATGGCCGCAGCGCTCCGGTACGTGCTACTACTCCTATTAACCTAACTCGGCATACTAACCTGCTATAGTACGACACTAGTACGCAGATTCATGGACAAGATGGAAGAAGATCAATTAAATCAACGCGCATGAACGCACGCACGCTAAACTAAATTCATTCTGCATGAAGGATCGAGAAGGTTCGGCTCGACCGGCGGGACGGCGTGGCGAAGGTGGTGGGCACGCTGGCCTGCGTGGCGGGCGCGTCGGTGATCACGCTCTACAAGGGCCCCACCATCTTCGGGCCGGGGGGCGACAAGACCAATACGCAGGTGTCGTGGTCGGCGGCGATGGCCGGCGAGGGCAAGAACTGGACGCTGGGGTGCGTGTACCTGATCGGGCACTGCCTGTCGTGGTCGGGGTGGCTGGTGCTGCAGGCGCCGGTGCTCAAGAAGTACCCGGCGCGCCTCTCCGTCACATCCTACACCTGCTTCTTCGGCGTCATCCAGTTCCTCATCATCGCCGCCTTCATGGAGAGGGACGCCGACGCATGGCTCTTCCACTCCGGCTCCGAGATCTTCACCATCCTTTACGCCGTAAGTTCCACTCCGGTCCCTGTCTCTCTGTCATGTGAACCTAGCTAGCTAGTGCTGCTCATAGCTAGCTCGTGTTAATTATATATGACCGTACATCAGTCCAATTTATTTAATCACATACAAACATGCTGTATGAAGAATAGTACAGTGCCGGATTAAATATATGCCATGCATGCGCATGTGCATTATGTAATGCTTTAGATAGCTAACTAAGATCATCTATTTAGTTATATGCAGTACTGCACTAATCGGCTGCTATGCATGGTCGTGTATGGAGTATCCATTAGTAATGTGTTTGTGAGGTAGAAAGTGGTGCAACAAGCTAGCTGTAGTAATATTAGTAATGTGTTTATTAAACATCATCCGGATATTTTCTTCCTAACTATCATCCAAATTTAGAATCGTTGGATCAGAGATTCAATGGTTATGAATTCTCCCCCTTCCCCCTTGAATTCTATCACTCCCCCTGAAAAAATCTCTCCCCTTCAAAAACAAGGAGCCCCTTGATGTCTAATCCAAATGTCATAAATTTGAATGATAATTAGGAAGAAAACATCCAAATGACGCCTAGACACTCCCTATAGAAAAGGCTGGGTTTATGAGGTCCTTAAAGCTTCTTTTGCGCCGTTTCTTTATGGACACAAGTATCACCCATGTACTACTACTCTGTTATCATAATATACCATTTTAATTATTTAGTCCACAAAGCCAGTGGAGGGCATGATCTATGTGAGAGAAGCCTCAGATCTAAAGCTGCACTGCTACGTACTCATTAACTTAACTATTTAATTTGCTTGCTTTTTATCGAAGGACGTCTGAGGCAGAGAAAGCAAAAGACCAGATAATTGGTAAAGCACAATTGTACTGACAAACAATTACAAAAGTAGACGCGCGTAATAATTAGTATACAAGTACCATCAAGTGCAAAAGTTGACTGGACCAGACGTTTCTGCGGACCAAATTATGGGGTTAATTTTGTTCATATCATTTCGGAGCAGTATATATGCAGATGCAATAGATGGCATAGTACCAGGAGCGCCGGCACACCAGCCTTTGAGGCTTGAGCTCATGACAAATCATTTGGCCCCGTGTGTGTGTGTGTGCATATACTTGCAGGGTTTCATCGGCTCCGGCGTGGCGTTCGCCGTTCAGATATGGTGCATTGACCGCGGCGGTCCGGTGTTCGTGGCCGTGTACCAGCCCGTCCAGACGCTCGTCGTCGCCATCATGGCCTCCCTCACCCTAGGCGAGAAGTTCTACCTCGGAGGGATCATTGGCGCCGTTCTGATCGTCATCGGTCTGTACCTGGTGTTGTGGGGCAAGAACGAAGAGAGGGCGCGCGTCGCCATGGAGGTGGCTGCGGCGGCGGTCATGGTGTCAGCCTCCTCCGGCGAGCGCCACGCCGTCCGGAGCGCCAAGGCCTCCTCCGTCACCCAGCCCCTCCTGCTGCCTCCCTCCACCTCCTCCGACAACGTCTGAAGCGGATTGATCATGGATCATGGTCTCAACATGCACGCATGGATCGATCGAGCTATAGCTAGTATTATTTTTTCTTGTGTCACGTACGCATGATTGCATCGTACGCTTTATTTGCTTATTTTGCCTGAATTTGTACTACTGCGTTTGCAATCGGCTAATTAGTTCCTTGCGATCAGCTTAATCATAAAAGCGTTCTTTCATGCATCTAGTATATATCCACAAACCATTTCTAAGAAAACCTTGCTTGAACAACAAAACCGAGCGCGGCCCTCTGTCATCTAAGAGCAAGGCTAATAATATAGCCTTCAGCTAGCTGTATGGACACTTACAGCCCACTTATCAGCCCATTCATATAGTAATTTACAGCCAGCTGAAGGCTGTATGACCCACCCCTTTCTCTCACAAAGTTTCTTAGTTCTTGTGCTTCAGCTGGCTGTAAACTTACAGCCAACCTCTCTTCTCTCTCCTCCTCTCTCTCCTCCACCTCAGCATACAGCCTACTAACAGCCTCTTATTGTACTTGCTCTAACACGATGAGCCGCCATTTGGTCAGGTGAAACCTCACGACAAGAAATTAAACCCGAGGTTAAGCTGCAGTAAGCATCGATCTAGGCCCCGATATTTCGAGTTACGTGTAGGAAGGTTAGGCCTGTTCAAAATATTATTGTTTTTGGCTGGTTGCAAGAGAGATTGAGAGAGGAAGCGACACTTATGTTGAGAAGCCACTTCGGTTTCTGCAGTGACTTCTACAAATGGCTTATAGAAACTATCTGAAGAAACTACTTCGGCTTTTGCAGTGACTCCTACAAATGCTTTATATATAGAAACTACCTTAAGAAGCCATTTCGGCTTTTACTGTAACTCCTACAAATAGTTTATATAAATTATTTTAAAAATCACTTTGTTTAAATGACGGCTTCTAAAAACCTATGTTCATATGCCTTCGTTGTCCGTTTACAATCCTTTAGTTGCTTAATTGTGAGCTCTTACTGTAATGCTGCTCATGCAGTGTTCTCTCCTAGCTAATTGGCGCGCGCCACTGTATAGTTAGCTAGGTGAATGGTCTTGCCATTGATCACTTGATGATTTATGCATGCATGGGGCATACTCCACATATACGTTGATGCAAGCATGACATGGCAAAGCTAGCGTGCAAGGACAAGAAGCCGCCAAGTTCTGATTTTGGTCTCAAATAGAAAGCGAGAGGCATGAATTAATGGGCGTGTTCTTTTCGGCTGCGGCTTATGATTTTTGGCTGAAATTTTTGAATTTTAGCTGTTTACGGTACAGATTACGGAGAGATAGAGACTCACTTGCGATTTTGGCTGGTACAGATGTTGGGCTTTTAACGTGTAGATCGTTTAACTTGTAGACCACATCTTGAGAAAATACTTTATTTGAAAGTTAGGTACTGTAGCAAAAACCAAAAGCCGCCGGCTTGTGAGGTAAAGAACAAGCCCAATATAGGAGAAGGTCTACACGTTCGATTGTTTTCTTAATCAAAACCAGTCAAAAATTTTGGCCCGATTTGCATCCAATGTCTCTAGATCCATAACACATTATGCTATATAAACCCCTCTGACCATCCCAGGCCTAGCGCCGCCACCCACTTCCTCCCTAAGCCTCTTGCCGCAACCCAGCATGCCCCCCAACCTACTGCCTCGTCGACGTTGCCTTCGTTACCGGCGCGACCTTCTGGTGAGCCCCTCCCTCACTGATGCGGCCTCCTGCCCTATCACAACCCATGACCTCCTCCTTCTTTCTCGCTGGAACAGCTCTGCGCGTCTCCCTCGCTACCCCTCCACCCCTCACGACCTGCGGTGCCCTCGTCGCCTCACCGTGCCGCCCCCTACCCCTCCCCACCGTGCTGCCTCCGCCCAATCTAATAGCTAATACCTTCCGCCTGCCGTCGCCCTCTAGCACCGCCTATGACCCTCATACCCCACCCGTCGCCCCCTGGCCTCTCTATGTCCGAGGGAACGGTGAACCCTAGGCATGGGGCAGGATTCTCCCCTTGGGCTCACCAGCGCGGAGGAAGAAGGGGTCGCCGGAGAAGAAGGTAGAGGTGACGGCATATGAATCTTCACGCATATCTAAAGATGAGAAATCCAAGTGATTTCCTCTCAAAAAATTATGCGAGTGCTGTATAGTACTTCCGATAATATAGTTAGCGTAATAAAGTAGCTAGCTACGTAGGCATTCTACTTGATTAGATTACAGCAAGATGAGAAGCGCTTTCGTTCGGTGTATGTATTAGAAGAAAAACTTAAGGTTAATCCTCGCCTCGCCCGGGACCAAATCCAGAGCAGCCATGCACATCGCATTCTGGCTTCGGCCTGTACGCTTCGGGAAAGTTGCATCATACTATAACATTACGTACATTATAGACCTGTTCTTTTTTGATACAGCTTATGGCTTTTAGCTGCGGCTTATAACTTTTGAGCTGTTTATACGAGAGATTATAGAGTAACAGAAACTCACGTGTGATTTTTATTGCCATTAGTGGGTGCCCTGCTCCTGCGTTTTTTTGGGGGGGGGGGAGAACTCAGACGAGAAGCCTGCCTGGCTGCCTCTCCCTCCAGTCTGGAAATTAAGGTCCACACGTACCAGTGGCGGATCCAGCTAACATCATTAGGGTCATCTCTATTGCATCATTAAATTATATCTACTCATGAACAATACTTTTTTTATAGGATTTTGAGTGTTCTATTGGAGTCACATGCTACATAATGGATCCGCCCCTGACACATACTGACATACAGATACAGACACATAGTTAGGTTGCATTGTAAGGGGAAAGAGGAGCAAGGAGGTCCAAAGCCCATCCGTTCCTTGCTACGGTTATTGTTGGGCTACAGTTATAGGTTAGTCTTGACCTGCAACAACCTCTTCTTCTTCTTCTCTCTCTCTCTCTCTCTCTCTCTCTCTCTCTCTCTCTGCAGCTTGGGCTGCTTCTGTCAGGTGAACACAAACACAAAAGCTCCATATCACACACACAAAAAAAAATCAGGCTAAGCTAGTGGCCTCTGTTCTCTGCTTCTGATCTGCTTAGCCTCTGGATAGGATAGGTCGCTTGGGATTTCCATGGACCCAGCTGCAAGTGGCACAGTAACTCTGACTTGACAGTTGACACACCATACTAGTCATCTCATCTGAATCCACAAAGCCATCACTGCCGAGCTTACATGCATGTAAAAGCTCTACTTACTTATAACATGCATGCATGGCTTACAGTCTTGCAGATTGATAACCTGAGCTGGACCGCTGCTGAGCCTGGACCCCTCCCCTCCAATGCAATTATGCAACGCAGGAGCAACATGCATGCAGATGCAGTTTCACTGACAATTACCACATGACATGCATCAACAGATGCATCGCATTGCGTTTCTGCTACTTCAGGCAGTAACTCTCCTCGACTCTACACTCCTCTGGACTGGAAGCAGTAACAAAACGATGGCACCAACAGAAAAGGATAAGAGGGTACTGTACATCCAGAACTCCACAAAAAAAAATCCTAGAAAAACTCAAATACTCCCTATATGTCCAACATGATGGGCTGGAGCAGAATTCTTTTAGGACAATTTGAAGCAATAAATTCTTCCTGAAGGTGTGTGAAAATAACGACTGGTTATCACATTCACACTGGTCACAAAATGAATAAAATTGCACTTTCAAGCTACTCCAAGAACTATATATGAGACACACAGGAAATTCCAAGGAAGCTAGTACACAGAAAAATGAAAAAAAGATATGTAACACAGCCCATTACAGTGATTCGGTGCTGTCATCACTTTCTTGACACAACGGTGCAGACTGGATTATAACCCGAGCTCCAGAAGCAAGCCTGCAGTTACGAGAATTTTTTGTCAGTCTTCAGAAATAAAAACAACTAGGCCAACGAATAAGAATAATGAGAGGCAACTCAACTTTCTTCGATCTTGATCACTTTATCATTTTCCTCATGGAATGACTCTACCCTTGAAGAAGATAGTTTACCCAATGATGGGTCAGTCATCCTATTGCTTGCACTTTTCGATGAACCCAGCGGCGAGGATCTAGTACTACATTCTTGTCGACTAGAACCGTTCCTGACATCAGAGTTGGGGGAGAATATTGTTCCACTTCTGGATTGTTTACATGATATCATTTTGATAGTCTGTGGGAGACATCTGAAACTGCCCGACTCAACCAAGCTTTCCATATCCCTCTTGGAGTCTGATGCTCTGTAGACTCTGTAACATGTTCAGAGGAGATGCTGCGTCAAACAGACAATATATCCAGGGATCATGAAAAAAAATCTAACCATATTTTGAAGAAACGGACTGTAGAGCAAGGTAACATAGCACTTAACAAGGTGATATTCTAGCTAATTTCGAGCTAGGACACAATTCAGTGATTCACTGCAGTTACAAAGTAAAATGCAGATACCTACATGTAACTATATTTTTCAAGCGTCTTACTGTTGGGTTCTCTTATCTTCTTTTCTATCTCCAATCTTGGACACTATACATAAGACACAATGAAAAAAAGAATAAATTGACTTAGACTGTACGACAGATCATAATGTCCAACAATTAAGGCAACTAACCAATGTGAGCCACGGCTATTTGATGAGAAAGGAGACAGCAATCAGGAGAGATGGCAGCATAAACTACACTATCAAGATATAATCATGCATTGAAGTCCATATTGCCAGCAGCGTAGTCCACAATCAGAACAACCTGCGCCATGACATACCTATCCTCATCATAAGATGATGTGCGTTTCAGAGCGGGCATTCCTCCTTTCCCTAACTCTTCCTGCTTCTTCGTCTCGACCAAGCTTCCGCTGAAATACTCTGACTCTGGAACTCTTACTCCAATTGTTCTTGCGTTACAAGGAATGTTGTCGAGGTGCCGCAATGCCATAGGAGTAGAGAACGCTGGAGAAGGGAACTCAACTTGCGTAAACCGAGGCCTGTACGTTGGGATAAGCCCAAAGCCACGGTGATCTTTCACAGAAATAGACCCACAGGTGACCAGCTGCATGAGCAAATTGGCCGGCTTCAGTTTCACACCCAGTGGGACAGAGAGATGTTCCTCATCTAGTACCTTAAAACTACCCCTCCTACTGGCTTCCGCCCTTATGAGGGACTCCAAGGTCTCAATTCTGCCACCTGGAGAAGCATCAGATGAACACACCGGTGGTGATTCTCGAACAATTAAAGGCCCCTCTGGCGATACTTGCGAGCTCCTTTGATGGCACTCTTGAATCTCAGCATCTGATGGCCCATCCCCTGTACACACCCCTGATGTGTGAGTATGCTTCTCAGTAACATCCCTCTCGTTATCATCGGTCTGTGTGGACGCATCCTGCGCTCCGATGGGCTTGCAAACTCTGTACTCTAAAGGTCCCGGGGAGCTTGCCTCTGATAATGGAGCATTTCTTCCTGCCGGTTCAGGGGACAGGTTTCCAGATGAGACAGAATGCGGAGTCCGGCATTGCTCATCCTCACGGTTGGTGGAAGCAGATGACGATGGCAGCAATGCTGACTGTGCCTGCAGCTGTGGCTGTTGAGTAGGGGGTGGAGGCGAGCCCTCTTTGACAATGGCAGATGGAGAAGATTTCGACGAGCATTCTTCTTGCGATCCCCGCGACTGAGGGGACTCTTCCTGAGGGTGCTTGAGGCTCTCAACCTTGGGGTTGCCAGCGCCATTCTGCGGCCGATCTAAAACAAGACAAGACAAATTGGACCAAGATATGATGAACAATTCACAGAACACTCAGTGCCCCTGTGGCTACGAGGCAATTCGTCGAAGAGCTACCTGGAGGTGAGCGGTCGTGGAGCTCGGAGCCCTTGAGTATGTACTCGTTGCCTTGCGCGGGGAGCACCAGATCGTCCTCGGACAGGTCGTGCCAGACGAAGCCGTTCTTGTAGCTCCTGCTGATGTTACACGGATCAAACCAACCAACCAACGGGGAAAAAGGTACGATTTTTATTCCCCAACAACGAATGTAAGTACCTCTTGCACGACCACGAGTACATGGCCGCCATGCCCTTCCCTCGCAACACGTTGAGCCGGTTAATCACATCTGCAGCAACGCCATTAACGCGAATCGTATCACCCCAAGGTCTCGAACAGCAATTCGAACCCGAAAGGCGGCGCCTTTATTGGAGTGGAGTGAACTGACCTCGCAAGTAGAGTCCCTCGGGGGAGGCGAGCGGCACCTCGATGAAGTGGGGGTGCTCCAGATGGCGGTTGTGGCAGAGGTAGTAGACCACCGCCACCCTCGTGGCTGGGGATGCGGGCGGCGAGCGCGGCGGAGGCTGGTAGTGGCTCTTGCCCGGCGGCTCGACCCAGACCTTGTTGCGGCCAGGGCTCGTGCGGGTGCGGGTGCCGGTGGCGCGCCGCCGCGTCCTCCCCTCCATCCCTTGGCTTGTCGCGGCGGGTCCTGGTTCCAAGCTAGGGAAGCAACCCCCGGATCAAATCAAACTGTGGTGGCCGCGTTTCTTGGGCATGGCAAGAAGCTGGCACCTTGGGCCGCGAGTGGGATCAGAGTGTTGGTTTCTTGGACATGGCAGGGCAAATGAGAGATCAAATCAAACAGCAGGCAGAGGTGCTAGCTGGGATTTGTATGAATGATTGATCTAGAGGACAGAGTAAGTAGTGATTAGGAGATGGGGGAGGAGGGGAGGGGAGGAGAGGAGAGGAGAGGAGAACCTCGGCAATAATGCAGCATGTAGAGCGCGAGCTGCCACTAATAGCTGATTATATCAGAAGATCGGCTACGCAGGCAAGATCCACCAGAAACCGGGGCGGCAGAAATACAAGAACTCATTCATTCATGCCGCCGTTCGGTTTACCTGACAATTGCCAATACAGGTAGAGTCGTAAAATGTCAGCAATATTTACTTCTAATTTGTTACTAGCGCCACTCGTGTATGATGAAACTGTTGATGCCCCTGCCACATGGGGGCGAAAGCAAAGCCACTAAGTAAGATGCGCAGTGGAATTTTTAATTTTTAATTTTGCTTTTCTTTGTGTTTAATCTCCTTACCAAGGTTGGGGAGATGGACTGTTCCCACCTTCTCCACCTTTATTCCTGGCCTTAGCTTTTTTTTTTTCCTTCCATGCATGCCCTGCTTCTGACATCTAACATAGCTCCCTTTATTTTAAACTCTAATGGAACCTCATTTAGGAACGCGGCTTCTCTGTTTCTATCTCCCTGTTTTCATTCGTGTTTTCTTACACGTATCAGCGAACTATTCATTCTACTTTACTTTTTATGAGCCTGCAATAGTACTCATCTCTCTTAGATTGCTGCCACGTATGAGGGGACATTGGAAAGAGAATAGGAAAGCCGTATTCCTCATTTGGACCCTCACTTGAACAGATTTGGAAGCAACCGGCATCTTCTTCATGTCATCTGGAGGGAGGACAAACTGGAAGAACAAACTAAACAGTAGCTAGACATATTAGATCTGACTAATTTCTTGCCATATATGTGTGCATATTATCCTTCCTTTTTCTCTGCTGATTTGTTCTTCTACAGGATTAGTCATGGCCGGGGGGACGATATGATCTTGACCATTGTTCCTACCTGCATGCTTTGTGCCACTGTTGAGCGTTGACACTAGCTAGTACTTGGGCTCAATCAAAAGGGAGCGTTAATATTCAATTTGACAAACACATGTATCCAGCTCTAATCCACCGACGCCAACTGCAGAACAAGCAGACAAAAAAGAAGCAACAGGGTAATGCGATAGTTTGATGGATGTACGCACATACATACATTGTCCAGTGTGATATATATGTTTCTAGAAAAAAAAATGAGGGTCTGTTTTTTCAGCTGCGGCTTATGGTTTTTGGCTGAAATTTTTAAATTTTAGCTGTTTACGGTACAGATTACGGAGAGACAGATACTTATTTGCGATTTTGGCTGGTACAGATATTGAGTTTTTAACATGTAGATCATTTAACTTGTAAACCTCATCTTAAGAAAATACTCCGTTTGAAAGTTAGGTACTGTAACAAAAGCAAAAGGCGCAAGCTTAAGAGGAAGACGCAACGACCTAATTATACGCAAGGGATACTTAATTCACATGCGCAACGACCTAATTATACGCAAGGGATACTTAATTCACATGCATTCATGCTAGTCTGGTCTCTTCACGTTTAGCTTAGCGAATTAACTATCCGATATGATGGGTTTTTTTTTTGTGGTTGGTTCTGTTCTAAGAAATTAAGTAGGAATCTGGCCAATAGAATATACTTAAACATATAATTGGTGTATGGCGAGCTACCAATCACATGGATGGAGACGATATACAAACCTTGTCGGTTCGTCTTAGTTTGGGATCTTTGATCGATTATTGACATCAGTTGAGTTCTTCTACTTGAGAATGAGAACGTGCATGGAAATGCATCAAACTAACCATATACTATCAATGCGCAAGTCAACTTTGGTTGTGGTACGCATTAACAAATAAAAATAAAAAATTAATATCACAAGTATATTAATTTGTCGTATGCAACGTCTCATCAGTATGCCGTCGCAAAAAAAAAAAAAGTTATTACTACCATTCATATAGCCAGTCTAAGATTTGTTCGTATTGACTGTGGTTGATAAATTTTGCTTGTGGCTGATAGATTTTAGCTGAAAATGAATAGTGATGGTTGAAAGAAATAATTTGAAGAAGGAGGGCGCAAGTGGTGGGGAAAATATGAGAGAGATACATGCGTAGGACGGGAGCAAAAGAAGTGAGGTGCATGATATATCCATGGCCTCCTGGTTTATCCCTAGAACAAGATGAGAGTGAGAGAAGCGATGAAGCCATCTCAAGAAGTCAGGTATATTCATATTAGTTTTTGGTTTCTCTAAGTAAAAGCTAGAAACAGAAACAAATACGAATAGTTCCTTAGTTACGACCGATTCACAATTGACACTACTGAATTGTGAAATCGCTCACGGGAGACAGAAGACAGATAATCCACACGAGATTTTAACACACATATATCTCGACATGAGCCACTAGATCGATAAATAACAGGAGATAATTCATTTACTAGCTTCCGAAAAGGAAGACAAAAGTGGGAGGAGCAAAGGAAAATATCAAGCTGGGTGGTGTGTCGACTAGCTACTTGCCGACTCTCTTTTCGTACGTGCAAGTTTTGGAGCTTTGCGGTCGACGCGCGTGCAGGCGTCAGGCACATGCATGCTTCGCTTAATTGTCGTGCTAGCTGCTCAAATCTTCTTTAATCAACTTCCGTTTCTTTTAAAATTAACATATCGATCTCTATCGTCTTTCCCTAAGCAACTGACCGGTAAGATAGGTTAGCTAGGTTGTCCTAGTAGGTTAATTAGCTAATTTGTGACTGCTTTAATTGCTGTCTCCACGAGCCCAAGTGCAGCTAGCACTGCCTCACATTGTAAAGCAAAAGCAAAGCACATGATCTAGGGCAGAAGAAATGTGAAGCAAGATAGCAAAGAAGAATACAAAGTTACATAGCTGTGTGTGTGTATATGCATAGCTCGTAGCCGCCCCCTCCTTCCCATGAGCCATGACGAGGCGACACCCCCTCCTTCCCCATCTGCAAGGTTAGTGTGTGTATAAAATTTGAGATGATCAGTCCAAAACACTGGTGCAAAGCATATACAAGGCATCCTGAAATCCAAATTTAGAAAGAAAAAATTGCACCAAAGTAAGGCACTGTTTGCTATCCTGAAATTTTGAAACACGCTTCAGGTAATAACACTGTTTGCTATCCTGAAATCCACATTCAGAAAAATTTGCACAAAAGTAAGGCACCTAGAATAATGCATGATGCATTTTGTCCACGTGGTTGCATAGAGAAACAGACCAATTCATCCTCAACAATCTCGTCATCCTTCTGAATCTGATCAAGCTCCTCTGTAGCCTTGCCATATTGAAACCATATAATCCAGAGGAATTTGCACACACATAAGGTCACCAGAACACCACATAAATACATGCAAACCCCGATCAACAAAATCTTGAACAACTTTGCATGCAGATTAGAAATACAAACCGATCCATTGGCTCCAACCCTGGTGTTGTCCCCACATAGGAGTGCGCATGAACCTAGATGTTAGACAGTACAGTGGTTCTAGTACCCCCAATTAAAGGTATTAGGAGGGCATCCATATGCTTGTTAATGTTACAGTTTTCATGATAACACTTTTAACTGCCCTTATAGCCATTTCATACTTTAAGCTTCTCAGATATGTTAATATCATAAATAAGATAGTGAGATGTCTTTGAACTCATATGCTTACTATTTCCACTTTACATAGTTTAAATTGTTGCACATATGTATGATTTATCAGTGGTCTAGCTATAAATATGTTTCTCATCATTACAGTACCTTGCTATTCCCTTTGAGGACGACAGCACATTGACCAAGGTAATGGTAACAAACTTTGTTCTTAGAAAGCTTCCAAATTATTTTTTTACGAACTCTCTTGATTTTTTTATTACTAATTGGATGCAGGAAGCTGGATGCAGAAACCGCCACATTAGCACTATTGTGGATGCAGGAAGCTCCAATTCTTGTTTATGTCTATGTTTAGTGCAGAACCTTATGAGTTTGTACGTTTCTATTGTGTATGTTTGGTACATGAATAGTATCAGGAATTGTGGATTGTATGCAACAACTTCTGTTAATGTTTTATTTCCTGATTTGTGCTTGTGAGTTGCTTCAGAAATTCAGAGCTTCTTTTAGTTTGAGTTCGTTTAGAACAGATGCTACTGGCTTCTTGGGGCATTGGAAAGCTGCACCGCAACACCATGGTCTTGCAGAGGAGAGGGCAAGATCTAAACTGAAGGGTTTGGAGGCTTTAGGTGATGGCAATACCTGCTGGGTACGTGCCTTCTGGGATTTTTGTTCGGTTAAGGCGAAAGGTAGCACATGTGAGCGACAGTGCTAGCAAGTCATATTTCTGTATGCCGTGTGTGATATTTTCCACCAGAAGCCAGCTCTGATTCGTGTAGATGCAATACGGTTACGAAATTTAGAAGAGAATTTGCCCCTTGATTCATTTCTCGCAAAGAACAGCAACAAATTCCAGGGCAAGGAAGCTCAGAATAATATGATATAGGGCACATGCCATTACAAGTCCAAGATCCAAGAGTACGGTAACTTGGAAGAAAAGCTATATGATACAGGGCACATGCAAGCTCGAGTCAACATTTAGTGAACTCAGTCCAAGTCTCCTTCCAGGATCAGGTACTTCTGTATTGTACAGCCACAGTACCTCAAAAACACTTCACCTTCTATGGGTGAAGGAAAATACCAATACACCAGCACAACACTGCATATACATCTTTCAAATAAAACGAAGCAGGCCAAGTCTTACTCTCCCACAATCACCATACCAGAAAACAAATATTTCTGCTGTATGCAGAGCCATATCATGCGCAAGTCAAAATAATATGCAATGGATTGCATATCACTGATGCAGAATCATATGAACACCACAAGATACCATTTACTGAAATTTAAGAATGACTACAGACGTGCACATCATATTAAGTTCTGCAAAGATTATCTCAGGCACAGACCAAATCTCCTATCCAGCATTGTAGCTAACAGACAAGCAAGACATGGGAATAGTTCCATATGCACCAATACAAAGAAAAGAATTTAATTCACAGCCTACCACAAAAAAAAACCAGTGTATTTCTGGATGTAGACAGAAAAACACCTGAACATGACACAAGCAAAGATTAAAACAGCTTAAGATTTAAGAGCACATGTTAATGACTATTTAATACTCAATGACCACATCTTGTTGATAAAACTAAAACTGTGACTATCAGATGCAATGGACTTCAGGTACACAAAAAATGTAGTCATTCTTACAAAGGAATCTGTTAACAAGGCAGTCGCCATAAATCAAACGAGAAACAATACAGATTAGTACAAACATAGCATCGTTGGCGTCAGGATTCAAATTCTATGAAGCGTTTGGATAGCAAATATAATCCTGTCATGGCAACGCTAATACCTGGACAAGACATACAACAAAGCATTTAATCATACTACTATGGTATAACCTTTTTTTATACTACAACAGCAGAACTGAAAAAAGGCAGATCCGACAAAGGCAGCCAGGAACGGGGGCAGCGCCGGGGTTCGGGGAGGCAGCGGCGCTTGTCGAAAAGTGAGGCGGCGCCGGCAGCCCAAACCCTAGCTAGGTTCGGTGGCAGCCAAGAACTGGCGGCGGCGGTGCGTTGGTGGCGGCGCTGCAACCATGGATGATGGCGGGTTGGCGGTGCCGGGAGCCAGGGGCCGGCGCTGCAGGAGGCTGGCAAGGGAGCCGCAGGAGGGAGGCGAGAGGGAGGCACAGATTCGGCCATGGATGGGGAACAAATGAGGGGGAGAGAGGAATAGAAGAGGGGCTTATTCGCCGCAAAAAAAAAAATCCTGCACGGGGTTTTTTTATGAAAGATGTATTAAGTGAGTTGAGAGTCTTCCACCCTCTTCCTATCCAAACCGTATGGGCCAGATCGGATGGCTCTGGTTAGCACTGAATAGGGCTTTACCACTAGATATACATATACATATACATATATATATATACATATATGTATGTATAGGAAAAATACTTTTTACTCCCGGGTATAATTACACCCACCTCTAATATACCACCTAAACAAATTTGAAATACTCCTTTATCACTTTAGGTATACTCATATATTAATTATAAGATACTCCAATGTAAAGCACACGAAAAAATTGCAAGGAAGTCCATAGTTTTTAGCGTATTTTGTAAATACCTTTATATACGTACATAAAAAGGAGTATGTCAAAAAAATATGCATACCACCTCTGAAAAACTGTTCATACCACCTATATAGTCTTAAATACTCGTATACTACACGTACATACTCTCTGTTACGCGAGATACTACCTATGTTGTGAGATACGACATAGGGTGTAATTACACCCGGGAGTAGAAAAGAGGCTTCCTCTCTCTCTCTCTCTCTCTCTCTCTCTCTATATATATATATATATATATATATATATATATATATATATATATATATATATATATATATATATATATATATATATATATATATATATATATATGGTGTTTGGACATCAAGTCTCCCTGTTTTTGTATTGTTTTTAGATGCGTGAAAGTGTAATGATATATAATATATATCAGGCAAACCCGTTTACATTCATTAATTCAAAAGGACATCAATTTGGAAAGAAAGTTATTGATTTAGCATGCTGAATCAATTATGGATGAAAAGTCTCAATCATATAGCCTGAGCACTATGGTGCCACGGGAGGGGAGAGGGAGGGGAGCCATCAGAGGGGAGGAGGAGGGGGAGGCGCGGATGGAGGAGGGAGAACCACCAGAAGGGAGGGGGAGGCACTGTATGGGGGGAGATTCATGTTTTTGCCACTCTTAAGATTGGCCAATTACCTCTGTCACTTACATGTGGGCCCGCCTGAGTCACTGACAACGGGTCAGGGTGGCAAATCTGTTGCCCCTCACCTCATAAGGGTGGCAAAAACATAAATTTTCCCTGTAGGGGAGGAGATGAGGATGGGTTGGCGAGAATAGTCGTAGGGGATATTCGCAAAAGTGCCATAAAGTGGGGAGGTGGGAGAACCCACCTTGATCTCGCCCGCCGATTTTGGAACGGATAGCCATGATTGCGTGTGTATATATCAACAAAATAGCCCATATTTATGAGATATGCTGTCTATATATATAGTGTGATTGCTCTGACAAAATGAGAGGAAGAGGAAGAAGACTAGCAACTGTTTGCGAGCTATTTTGCTTTGATGGGCTAACTCGGTATCGGAGAAAAATCTAACATCAGTTAGTTGAGATTGAATAAGCACATTAGCCCAACAGATAGAGAGCGTCCCGGCCTGTGAGGACATCGTCTGTATATGGGCCAAGTAATTGGGCCTCGTCTCATCAATCGGCACGATGAAATGGGCCCCTACGGGCCGAGCTACTCAACACATATTTTATTTTCTTAAACAAAGTTGATGTAAATTTTTTTTATTTCCCTAGTGATTTTAACATAAATCCTCCCTTCCTACTGATTTAAGGTACACGTAAGGGAAGAAGAAGAAGATAATCTAGTGCCTTGTCAACACCAAAGCCTAAACAGTGTGTCATACAATACACGTTTGCACTAGGAATCACAAAACAACACAACCTCTTCTCTTTCTTTGTAGGATAAGTCTACAAGCTCTCTCTCTCTCTCTCTTTCTTTTTTTCTTTTTTTTTAAGTTGAGGACATGACACTTGTTGCTGCCTGCTGAGCATGGCATACGTGGTGCCTCCACAACAAATCAATGGCATTTTCATATTAGATTTTACTGATAGTTTTTTATTGTACTTGATGACAGCAGTGACTGATAAATAGTAGTGTATTATACAATAAAATCGTTGTAATAAAAAAAACTACAACATTCGAACTGTCATGTGATTTATAAAACTATGATGTAATAAAATATAAAGTATAATATAACATATAAAAGTATAAAATAGTGGTTGATAGAAATAGCTATGGCTTCAACGGACGGCCCGAGCCGAGCCTTATCGCCAGTCACCACCCACCCCACCCCCACGCTACTCGGCAAAGACCGCACCTTTCCGCCGCCGCATGCAAGCCGTGGTCGCCGCAGCCATGGCCGCGCAGACCCTCCTCTTCGCCGCCGCCGCCGCCCCGCCCGCCGCCCTCTTCGCGTCCCCTTCCTCTGCCCGCCCTTTCCACTCGCTCCGCCTCGTCGAGGGTCCCAGTGGCGCCGCCGCCGCCAGGGCGCTCGTCGTCGCCGACGCCACCAAGAAGGCCGTCGCTGTGCTCAAGGGCAACTCCGAGGTCGAGGGCGTCGTCACGCTCACCCAGGATGACGACGGTGCGTCCGCTCCACTCCCTCCTTTCTTTCGCTGTCTCTCTCATCACTACCAGTCCCTTCGTTTGACCCTCCAGAAGCTTCCTCAGTTGCCTTGCCTGGGCAGCCAAAACCAAAAGGGGGATTTCTCAGGCAGGGTTCCTCTTAGCGATTTCTCAAGTCCTGTTTGTGATGAGAGTATAGCTAGAATTTGGTCCTATGTTAGACGCGATATAAAAACAGATCGGAGTGAACCGGAAGGTACCGCTTTTCCCCACTTTTTTTCCCCGATGTTTAAGACCTGCACGAATTGGCCACACAACAAGTGCCATCGGTGATGTTCTTGCAACAGCTTGGTGCTTGCAAGCTCATGCTGAATACTGCTTTCATTACGAGCATTGTCCCTGATGTAGATGAACAATGCATCTAGCTGCTAGTTTCGTGCTAACTCAACTAGATGTAAATAATGCCTCAAGTTTTATTCAGTTCACATACCAAAACTAGTGTCGAGGTTAGTTGATAAAATTTGCTGATACAGTTACTTATAGCAATTTCCGACTTCCTGTTAAAATTTGAAGTCTCTCACCATCGGTGTACAAACATTACAGTTTCTAAAAGGTAACTATGATTGTATCTTGCTCTTTTAATTGCTCTTGTATAACAGGTCCTACAACAGTGAACGTCCGTGTCACTGGACTTACTCCTGGACTTCACGGCTTCCACCTCGTGAGTATTGTTCTTTGAGTAGCTCTGAATTTGCATTATCTTGATTTATAAGAATGACACGATTGTTCATTTTGCAGCATGAGTACGGCGACACTACTAATGGGTGCATATCAACAGGTTGATTGTCCATTGGACTCAATTATATTCGCAAATGCCAATGATTCATGATTGCAAATAATCAAGTTTTTGCTTTTCTTTTATAAACATTATCAAATTCCCATGTACATATGTTTTTCAACTTGTGCTACTGTTTCTTTTTGCTTCTTCACCCTATGAGTATAATGAATCATCTGTGATGCTTACATAAAGTTTGAATCATCTAGTCGTTCAACATACCAATATCCCCTTACTCACAAAGCAAAATTTTATCTTTCAGGAGCACATTTTAACCCAAATAACCTGACACATGGTGCACCAGAAGATGAAGTTCGTCATGCGGGTGACCTGGGAAACATTGTTGCCAATGCTGAAGGTATAGCTTGTAACAAATCAACTTCTGATGTTTGTTTCTAAATTTATCTTTTTGGATGTTGACCTCGTTTATGGTGTGTGTGTTTTAATGGTGGTGATATAGGTGTAGCTGAGGCAACCATTGCTGATAACCAGGTAAGGTTAAAAGATCGTATATTTTTACTGTAGCATAAGTTGCAGCATGGTAGCTATAAATTCCAACATTCAGTTCACCAACTTTTGATGATTTCTTCTGCATAGATTCCTTTGAGTGGCCCAAATTCAGTTGTTGGGAGAGCATTTGTTGTTCATGAGCTTGAAGATGATTTGGGGAAAGGTATGCCTAGTTCCTCTTGTGTTCCACAATTTTTTCCCCTTCAATTCATGCGTGTTTCATTCTTTATCCTTTGCTTTTAGGGGGCCATGAGCTTAGCCTCACTACTGGAAATGCTGGTGGAAGACTTGCATGTGGTATATTCTCTGTAACATATTTTCTATTCCATGAATGTGCTAGTAATGTTTCTTGAGTATACATGAGAAGGGATATTGGAACAAATAGATCTCAATAATGAACTGTATGAGAAACCAAAACATCACATAGCACATTATTTGGAATATATTCCTCCTCCTCATAATCAGAAGACTAAAAGAGCAGTAGTACATGGTTTCCATTGTCAACTTCCTGCCATCTGTATGAGGCATCACATATTTGAGTTGCTACAAGGTAAACAAATGCCCATTTGGATGAGTAGAAAACAACAATTATTTGGCGCAGAATGTCCATTCAATTGCTTTACATGATTATATAAATAAGCCGGTGCAACCGTTTTACACGAATTGTTCATGTGAACTGTGAAGCGTTTGTAATTCTTGAGTCGTCACCTATCAATGTAGCCATTGCTTTATTTTTGCTCTGTTTAATGTTTCAATTGCATAATTGGTGTGGAAGTGCATCTGTTAATCTGTTTCATCACAATGCTTGTTGTGCAGGTGTTGTTGGCCTGACTCCATTGTAGGTCGCTGGTTTGCAGTTCCAGGTGTCAGTGTCGCATCCATGTTAGCCTTTTGTCTTCAATCGTGCCTGGGATGTCGGCTCGTCTTTCTTTTATTGTATTTTGCACCATCGATGCTTATTAGCTTTTGTTGATCGTTTGGGTCGCAGCAATAAAGTTTAGATCAGCAAATAAGTGTTGTCCGTTGTCGAGCTATGAAGCATGAACATCAACTGTACCCTGCTATACTTGAGTTTTCTGTACTTCAGTTTGTGATAAAATGATTAAAAAGAAGTATCTGTTACTGTTTACTGGTTGTCCTTTTATCTGACCTTCGTGCCAATTGTTTGTGTTGACTGTTGAGCTATCGTATTAGTAGCGTATCATTGCATTGGCACTGACAGTTTGATACACGGTAAAAGGGCAAGCGTGTATGTTTCTATTGGTTAATGGTTGCTACGGGCGCCATTTTTAGGAATGACCATCTTAGCATATTCTGAAGAACAGACTTGGAAGAAGGGACGTTGTCTGATTGATTCCAGCAGGAGAATATTCATTCCAGCTCAGGTCAGGCGTTGGTCTCTGGTCATGACTCCTTTATACTGCCAAAGTACGTGCTGGTTAGTTTTTCTCGGATGGTCATCCTCCGATTGGTCCAAGCCTCTAATTTCGTTGCGCAGATTAACGCCTCATCAACAGCAAAGCTTAACAATGCAAGTACACCGCAAGCTAAAAATGGCCAAAGCTAGCAGTTTATCCATGCATCCCATGCACGATGTATCGGAAAACTAATG